>CM032332.1:26807310-27382310 GCA_019022515.1 Quercus aquifolioides | reverse complement strand
ATATGGGAGTATGAGATAGATAATATGAAGGGGAAACTGCAGTTAACCCACCTGTGGTTTGACCCGTTTTAACAGTGCCCACCTGTGATTTAACATTTGTCACTTAACCCACCTGAGGTGGCCTCCGTTAGACCCCCATTACCCACCTCTCCCTTTTCACCGTTAAAAATAGGGGTAAATGTGTCTTTTTCATTATGTTTTATGTCTCTCTCCTCTTTTCTCTCCTTCTTCTTCTTCTTCTTCACAATCAAAACCCAAAAATGTTCACATCAAAAAAAAAAAAAAAAACCCAGAAATGTGCATTTAACGTTCTTACCCAATGCCCACTGCAATTGCCAAACATATTTTTACAATGACAAGAAAACCAATACACCTACGGTCACAAATAAAGCCACAAATCCACGTCAACATTTAAATTAAAAAAAATTAAAAACAGAAATAAAAATAAAAAATTACATTAATTGAGATCTAAGTGTGTCTTGAACAAAATCACAAGCCTAGATCTAAGAACACAAAATTAAAATCCAAAAATCACAAACCCAGAAACACAAACACAAACCCAGCAACAGATCTTTCGAACACAAAAACAACAAACACAAACCCAAACATCAGTAAGAATACAA
The DNA here is from genome assembly GCA_019022515.1 of Quercus aquifolioides. Lineage (NCBI taxonomy): Eukaryota > Viridiplantae > Streptophyta > Magnoliopsida > Fagales > Fagaceae > Quercus > Quercus aquifolioides. The sequence continues at coordinate 27,381,687 of CM032332.1, read as the reverse complement.
ACACAAACCCAGCAATCCATCTTCACAAAACTGCAATCCATCTTCAAAAAACCCGAAAAACCCAAGTCCAAACACAAAACCCAAGTCCAAAAAAAAACCCAAGTCCAAACACAAACCCAAGTCGATGGCTTGACCGACCAACTCGAGCGATTCCTGAGGGATGGAAGCGTCGGCGTCGAGCGAAGCCGAGAAATCCATGACGGCGCGCGACGCGACTTCTCGGATCATCGACGTTTCTTTCTTCAACCCGGACCCGAATTCTCTACATCGCGCCGGTAGATCTAGATCACTGACTCTGATTTCGACGCGATCGTTTTGATTAATCCGCCGAAACTCCAAATCGCGGTGGAGTCCGAGTCCGGATCTGGGTTTGGATTTGGGTCCAGGTTCGGTTCGGGAGCGTCGTCGTTTTGGGGTTGGTCTGGGTCTTCGGAGAAGATGGATTTGAAGAAATCCATTATAGTTAGCTCCTTGTACCCATTTCTTATTGATGTTTGGGTTTGGGTTTGTGTTTGTTGTTTTTGTGTTTGGTTGACAAGGAATATATGTTGCTGGGTTTGTGATTGTTATTGTGGATTTTTAATGGTTCTAAGGTAGAGAGAGGGAGAGAGCTCATTCTTTTTTTTTTTTTTTAGGGTTCTAATTGGGTTTTAATTTTGACTTATATAGTAAAGGGGATTTTCTAACGGAAATGGCAGAGGTGGGTAACGAAGGTCTAACGGAGGCCACCTCAGGTGGGTTAAGTGACAAATTTTAAACCACGGGTGGGCACTGTTAAAACGGGCCAAACCACAAGTGGGTTAACTGCAGTTTCCCCTAATATGAAAGTTAAGTATAGTAAATACATGAGCTTATAGTTGCTGCTGGAGTTGTTTTTTGTGTTATGACATTGGTTATGTTGCTTTCTAAGAAGAGAGGTATTGTAAGAGAAATAGAGAAAGAGATGGAGATGTGTTTATGGGTAGCAAAATGATGATATTTTAGAATAATAAAGTGTGGGAAAGATGGGTAATGGATAATGGTGTGCTGTAATAGGTGTGTTGTAATAGAGTTATCTAAGAAGAGATATTTTCGTAAGAGAGATGGAGAAGTATAGAAATGCTTAGAGATTTGGGTAGCAAAGTGAATGAAGTTTCAGAATAAGGGGGTGAGAGAGGAATAGATAGTGGTTGTGTTAGTGTGTAACTTGGTCCTCTTTATATAGAGCCAAGTATGTAACTAGATTAGAATTAGTCGAAGGGAAATTTAGCAAATAAGGGAAAGTCTTTGACAAAGTAAGTGATTTCATTAGTGGGTTTTTGTTTTTTAGCCAAAAGAAGAAAGTTTGAGACTTTAATACTGCTGGAGCTGTTGTTACAGCCGTCAGTCACAGCTGTCAGCTCTATAGCAGTAGCTACTGGATGATGTCATCTGAATGATATCTTCTGTTGGAGGAAAATATTTGGCATTAAATTCATGGTTTGGTTGAAAATGGTAAGATAACCTTTATGGGACCTTCCTATTTCTGGTACTGCAGCTGGAGGTTAAGGATCTTAGCTTAAAATGGTAGGATTTCTTTTATGGGATCCTTACTTCTTTTAGTATAGCAGGTAGTTGCTGGAATTGACCATTAATGGGCAAGTGATGTCATTTTAAGACATGTGTCAACTAGAGGTGTCCATCAGAACCCGAAAACTGACCTACCCGCCCAAACCGCCCGGGTCGACCCGAAAACTGGCCGACCCGTCGCCCGCGACGGTTGGAGACGGGTCTCCGCCAGGCAGGTCGGATGGCAGGTTTTCTTCTTCAAAACCCGATATACCCAATCCGACCAATGAAACAGAAGAAAGAACGCTGGTTTTACCCAGATCCGTTCAGATTCATCGATTTCCGGTGAGAAGTTTGGTAGTTTTTGGTTTGATTTTGCTCAGATCTTGGTTTTCTCTTTAGATCCGGTGAAGATCTTGGTTTTCTTGCTTAGATCCGGCAGTGAGATGAAGATTTTGCTTGATTTTTACTTAGATTTGACTTGATGTGGTGCTTTTGCTTCGATTTTGCTTAGATCTGGGCTTGATTTTTTCTTCGATTCTTGCTTGATGTGGTGCTTTTGCTCAAATCTGGGCTTGATATAGTGCTTTTTGCTTCAATTTTTGCTTAGATCTTGTGATTTGTTCTGAAATCTGCGCTTGTGTGGTGGTTTTGAGCTTCAATTCGGCGAAGATTCGGTGGTTTACCTTAGTGCCAAGGCCGACCGATCCGACCGTCATCCACCGGAGACCAATCCGACTTGACCCGATGATGTCGGCAGTCGGCGGTGGGTCGTCCAATCGTCCACCCGATGTAAGCGGGTCGGTTGCGAGTTGGGCATAAACCCGACCCGGACCGACCTGTGGACACCCTTAGTGTCAACTACCTAAGTTGTTGCTAGAGCTACTGCAGCTTCTGTTGGAGCTACTACAACTTCTGCTGGAGCTGGTGTAGCTTTTTGTTGGAGCTGTTGCAGTTTCTGCTGGAGCTGTTGCAGCTTCCGCTAGAGCTGTTGTAGCTTCTGCTAGAGTTGTTGCTAATATTTTTGGCTAAGTTTCCTTTTTTGGAAAGTTATATGTTTAGTCTATGGTTTTATTACAATATAATTTTAGTAAGTAATAAACTAGTTGGTTGATATTTGATGAAGTTTTAGAAATGTAATTATGGTTCTTTGTGTTTTGACCAAATCTTGGAGAGTAAGGAGAGCATTTAATACTAGATATGAGATATTAATATAGATTTAGCCATGTGCTTGGGATTGATTTAAATGAAAATAATAATATAATTTATATGAAATGATATAATTACATTTTAAAACTTATATTATATGATGGACATTAATTTTTATGTAGAGAGCATGGGGAGTTTTATTATTTTAAGTGTTATGTGACATGAGAGGCTTACCAAATGTTACCTATTGCACACTGACCCGTCAGAGTTCAGGGAATTAGGGAAGACATGCCAAACAACATGTTTTCCTTTATCAACTTTGAACCACTGGAGCTTTACTGAACATAATTCTTGGCCATCCAAACCACGACTCCCAAAATTCCCCCGATGAGACTCATAAGCTTGGATCATGAGCCAAAAATGAGATGATGTGTTATGAGCTTGAACCATGAGCTTTGACGCCTTTTTGTGTAAATATGGGCTCTTTTGGGCTTTAAATGAGATTTTTCCAAAATCTATGATAATGTTGATGTGGTGTGGGTTGCCAATGAAATAAAGCCATGAGGTGTGAAAAATTTGTCCTCAACACTAGTCAACAAAAGAAAGAGTCTTAATTTTGATTTCCACTTCGTAGTGGGTCCTAATGTAGACCTTTTTTAATGGTTCACCATAAACATTCCTATCTTTCTATTTTTCAAAGGAATTTCAACAGAGGACCAGTAGTTAGCATAGAGACACAAAACCCCATAACCCAAGCTCTTTCAAAAAATTCAAACCCGAATACAGGTGGGCAAAGTATTAAGTTTTATACCACGGGTAGGCAAAGTGAAAACGGGCCAAACCACAGCGGGTTTACTGTAATTTTCCCTATTTATTTTGATAATATATAATCTACTAATATTATTCTCGTGCATGTATCATGCATGACGTAATTTAAAAAAAAATGTAAATAAATCAAAACTATATTAATACACATATAGAGTAAGCGTACGTCCGTAAAACTCAAAGAAACTCATGTTATCCAAATAATTTACAAATGAACAGAACTAAACATGTAGTTTTCTTACTAAAATTAATGCCGCATACATTACAAAAGATGTAAAGATTTTTTTTTTTTTTTGGTAAACGAAAAAATAGGGGTTAGCTAGGTTATGTCAGCTCCCGGGCAGAGCGCTTGGGTTAAAGCCCATCCTTTTTGAATGCAGCTAACCCTTATGGATGCCCACCAACGGACTCCTGCTGGCAATGAGACTCGAACCTGGGTGGGTTAGACGTAAAGATTGTTTTGTTTATATACATCTCCTTAAATATTAAAGTTAGCGAAATAAATGTTGGCTCTTGGCGCCAGGCATAAATATAAGGACAAAACTTAGGTACAGTAACTTAGGTGTTGTTCCTTAGATTGCCCTCTTAAGATTCAGCCATCAGGCTACTTAATTAAAATATACACTTCCATCCCATGAGAAAAAATCTATATGGTAGAATCTTAAAATGGGAACCTAAGTAACAGCACCTAAGTACTGTACCTAAATCTTGCCCTAAATATAAAATACATGAAAAAAACCTAAAAGAAAGCTATTCAATCCTATCAACACAAATGAAAGATTCATATCTAATATATATTAATTTATTTTATTAAAATTGTATACCCAAACATAAAAACAGCAGTAAAACACTCAAAACACAAATCCCAATTTTTTTATTGCTTTAAGTCTACTGCCCATGTTCTTGCTAAAATAATAATTGTCAAGGACTTTTTTTTTTTTGATACAAGATAGAATTTATACTCTAGCCTAATCTAAGTGTATATATGTGTGAAGCTCCCTTTTGGAGACTTGAACCCTAATCTAATTGTCAATGGCTTAATTCTTAGAGAAATAACTAAAACTAACTGAACAATAAATGTGATTGATGGCTTCAATCACCTTATAAATAAATGTTTGAATTGTCTCTTTGTGATAGAAAAATACTTAGATACTCCTAGAGTATAGCGAAATGGTACTCTCTCCTATCACATTCATGGTGGTCCCACCATAAATGTGAGAGGAATGAGCACCATTCATGTGCTTCAGAAGCACCTAAGAATTATTTCTTTGTAATTAGTGACATATTAGTTTATAAGTTCACTGTAGTAAAATTTGTAGTAATAGCATTACTCTTTGTAGTAAATTTTTTAGTACTTTTATCATTTTTCTTACTTTTGATGACATGTTAGTGTGTAAGATCTATGTAGTAAAATTTGAAATATACCTAATATCACTCTTAATTTTTTGTAGTTAAAGATTTTTTAAAGATTAAATCAAACTTGACTAGAGTTAAAAGGTCAAATTACACAGAGATTATTGTATTTATCTCAAAAAAGTAAATGGTATATATTTACTTATTTTTTTTATGAATTTTTTTACAGGTGAACATATTATACCCGTACTATATACATATCATTCTTTTTCCGTTTTTGTATTTTTATGCCGAACTTTTGAAACGTACTTTTTAAAAAGATGCCGAATTATTCCCGTTCGTATACTTATCGTATTAAAGTCTTAAATGCGTACCGTATTTTACTAACTATTGGCCACATGATAAAAGACATTAATGTTACGACATAATATATATATATATATATGTGTGTGTGTGTGTGTGTGTGTGTGTTTTGTATATAACTTTTACATATTAAAACATAAATTTATGACATATAATCAAATGATCAAATAAATATTTAATTTATTTTAAATTACTTGAAACTCTTGATAATAATATTTTGGGTAAAGTACACCTTTACATTTCTTATAATTTATAAAATAGATTTTTATTCAAAGCAAATTATTGGTAAAAGAGTTTAATGCTGGATTTTTTTGCCATTAGCTTCAATGTTTATTTTTCCCTTATCCTTTTTAATGGGGTTGATTACAATTTTTTAAAAGATAAAGTAGTAGAGGAAAAGATGATAAAAACATTTAAATTTTTTTTGGAATATATAAAAAAATTTAAGTTGATAAGAACAAATAAATTGTTGTTTTTATCCTTCGTTCAACAACAATTGGATGTGGATGTATCTAATTGATTTTTCAATAATATTAATTGCTGCTTCTTTCACCAAAAAAAAAAAAATTATAATGGTGTAGATAAGTTTCACCAAAATATAATATTTTAAACTGCAGGACTATAAATTACAATGCAATAATTTTTTTTGAGAAGATAATACAATACTTAATATAAATTTTTCTCAAGTTTGGTAGAGGATAGATAGCCTTATAATTCTTTAAAAAAAAAATTATAATTATAATAATAAGTCTCGTCTAATAATCGTTTATCAAAAAACAAAATTAATGAGAGTGTAAACTATTTTTATGGGTATGTAAGGGTCGTCAATGGGCCGGGTCGGCCCATTTTTACTTGGCCCATGGGCACAATGGGCTGGGCATAATGGGCTATTAACTAGTTAATGGGCCGGGTCGGGCTGGGCCGAAAGAGGAAACCTTAACCCATGACCCTGCCCATGGGCAATGCCCATTTTGTCTTTAGCGAGCTGGGCTATCGGGTTGGGCCTAATGGGTTACCCATGAGCTTGTATTAGCATATTATTTTATTATTTTTATAAGGAAAGAATCAATTTTTTATAAGGAAATAATCAATCTATTTTTTTAAAGGAAAGAATTAAAGAATTTAATACTTAATTACAAATTTTTTACAGTCAAATCTATTTAACTTTTTGTTTTGTTGATGGAAACCTATTTAATTTTTTATTTATTAAGGCTTTAAATGGTTTTTTTTTATTTTTATCTTTAATAAAAAAAAATGTCAAATAGTTAATTCAAATTTGATAGACTACTAGAAAAATATATATTTAGTAAACTAAGTTTAGCACAATTACTTTAGGTATCTTATTGGTTGAGGGAGTTCTCTTAAAAAATTCGTCTATAATATCTCAAGATCAATCCTTCATACACTTCCTATATATTTTTGTTATGAATTATGAGTTATTAGGCTGGGCCAATGGGTTAGGCCAACGGGCTGGGCAACGGGTTGGGCTACTGGGCTAGCCCACCGGGTACCCATGAGCATAAAAACTAGCCCACGGCCTGACCCACTGGATTAGTGGGCTACCCATGGGCCTCAATAACAACGGGCCGGGCCGCCCATTAGCCCGGTGGGCCGTCAGGTTTTTGGGTCGGGCTGTGGGTCATAGGCTATTTGATGACCCTTATGGGTATGACATAGTTCTAGTTCTATATATAAAGAAATAAATAAATAAATAGTATGACCTAATATTATATATAAGAGTATGAATAATTACTCGTTAATAATCTTTAAGTCCTATGACTAAAACATTTTAATTTTGAAGTGAAAAAATTGAAAATGAAATGGGCATTTTGAGGAGTTAAAAATTGCATTTGAAGTAGTTTTTTTTTTTTTTTTTTGGTTGTTGTTGTTGTTGTGAAAGAGTTTTAACCTATGACGTCTGTTCTTGATAATAACTCTTTATTATCAGACCAAGATACCAGTCGATTTTTGGTATAAGCAGGGATTGAGCCCTAGATATCTTATTCAACTTGTGGGTTCTAGTTAGCTGACCTAGTAAAATCTCTAATGGTTAAATAAGAAATCTGGGGTTCAATCTCCGCCTACGCCAAAAACTAATTGGTGTCTTAATCTGATGATAAAAGAGCTATCATTAGGAGCGGATGCTATAGGTTGAAATTATTTATTAAAAAAAAAAATATTATTCAACTATCAGAGAATTTATCAGTTGAGCTAATTGGAATTATTTTAACTTTATTGCTGCATAATGTAAATAAAGAAGAAATAAGTGATGCGGGATGTGGAAGCATCAAGAAGCAGAACACGTTTACTTCTAGAAAACAAGAAACAAAACATGTTTGCTTCTGAAAATAATCTCGAATCCACGAGAGTTCCTTGAATCCACAAGGAGAAAGGGTTTGGAATCCACCAGAAAATAGAAAAATAAAAGTCTGAATTTTATTGATTGAATAATTGTTTAAAAAATGTGTACAAACTTAAGGGCCTATTTAAGAGCTCTGTAAAACTTGACAGACAAAAAACTATATTCTAAAATAACTCATAATTAATACCTAACCATAACAGGAACCAAATCTGACCTAAAAAGTATTAAAGCACCTAAAAACAAGAAAATAAATCACCTAAACCTAAAACAACGAATTTTACATAAAAATACCAAAATTAATAAATTACAAAAATTAACTATAGTAAATTATGTCCTACATCAATAAGTGTTAACTTTTTGTGTGAATTCACTACAAAAAACTAGGCTTATAGTGGCGTTTGTAAAAAAACGCCATTAGGAGTACCCTATAGTGGCTTTTTCTATAATCGTTGCTATAGGCATATCTATAGTTGCGTTCATGGAGTCCTATAGTGGCGTTTTAAAATAATGGATCTATAGTAGCGTTTCCAAGGGCCTATAGCAGTATTTTTAAAACGCCACTATAGGTCCTGGTCTTACAAGGGTCTATAGTGGCATTTGTCCCGGTCTTACAAACACTGCTATAGGTCTTAAAAAAAAAAATATAAAAATAAAAAAGGACCTATAGTGGGCACTTTTTTAATTTTTTTTTAATTTAATTTAATTTAATTTTTAATAAGGGCTAGAGGGGGAAAAAAAACCTATAGTGTCGTTTGACAAATGCCACCATAGGCCCTTGTAAGAGTAGGACCTATAGTGGAGTTTGACAACCACCACTATAGGCACTTTTTTTTTTTTTTTCTTTTTTAATAATAAGGGCTAGAGGAAAAAAAAAGACCTATAGTGGCATTTGTAAACGCCACTATAGGCACTTATTTTATTTTATTTTTTTTTGTTGGTTTTTTTTAATAAGGGCTAGAGGAGGAAAAAAAGACCTATAGTGGCGTTTGACAAATGCCACTATAGGCACTTTTTATTTTAGTTATTTATTTATTTAATAAGGGATAGAGGAGGAAAAAAGACATATAGTGGTGTTTGACAAATGCCACTATAGTCCCTCATATATATCTATATATATATATATATTCGGTTGAGTTTATATATATATATATATATATATATAGTCCAGCAAAAAAAAAAAAAAAAAAAAAGAGTTCAGATGAACGCCACTATAGGTCTAGCAATTTTTTTTTTTTTTTTAAAAAAAAAGGTTAAAAAAGAGTTAAGAACTAAACAAAAAAAAAAAAAAATTTAAAGTAAGGGACCTATAGCAGCGCTTGCAAATGCCACTATAGGTCCTGCAAAATTCAGAATTCAAAACCCGCTTTCCCACCACACCACACTTTCCCTTTCCCTTTCCCACCTACCCCCATTAATTATCTACACTCAAAATAAAAAAACCCACCTACCTCCCACCTACCCCCATTCCCTTATCTCCACTTTTTTTTTTCTTCCTTATCTCCACTCACTTCACACCTGGATTTATTCTTGGCATACATGCACTTTTAGTCCCTACATTTTGGTTTTTTTTTTCATTTTGGTCTCTACATTTTAATTTTACAATTTTTAGTCCCTAAATCAATTAACGCATGTTATTTTGGTCATTTCCGTCAGTCAATAGACGAAAATATCTGAGGTGATTGATGGAGGACTTAAATACTATTAAAAATCCACATCACCCATGACACATTAGCAATTTCCGAATCCACGTCACCCATCACAGAATCCACGTCAACCTCTAACTTATAGAAATAAATTTATCAATTTTAAAAATTACAAAATTATTAAAAAAAACATAATTAAAAACAAAAAAATAGTGGAATTTAGATTTGTGTGTGATTTTGTTTGTACTTGTTTCTTTTTCTTTTTTATTTTCTTCTTTCTTTTTCTTTTTCTTCCCTAGATCTCTCTCTCTCAGTTTCTCCACCTCCATTCTTTCCTTTTCTTCTTTCTCCCCTTATCTTGTTGCTTAGCCTTCTTGAACTCTCTTTATCTCTTGATTTTGCTCAAACCCAAACCCATATGCCTCAAGCTCCTCTCTCAAATCAATGGGTCTCTCTCTTTGGCTCAATACGGTGCTTTTCTCTCTCTCTAGTTCAAATCGACGCTCCCTTAGTGGGTCCAATTTGCCTTGGTCTGGTGGTTCCGATCAGTGGTTGTGAAGCAGCGGTGGTGGGTTGAAGGGTGGGTTTGTTGTTGGTGTGGGTTTGTTATGGTGTTCTTGTTGGTATGGTTGAGGCAGTGTTCTTGTTGTTCTTGTTTTGTTGTGGGTTTGTTGATTGTTGATTATTGATTGCTGGGTTTGTTCAATTTTGTGGGTATTTTGTTAATGATTGTATTGATTTAATTTTTGGATTTAAATCTATTTTTCTTTTGGATAATTTGGTTTGTGTATATAAATGGATTGATTTTGTTTTGTACAATATTCTTTTATGATTTTTCTGTGTTTGATTTCTGGGTTTGTATGATTTTTTTGGGTTTGTGCTCTTGTGTGTTCTTGATGGGTTTGTTTGATTTTCTGGATCTGATGTGGCATTTATTTTGAGAGTAAATAGTTTATGTTTGTTATTGTGTTCTTTGTGTTTGTGAATTTATGTATTTTATTGTTTTTAATTTTGTTTTTTCCTTTTTAATTTCGTTAAAATTGATTAATAATTTTTTTTTTTTATATTTAGAATCTGACATGGCATTTTTTAAATGCTAATTAAAATTTTTTATTATTTTTTAATTGGCCACGTCAGCATTTAATGTGCCAGTAATGCACTCAGTTTGCTAACTAAGTAATTTGCGTTTGTTGACTGACAGAAAAGACTAAAATACCACGCGTTAATTGATTTAGGGACTAAAAGTGGTAAAATTAAAATGTAGGGACCAAAATGGAAAAAAGCCAAAATGTAGGGACTAAAAGTGTATTTACGCCTTTTTTTTTTCTCTTCCTCTCCATTTTGATTTTATTTCCCCCGTTTTATTTGTGGTGGTGTTAATGTTTGTGAGTTTTGGATTTGCAAATGATGTTGCAGCTAGTTGATTTTGTTCAAGTTTGTAGATGGTGCTACTATTATGGGATTTGTGATTGAAGGAGTGCTATTGTGTTTGAAACCATTGGTTGTATAGTTGCAGGTAAGCATTTTTTTTTTAAAAAATTTAATAATTGTTTTGGTTTATTCCTTGTTTGAGATTTCTACATGTGAGCATGTTGTGTTTGATTTTGAATTTTTTTAGGTGGGTTTGTGTTTCATTTTGAATTTACTGGGCTAGCTATAGTGTTTGTGTTTTCTTTTATTTATGTATTTTTTTTATCTTTTAATTTAATTAAAATTGTAATTCAATTTTAAAAAATAAAAAACTTTTGGTAATTTTAATTTTTGGTAATCAAATTTTTTTGTTGGTGGTTTTTGGCTACAGTGGCTTTCTAAAACGCTGCTATAGCATTTTAAAAAAAAAATTGGTTTATAGTGGACTATAGGGCAGACCTATAGGTCTATAGTGATGGTATAGTAATGGCGTTTGTAAACGCCACTATAGCAAATGCTGCTATAACCCAAATGGGCCTATAGTGGCGTTTCACAAATGCCACTATAGGTCCAGTTTTTTGTAGTGGAAGTAAAGTTGCTTAAGATAATTAAATATAGATTTTCACATGCTTTATCTTCTTCTTTTTTTGTGACAAAATTCACCTCCATTCCACAACAAACACAACAAAAATTCTTATATTTTTCCTATAAAAAAAAAAAAAAATTCTTATCTTGTACTACAATCTAATAGTAATTTCTGCAAATTATATATATGATAGGAGGCAATGTAATCAATAATCTCTTTTTCGTTCAGTGGGATAACCTTTTGAAAAAAAAAAAAAAATGGAGAAGAAGACGAATTTTTTTGATGAAGGAGAAGAAGACGAATTGGGTCCTGAAAGAAGCTAATGGTGCATAGGCATGTTGGGAATTAATTATGATTTTGCTTAACTGCGCAATGTTAATTTGGGCAGTTAAGCTTTGATCACGGCCAGCTACGTCTTCAATGCAAGTCTATAAACAAAAGTCCAAAGTCCAAACACTAATCTGGACCTGCTCCCTTTAATATCACATACAAATACAATTACCCGGCTAGCCAATAGCATAGTAACCAAAAAGTGGTTTTTTGAAGGGCAATGAAAGTACTTCCATTTAGTATGTGCATATTTTGATATTTATGAACCTCAATAAAACAAATGATAAACTAAATAAATGCAAAGAACAAAAAAATAAATAATAAAAACACTTGGAATTAGGGCTTTAAATGAACTAAGATGTTCATAAATAGCTCAAGTTTGGCTAAAAAAAAACTTGTTCTTGTTTGTTTGTTTGTTTATTTATAAACAATCCAAACTTGAGTTTCAGTTTAGGCTTGTTAATAAACAAGCCAAGTCCAAGAAAAAAAAATTGTTCATGAACAAACTCGTTAACATTAAGGTTTGATACAAAATAAGCTAAGTCTAGACTAGTTTATGGGCTAGGTAATAAGCTTGATATGAACTTAACAAATAAACTCATCTTTCTAATACTTTAATTAAATAGGAGTTGGGATTACTTGTCCAAGCCAAATAAGTTAAATAATAAGCTTGATATGAGCATGATAGTGTATTTATGTTGGATCTCAAGTTCATAAGCTTAATATTGAGCTCGAGTTTGAGTTGATATTGAGCTTGAGCTTAGTTTGACCAATGAATTAAGCCAAGCCAAGCTTAAACTTTTAGCCTTTTAATGAGCTCAAGCTTGAACAATATTTGTAGGCTTGATTCAAGCTCAAGCCGAACTTGAACATTTTACTTTTGTTTTCGAGCCGAGCTTAAACTTCCACTAATCGACAAAACACTCGGCTTGTTTACGGCCCTACTTAGATTTTTTTTTGGGTTGCTAAAACCCTACTTGGAATTAACAAACCTCAACAATTCCCATTCATTGCATCCACAGTAGAGGTGAGGAAGCCTCACAACTTTTGGTGTATATATAAACAATGCAATTGGTTTTAATTGAAATAGAATTTTAGTTAAAATAAAATTTTTATCTATTTTAAAACTTAGCTAATAGAGTTTAATCTCAAGCAAACTATTTTCATAAAAGTGTCATTAAAAAGTAAAATCAACTCTAAACTCAAACTCTTAATTCAGAGGGGGGGGGGGGGGGGGGGGGGGGGGAGCTGTAATTCATAAAAATTCAACTTTTCAACGTGTGTCAATTGAAAAATTGTTGATAAAAATCGTTTGTTGCAATTTGGTGTAGCCACTTGGCATAACAATGACTTATAAGTTTAACTTTTATTATATAGTATATGAGTTGTCTCTCTATAAACTATAACAATATACCATATAATAAAGGTTGAGAAATTATCAAGTATTCTAGGAGTATAGTAATGTGATACTTCCTAGTTTCACATAAATGGTGGATCTAATCACCTTGAATGTAATTAGTGGGTACACTGTTATGTTCGAGGAGGGAGTATCATGTCCTTGTACTTGCAGAATATCGAATAATCTATAGTGCATATATATATATATAACAACTAAAGATATTTGACTTTTGGTGAACTTCATAATATTTTGCTACATAAACTTTTGTATAATTGAAATTTTACACGTCAATATTCTAATACTAGCCTCTTCACATGCGCATTGCGCGTACTCATAAAATTGAGTTCTAAAAGGAAAAATTAAGCTCAAAAGTGTGCCGCACAATTTGGTCATGTCTTGCAAGGAATAAATAAAAAAAAATTCACATCCCACATCGTTCATTTTTCAACCTCAAATTTATTCTATAGGAAGGGTCCTAATCCATGGGTTTTAGACACATAGGAAAGTGATCAAAGACGCCTAAATAGGGTGAAGGCTTGATATGATCAAGATTCAAGGCTCCCGAAACGGTTTTAGCACTCTTTTCTCAAGTATTTTTTATCACCGGAATATTTCCTTTTTTGCTGGTTGGCTTCTTATCGTCACTACTCAGGCAAATATTCTCCTTTTTTTTTTTTATGGCTTTTTTTACAGCGTGTTTTCCTTTGGTATTTTGGAAGCAAAAGTTGGTTTTCCATTTGGCTAATTATTTTTGCACACAGCATGTGATATCATGTTTTAAAAACACAATTTCAATTATAATTATAAAATTATAAAATTGTAATTTTGAAAATAGGTTTATACAATTTTAATTGAAGTCATATTTTCAAAATATAATTTCAACTTGTGTATATGTATGTGTACACTATGCGTAATAATAATTATTTCTTTTCATTTTAAATTTGAGAAGTGTAGCAAGCACTAGCGGCTCCATGTTAGAGTCAGGGTGGTAAAAATCATTATTATATATAAAATTTAAAAATTTTATGATTTTTTTACCTTAAAAAAAATGTGTGATCACCATAAAATTTTTTTTAGGTCCAATATAATTAAACTTTAGACAAAATTTAGCAACAAATTTGGTTGTAGATTAAGGTTACAACTCCACTCAATATTTTTTTTATTATATATGAATTTTAACAATTCTACAATTAGATTACATTTTTTTTTTCTTTTATCCTCCATGCTTGCAAAACTTCAAGAAGATTAAAGAAAAATAGCTTATGCCATCAATCAAATGTTTAATTTTCAAGTTTTTGTAGTCTAAAATTATACGCAAAATATAAGTTTATAGATCAAATAGCAAATAACATCTGATTGACATGAAATTTGACATGTATTTTAAGAACATAAAAAAACATATAATTCAATGGTTAGATTTTCAAAATATGTAGTCATGTTAATTTGTTTAGTGTAAGTTGTACTCTTAGGCTATAATAAGTTTGTAGTCAAACTTTGGTCCTTTTAACAATATATTGGGCCTTTACAAACAAAAAGAAAAAAATCCAAAAAAAATTTATTTAACTAAAATTTTGAAAGTGATATAGCTTGCAGCATTGATAATGAGATATAACTATTTTTCTTATTAATTATTGTATAATTTAAGTTTCTTAATGACCACTCTAGAAAAAATTTCTGGAGCCGCCACTGGTAGCAAGGTAATTATTATGAATAAGCAATCTTCATTTAGCTAATATATATACACACACAAGAAGGTTCACAACTACAAAACAAGCAGCAACAAAGCTGCAAATTAACCCTCATTGATAAAAAAAAGCCGAAAGCCTCAACTGCAAATTGACACCAATTCAATACAACAAAGAGAAATGAGATACAAACACCTCTGTAACAAAAAGAAAGAGAGGAAATTCAGCTACACCATGGCCTCTACCAGAGATACAAGCTCCATTGTAGCAAAAAACTCATCTACATCACAACCTAAACCAAAACATAACAACAACTATTTTGGGGTCCAAATTAATTGCAAGCCTTCCACACATTGCCCAATCCTTTGCATTCACCTTACCAGGAATAAAGACAGCAGCTCTCCACTTGACTTCATTCAATATGATAGTCACCATCTGGTCTTCATTCCCTTGCATACCAGAGAATCTACAATTATTATTAAAAGATTGTAGCTAGGTAAATTTTATTTTTTATTTTTTAAGGTAAGCAAGGTAGCTTGAATTTAGGGCTGTATATGAACCCAGCTCGGCTTAAGAAAAATATTGTTTATGTGTGTTTGTTTAGTAAATAAGTCAAGTTCAAGCCCAATTTTAAGCTCAATTAATAAACAAGCCAAGCTCAAATACTATAATTAGTTTGTGAACAAGCTAGTAAAAACTAAAAATGAGAGCTCAAATTAACTATATATAATACTATATAGTTATTTGTATACTTGTCTAAAAATATATTTATATAAACTTGAAATTGAGTTGTATAAGTTTGTAAATTAGTTTATATGATATAAAATTATTATTTGTAGTTTATTCATAACATAAATAATTTATTTGTAGTAAAAATTTATAAATTTATGAAGGGGTAAAAGATTTTAGTTATGGTTTTATTATTTAGGAAAAAAAAAAGTTAATCAAAAGTTCGTGAACAAGCTCAAGCTTGCTAGACAAGTAAATGAACTAAGTTTGAACGTGTAATTTTATTTGATAATAAGCTTGAACTTGACTCATGTTCAAAATAAAATTAAATAAATAAGTTTGAACTTTTAATACTCGGCTCAACTTGTTTACAACATATCGTATACTATTGATTGGTTAGTGAGATTGTTATAATCGCTAACTAGCATGAAGACTTTTGGCCAGGATTTTAGAAATGGTCATACGTATTACATAATAACTCCCATTTCACCAGACAGGTTGCTTAGTGCCAATGGATTGTACTATAGGAAAAAAATATTCCATCTCAAGTAAATTTCTAATATCCAATTTAATACGGCCTGTTGTGTAATCTTATCTTATGTGATGAAATGGATAGATGGGAAACATTTTCCTATGATGTTGCACATAAAAAAAAACATAAAATTCTTGCTTAAAGTCAGTCAATTCTTGAAAATATGAGGAGGGGATTGCTGATTTGTTATTTATAATTATATAATTTACTAGTATATCATTCCCTTCTTATGTCTTTTTAAAAAAGAATGTTTGCTTCAATTTAATAAAAAGAATGAGTGTGAGAATAAAATAGAATCAACATTCTTGTAAGTGAAATGAATACCTAGGTGAGAATAAAATAGAATTAGCATTCTTGTAAGTTTGTACTTTGTAACAATAAGCCTAGAGTTGCAACTTTTCTTACACACTTTTTCATCGCTCCTGATAATAAATTATTAATATTAAATAATAAAGTAGTGTCAATTGTATGCATATATAAGAATTAGGCGAAAACCACATTTTCGTCCTTACATTTTTATGCGATTCCCACTTTGGTCCTTATCTTTTATTTTCACCACTTTTAGTTCCTATTTAGAAAACCGACATCTTTTTTAGTCCTTTTCATTAGTGCCCTAACGGCAAAGTCCTAAATAGCAGACAAAGTGCATCGCTGGCGCACTAAATGCTGACATTAGCATTAAAATAATAATATAATATATTATTCAACATTTTAAAAATGCCACGTCATCTTTTAAAAATAAAAAAATTAATTTATGAATTTTAACTAAATAAAAAAAAGGAAAAAACAGAAATAAAAACCAAAAATAATATATATTGAGATCTAGCTTTATTTTGAGTAAGAACATAGAAGAACACAAACCCAGCCATTGTTTTGTTGGCAACCAAACACAATATCAATTGAAACACACATGATTAGCCAAAACCCAGTGTGGGGATAAAAGCCCAAATTTATATATTGGGCCTTGGGCCCTATTTGAAGATATGGGTGCGTCCGAGGAGGAGCAAATGATTGGAAAAGGTCTCGGACTGGAGAACCATGCAAGGAAGTGATAGAAGAATATAGTTTAATGAGTATATCCTTCTTGGATACGAAGAATACTAGTCTAGCAAATACCTGGGTGGCTTGGGCAATCTTTCGGGAAGTTCCAACGATGAGGATGAACTTCATACACGTATAAAGATGATAAGAACAGAAAAATATCTAAAGGAAAAGTTGTTACCACCGCATTAAATGTACTGCAGCAACTTTTCTGGCCGCATTTATGTGGAGAAGACCCTTGAACAGTGCAGCCTCAGCTACCACCACTCATGGAGAACTAAAGAAGGTACCTGATGGGACATATACTCAAGTGAATGCTTAGATGAAGAACAAGTGTACGATCAAGATGGACAAAAAGAAAACTATATAAATGTAAAGGACCTCTCATGAGAGAGGGATTGAAGAAAGAAGAAAAAGAAGAAGAAGAAAAATTTACTGTAGCTCCAAGAGTGACCTTAGCCATTCAAACTATAATTTGTCTCATCGGACCTAAATTTATTTAAGTTCCCAGTGTTTTAGTACTTGTTCTTTTACTAAAATCTTGATTAACTGTTGTTGAGTTCACAAACAGCCTAGTTCTTTTACCCACTCTCTACAAATTCATTGTATTGGGTTTAGTAGGCTCAGATCCCATCTCTTTTGGGCTTGGGCTACAAATCTTGACCCTACAATTGGCGCCGTCTGTGGGAAGAGATTGAGCCGGAGTGAAATCACCAGTTAACGATGGCTGAACCAAGCCAACAACCAGCAGAGTCCAGAGCATCCCAGCACGGTGATCCTTTCCTCAACCTCGAACGAAGAGGTGATCATGAAGGAAGTGTACATACAATACATGATGAGAGGAGCCAGTCACGAGGTGATAGTCGTATTTCCCATGCAGATGGCAACAGGGCCATGCAGCTGGAGATTGACCGGTTGAAAAGGGAGCTACGCCATGCAAAAAGGAAGAGAGCTTCCTTGGACGGTGATGTTTCTTCTGGTGATGAAAGAGACATCAGTTACAAACGGAGGTCTCGAACTCCACCCAGTGAATCTTTCTCTTACGAAGAAGAGCTCCATGACGAGCGGCAGTTTAAGAGCCCTCCATTTAGGGGTGTAGGAAATGATGCTATGAGTAAAGCTCTGGACCAAATATCTAAGTTGCCTTTCAAGCGTAGAATTGAAGGGGCGAGATTTCCCCGGCATTTTCATCAGCCAACATCCACCATTTACAATGGGCGAACATATCCTGTTGAGCATGTGAGCCATTTTAACCAAAGAATGGCTGTTTATTCCAAAAACGAGGCCTTGATGTGCAAAGTCTTTCCATCCAGCTTTGGACCCATTGCGATGAGATGGTTTGATGGCCTAAGGGCAGAATCCATAAATTCCTTTCATGAGCTCACCCAAGCATTTGGCTCCCGATTTGTGACATGCAGGAGAGTTCCTAGGTCAGTAGCTTCCCTGTTGTCCTTGAGCATGCAAGAAGGGGAGAATCTTAAAACATACTCGGACAGATATTGGGAACTGTTTAATGAAATTGAAGGTGCTTTCGACGAGGTGGCTATCAATACCTTAAAGCTCGGCCTTCCGTTCGAGCACGGTTTAAGAAAATCCTTGACTGGCAAACCCGTTACCAACATGCGTCAGCTCATGGACCGTATTGATAAGTATAAAAGAGTTGAGGAGGATCAACAGCAAGAGAAGGGAAAGGACAAGGTTATTCCCCAGGAGATGAGGGATTTTAGGTCGAACAGATACAACAACAACAAGCCGCGTAGGGATTTTGCTGGGCAATCAGGATCAGCAAATCTTCAAGCAGTCAATGCTATATTTAAAGAGCCAGTGCATCAAGTTCTGGAAAAGATTAAGAATGAACCGTACTTTAAGTGACCAAACAAGATGGTGGGAAACCCAGAAAGGCCTAATCATAACCTTTATTGTCAATATCATCAGGACCATGGGCATACTATAGAGGATTGCAGGAGTCTCTAGGATCATTTGGACCAATTTGTCTATGAGGGTAAATTGAAACAACTTTTGCACCACTCCAGTGGCCGAGGAAGTCAGGCAAGCTCGGAGCCTCGAGGAGATGATTCTTCAAGACCCCCATTGGGAACTATCAATGGCATCCTCGCCGCATCAGGGAGAACAGGATCCTGGCCATCTCGGATAATGTCCGTCACTCATTTACTCACAGGAGACAGTAATCAGGGTTCGAAAAGGGCTAAAAGGGAGAGCCCACTGGTACTGGGCTTCTCGGATGAGGATAAGATCGGGACCATCCAACCACACGATGACGCTTTAGTAATTACCCTTAGAATTTGAGGGTATGATGTGAAAAGGGTGATGGTGGATCAAGGCAGTGGGGTTGAGGTAATGTATCTTGACCTCTATAAGGGGCTGAACTTAAAATCTGAGGATTTAACTCCCTATAGTTCTCCTCTGGTGGGCTTTGATGGGAAGGTAGTCATTCCGAGGGGCCAAATACGGCTACCTGTGCAAGCTGGTACGGAGATAGTAGAGGTAGATTTTATTGTCGTGGACGCATATTCACCCTATACAGCGATCATGGCCAGATCATGGCTTTATGCACTTGGGGCTGTTCCTTCTTCTCTACACCAGAAGATTAAATACCCATCCGAAGGCAGGGTTCAGGAAATTTTGGGAGATCAGTCGGTGGCCAGAAGATGCTTGGTGGCTGCCATACAACATAAGTCCAAAGCTGAGTCGTCGGATCATCCAGGAGAAAAGTTATAGCAGTTAAAGCATCTAGCGGCGCCTACCAATAAAACAGCCGAGGAGGCCAAATGTGAAGATTTGGTAAAAGTCACTATTGGAGACGACCTAGAGAAGTTTTTTCAAGTTGGCTCAGAGTTGCCACCTCAAGAAAAGGCAGAATTAGTAGAATTTCTCAGAGGGAACATAAATGTATTTGCTTGGAATGCCTATGAAGCCCCAAGGGTGGATCCAGAGTTTATCTGTCACCATCTCAATGTCAACTCCCTGGTCATCCCTAAGAAACAGCCTCCTCGACGCCCATCTAAGGAGCACGCTGATGCAGTACTAGAGGAAGTAGCGAAGCTTAAGCAGACTGGAGCTATTAAGGAGGTATTTTATCCTGAATGGCTAGCTAATACTATAGTGGTGAAGAAGAAGAATGGGAAGTGGAGAGTGTGCGTGGATTTCACAGACCTCAATAAGGCGTGTCCGAAATATCCATTTTCCATGCCTAAAATTGATCAGCTAGTGGATGCAACGGTAGGACATCCTCGAACGAGTTTCTTAGATGCCTTTCAGGGCTATCACCAAATACCCCTGGCCCTGGATGATCAAGAAAATACTGCCTTTGTTACCCCTATTGGGAACTACCACTACAAAGTGTTGCCATTTGGCTTGAAGAATGCAGGATCTACATACCAAAGAATGATGACGAGGATGTTTGAGCCGCAGTTGGGAAAGAATATCGAGATTTTCATAGATGACATGGTGGTGAAAAGCAAGGTTGTTTCAGGGCACGTAAAGGACCTTGAAAATATTTTTGAAGTTTTTAGAAAGTATAAATTGCATCTAAACGCATCCAAGTGCTCGTTTGGTGTGGGGTCATAGAAATTCTTGGGCTACATGGTAACTCACAGGGGAATTGAGGTAAACCCCGACCAGATAATGGCCATTAACAATTTGCAGCCACCTTGGAATCCCAAAGAAGTCCAGAAGTTGACTGGCATGGCTGCTGCTTTAAACCGTTTTATCTCTCGGTTAGCAGATAGATGCAGACCTTTCTCCTTGTTGATCAATAAGTGGAAGGGGTTTGAGTGGACTGAAGAATGTGCCATAGCATTTCAGCAACTTAAGGAATATCTAGCTCGACCCCTTATCATGTCTAGTCCTGAAATAGACGAAGTCCTATATGCTTATATTGCTGTGGCCCCCTATGCAGTTAGTTTGGTATTGATAAGAGTTGATGGCGGTATACAAAGGCCCGTTTATTACGTGAGTAAGTCACTGCATGAAACTGAAATTCGTTATTTGCCATTAGAAAAAGCCATCCTGGCAGTTGTGCTTGGTACACGGAAGCTGCCTCATTATTTCCAAGCACATACAGTCGTTGTCCTCACCCAGCTCCCACTTAAAGCCATACTCCGAAGTGCTGACTACACAGGAAGGATTGCTAAATGGGGCACAATCTTAAGGGCTTTTGACATCAAATACATGCCTCGCACTTCAGTCAAGGGCCAGATTCTTGCAGATTTGGTGGCCGAGTTCACTGAGCCTCATTTAGAAGAAGTAACACCAACACAGGACATGGATGAAAAATCGGTTGGCATGATTTCTCAACAAGGTCCCTTATCTTGGGAAGTATACGTGGATGGCGCAGCGAACCAGAAAGGTTCCGGAGTGGGATTAGTGCTGATATCCCCTGAAAAAATCACTATTGAAAAGTCATTGAGGCTGGACTTCTCGGCTACCAATAATGAGGCCGAATATGAAGCTCTACTAATGGGAATGATCATGGTTCAAAAGATGGGTGGAATGACAGTGGAGATGTTCTCAGACTCAAGGTTAATCGTTGGCCAAGTGAAGGGAGAGTTTGAAGCTAAGGATGAAAGAATGTAGGAGTACATAAGCCAAGTCAGACACCTTCAATCAGAGTTTGAATCTTTCACTTTGCTGCACATTCCTAGAAGTGGAAACACATATGCGGATTCCCTAGCCACTCTCGCAACTTCCTCGGCACAAGATTTGCCTCGGGTTATCCTCGTGGAAGACTTGCATAAACCCACGGAGATGAGAGGAGAGGCAATCCGGATACATCAAATCAGAGTTGAACCCAGCTGGATGGACCCTATAATCAAATTCTTGAGGGAGGATGTTTTGCCTGAAGAGAAGTCAGAAGCTGAGAAAGTGTGGAGGAAAGCCACTAGGTTCTGGCTGTCCAAGAACCATAAGTTGTACAAACGTTCATTTTCGGGACCATATTTGCTATGTATACACCCTAAGGAGACTGAATCAATCCTTGAGGAATTACACAAAGGAATTTGCGGAAGCCACACGGGGGGTAGGTCTTTGGCATATAGAGCCATTACCTAGGGCTATTGGTGGCCAAACATGCAAAGAGAAGCCCAGGAATACGTGAAAAAATGCGATCAATGCCAACGATTTGCACCAAACATACACCAGCTTGGGGGAGTCCTTAATCCATTATCTAGCCCACGGCCATTTGCTCAGTGGGGCCTAGACATTGTGGGTTCGTTCCCTAAGGCGGTAGGAAACAAGAGGTATCTGCTAGTAGACACGGATTATTTCACCAAATGGGTTGAAGTCGAACCTCTTGCTAACATCAGAGATGTGGACGCAAAGAAGTTTGTTTGGGAAAATATTGTCACACGGTTTGGAATTCCTCATACACTCATCTTGGATAATGGCCTCCAGTTTGATAGCAAAGCATTCAGAAGTTATTGTTGTGAATTGGGGATCACAAACAGGTACTCTACCCCTGCTTACCCCCAGGGAAATGGACAGGCGGAAGCTGTTAACAAAGTCATAGTAAACGGACTAAAGAACAGGCTGGATGATGCAAAAGGCAAATGGGTGGAAGAACTACCACATGTTCTCTGGACATATAGGACTACGCCTCGCAGATCTACTGGGGAGACCCCCTTCTCAATGACTTATGGAGCTAAAGCTGTCATCCCTCTAGAGGTTGGTTTCCCAACGCTAAGAACTAATTCATACAGCCCGAGCAGCAACGACGAGCAGCTAGAGAAAAATTTGGACTTGATTGAAGAAAGGCGGGAGAATGCAATGGTCCAATTGACATGCTACCAACAAAAGCTCAGACAGGGTTATGACGCCAACGTAAAAGTAAGGCCTTTGTCACCTGGTGATCTGGTGTTAAGGAAGGTTGTAGGTGCCGCAAAGAACCTAGCTTGGGGGAAGTTAGGACCCAATTGAGAAGGGTCATATCGTATTACTTCAGGGGCTGGTATCGGAGCATATTTTTTGGAAGATTTAGATGGTCATGTAATACCACGACCATGGAATGTAAACAACCTAAAAAGGTATTATTATTAAACGAGTATTTTTCTAGGGCAATTTGTCTGTTTATTACGTAAGAGTCTTGTATGTCCTACCATTAAAGTTTTTATAAGTATTTAAACTTAAATCCAGTCATACCTGAAGTCCTTGGACCAGATGATATAGGTTAGTTAGCACTCCATTAAAGTTTTTATAAGTGTTTAAACTTAAATCCAGTCATGCTTGAAGTCCTTGGACCAGATGATATGGGTTAGTTAGCACTCCATTAAAGTTTTTATAAGTGTTTAAACTTAAATCCAGTCATGCCTGAAGTTCTCGGACCAGATGATATGAGTTAGTTAGCACTCCATTAAAGTTTTTATAAGTGTTTAAACTTAAATCCAGTCATGCCTGAAGTCCTCGGACCAGATGATGTGGGTTAGTTAACACTCCCTTACAATTCTTATAAGTGCTTAAATTTAAATCCAATCATGCCCGAAGTCCTCGGACCAGATGATGTGGATTAGTTAACACCTCCTTACAGTTCTTATTAATGTTTAAACTTAAATGCAATTACACCTGAAACCCTCGGAGATATTTAAATAGACTCTAACTTATGATAAGCCTCTTCGGTCATGTACTTGGTTCAGAAGCAATGCTCAGTAGTATTCTTTGTAAGTGTTGTACAAAAAACAATTCGAGTAAAACATCTAATTATTTAAGTACTAGAAAATATATAAAACCTTCATATCATTCATTGTTTCTTATGTTCATTAGCAATTCTTATACGATCTATTTCTTCCCAGTATTTGTATGAATTATTTGCATAACTGGCAAGATATCATTGTTAAGTCTGCTCAGACTATAGTAGCTATCAGTTAGCATCATTTGCAATAACAATGAATCTTGTAATATGTGCAATGAAGATATAGAAGATAAGAACAATTTCATTGATAAAAAAGAAAGTATTTTTCAATACCTTACAATGTTTAAAAAAAAAAAGCAAAAAAAAAATATTATTAATAATAATATGAGACTAATACAGATGAAATAAAAATCCTAAGTATCTAAGCCTTGTCGGACTGGGTGGCAGTAGCATCTTGGGTTTGGTCCTTGGGTTTAGAAGGAGTTGCCTTCTTACCTAAGTCCTTACTCTTGTTTTGAGGATCCTCAGCTTGCTTGCCTTGACCACCATTTGCTTAGACTCTTTGGAAGGTTTAGGAGGGGCAAGAGGAACTTGGCTTACTAAAGGCCGTTCTGAGGCCTCCGGGAGCTGTTTGGGTGGAAAGGAGTCAGGACCTGCGAATTCGCGAATTTCAGGATCGTAATAGATGCTCCCAGGTCGCCTCAGGTCAGATTCTACAGGGACCCCAGCAGCGTCAAGGGCTTTACCCCAGGTTATATCACAATAATCTCTACTAACTGCGGAGAACTCCTCTGTGAGTCTGACTTGGGTCTCCTCCACCCCAAGCTTGTATGCTGCCTGTTTTTCAACCTCAACTGCCTCCTTGGCTAACTGGGCAGTTTCCCTGACTTTCTGAAGTTCAGCTCGAAGACCTTTCACCAGTTCTCTCTTTGTCTCTAGATTAATCTCGGTCATGTGCAATTGCTTGCGTTGGTCTTCGGCCTGCTTCTCATCACTTTTAAGGCCTACATCAAGGCTATTCTTTTGCTTAGTCATTTCTTTTAGCTGCTCGGACAGCTTATCGTAGTCCTCCTTGAGACTACCCATCTTCCTTTCAACCTCGGACCGGGAATAGGCCTCCGCCTGGGCTTCATTGCGAGCGTTTTTATTCCACTCCTCGACCACATAAATTTGTTGGGTAATCTACATAATAGAATGGAAAATTTTAGTATAAAGTAAAGAAAAGGGACGAATAGAATGACCAGCCTTTTAATTGAAGAAGTGGATCAATTCACTTACCATGGCTAAGTCCCTCTTAAGGGACAGAAAGAGTTCATGCTGATTGAAGTGCCTGTAAGCCTCCATATCCTTTGGCAGGAGAAGGGGTTGTTCCAGGGCCTCAGTAATAAGACTTGCCTTCCCCCCTTGGTAATTTCTAACTGTGGTGTCCCAAGGGAAGGGAACACCATCCAACTCTAGCTTTGGGGACCAAGTGCGCTGTCCTCGGCGCACATCGGCGATGAGAGTGTCGTCTTGACTCTCAACAGATGAAGCCCTTTGCCCTCGATGGTCCTTGGCCACTCTCTGTTGCTTAGTTCCCTTTGGAGGCACCACTTGACCTTCTTCAGTATCTGTAATGGGCCTTTTCTTCTTCGGATCAGGGATTGACTTTAAGCCAAGGTTAGAAGGGACCTGAGGAGGTGGTGGAGGAAGGTTAACAACTGGTTGAGACGGACCGGTCTCTTTGGCCTCAGTTGCTTTTTTCCTGGCCTTCATTAAGTCCCTTAGGCTTGCCATTTCTTCTTCTTCCGAAGAATCGTCTGGAAGGGCAGTTATTGGAATAGGATCGTGGACGCTGGACTGTTTGTCAGTCTCCTTCTCGACGTTCGAAATTGGAATCACTTGAACTTCTCTTAGTGCCTCTTCTTCAAATTGGAACTGATCAATCTGTTCCTCAAGAGAAGAGGCCGAGGAAGCAACTCGTTCCTCTGCTGCGACTGGTTCAAAGGGAACCTGTTGAACCGGTTGGATGAGTGGTGGTACACCCTGCAGGTTTGGATGTGGCACAGAGGCAAGATCGAACGGAGACAAAAAATTTAGCCGAACAACGTCTATTCGATTTATGTGAGGGTCTCCCTGCCTTATCGCGTTGCCGACCGATTGAAATGTGTCTGAGAGTGGCTTGAAATCAAGGATGAGATGTGTGGCCTGAAGTTGCCTGTCTTCACTTACAAAAATCTCTGATCTCAGTAAGTAATTGAGCGCGGCAACGTTAGTTAGACTGAGCCGAGGAGATACGTGCCTTTTATCTGTTAACACCACAACAGAATTAAGCAATCAGAAAGTAAAGTACGAATATAAAAAGAAAAAGTACAACACTAGTGATGAAGATCCTAAATCTATTTCTAGGGAACCTAGATCTGGGATATCCCACCTGGCTCTCTTGGTTGGGATGGGCAATGAAGACCGTCATGCCATGCTCCCGAGATGATCAGATAGTCGTCTTTCATCCCCTTGTTAGACTTGGGAAGACAGGATATAAACCTAACGATGTTGGACCGGGATTTAAGATAATATCCCGCCCCCTTTTGTTTATGACACTCGTATATATGTACTACGTCACGCCAAGTGAGCCCCAAGCCTAAATGTTGGTTCAAAGCATCGATTGCTCCTAGGATCCTAAAAAAGTTAGGTGCACACTGGTCGGGACTAAGCCTATGATTACGAAGGTAATCTCTTGTAATGGAGCCCATAGGGAGAGTCATTCCCCCTTCTATGAAAGCTATGACTGGGATGATGACTTCTCCCACTTCTCGGTCGGTTAGTAGTCTCTCTGGGGGACAATACCGCAAGTGTACGCCCTGTGGTATGTGATACGTTTCTTTAAATACCTCTATTTGGGCAGGACTATCCACAAAATACCTAAATCTACCCATTTCGGATAACCAGAAAGAAGGAATCACTAAGAACAGTAATGGGGAAATGAGAATTTGAAGGTTGAGGAAGATGGCCGAAGAGAAAAAGATGGGTGCGAAGAAACTGGAACTTACACAAACTGGATTGAGGAGTGATCCTTAAGTCCTTAGTAAAATTCTTGTGAATTTATGAAGAAATGATACTGATGATTTGAAAAGCTTTGTAAGTTTGAATATTTGAGTTCGCTGGAGAGTTTGAGAAATCGTGAAGTAAAGGAGAAATGATCTCCTTTGAGGCTTTATATAGGGGCCAGAAAATGAGTGGGAATTATCCCGCCTAGATTCTGAGGAAAAAAATCGTCCGTTGGATCAATGGTTCACCGTTGGATGCCAAAGACATAACGCCGCCCGGAGCAATTAATAGCGCTTCGTAAATACCGAAGCGTCAGCAGTCATGATGAAGCGCCTAAATCTATGCTCCCACGCGTGTAAACTCAGGTAATTTTTACATTATTAGCCTTTATTTTTGCTGCATATCAAAATCTTATTTTTTCTCCTCGGATGTGAGGGAAAAATTAAAATTTTGAGGGGATATTGTGGGGATAAAAGCCCAAATTTATATATTGGGCCTTGGGCCCTATTTGAAGATATGGGTGCGTCCGAGGAGGAGTAAATGATTGGGAAAGGCCTCGGACTGGAGAACCATGCAAGGAAGTGATAGAAGAATATAGTTCGAGGAGTATATCCTTCTCGGATACGAAGAATACTAGTCTAGCAAATACCTGGGTGGCTTGGGCAATCTTCCGGGAAGTTTCAACGATAAGGATAAACTTCATACACGTATAAAGATGATAAGAATAGAGAAATATCTAAGGGAAAAGCTGCTACCACCGCATTAAATGTACTGCAGCGACTTTTCTGGTCGCATTTATGTGGAGAAGATCCCTGAACAATGCAGCCTCAGCTACCACCACTCATGGAGAACTAAAGAAGGTACCTGATGGGACATATATTCAAGTGAATGCTTAGATGAAGAACAAGTGTACGATCAAGATGGACAAAAAAAAAAAACTATATAAATGTAAAAGACCTCCATGAGAGGGGGATCGAAGAAAGAAGAAAAAGAAGAAGAAGAAAAATTTACTGTAGCTCCAAGAGTGACCTTAGCCATTCAAATTATAATTTACCCACTCTCTACAAATTCATTGTATTGGGCTTAGTAGGCTCAGATCCCATCTCTTTTGGGCTTGGGCTACAAATCTTGACCCTACACCCAGAAATACCATAGATTGGTTAAAAAAAAAAAGATTTTTAAAAAATCTAATGTGAGATGAGAGAAAAAACCCAAATTGAGCACCCGAAATTTTCAAAACCCAAAGAATACAAACCCAGAAATTTCAAGCACAAACCTAGAAAATCAAACATAAGAACACAAGAAAATAGGCACTGGGACGGGGTGAAAATGGCCAAATACCCACCTTTTCATAAAATTTGTAGCAAAAAAATACTATTTCAGAACTAAATGGGAATCTACCACTTTTTATGTACTTGAGTTTGATAAACTCGAGTTCTAAATGGCACTCGAGTTTATCAAACTCGAGTTCGTAATTTCTATTCCACCGTGGTGACAGTTGAGCTGCCATTTGGGCATTAAAAAATGTCATGTAATACTTGAGTTTAAGAAGCTCGAGTACTGTGTTTGTATGTACCCGAGTTTCTATAACTAAATGCGTACTCCCTCATCTCACATGAATGGTAGGTCCTATTCTTTATATATATATATATATATATTATAAAAAATGTAAATTGCAAATTGCACCCCCGAAGTTTGGGGTTATTTGGATTTTACACCCCAAAGTTTCAGAACTTTGACTTTACACCATGAAGTTTGGTTCCATTAGTAATCCACCCTCTAAGGTTAGTTTTTGCTGTTAAGTGACACATGTGCATGCTGACATGTTTTATTTTTTGCCAAATCAACCTCAAACGATACTGTTTTAGTGGCATTTTAAAAGGGCGCCGTTTCAGGGACAAAATTAGCCTTTGTCCCTTTCTATCAAAATATCCAGCATTTTGTCCCTCTTTTGAAACTAATTAGGAAAATGTTTCTCTTTTGAAAATCAATTGGATCAAAATCGAGTTAAAAAAAATAAAATTTCTAAAGCCCTATAATGGCGTTTTAAGGAGCTTATAGTGATGTTTTAAGGACCTATAATGGCATTTTGTAACTCGAGCTCCATGAACTTATAGGTAATTTTTTTAATTTTTTTTAACTATAACTCGAGTTCATGGTGCTCGAGTTAAAAAATGCCACTATAGGGCTTAACTCGATTTTGATCCAATCAAGTTTCAAAAGAGGAGTATTTTCTTAATTAGTTTCAAAAGATGAGCGAAATGCTGAATATTTTGATAGAAAGGGGGAAAGGCCGCCGTTTCAGCCCAAAATTAAAACCTAAACCCTCTAGTTTTAATACGATTCATATGCTCTGATCTTGTCCAGTTACAGTGGAGGCCTGGAGACTGACTATTTTTTATTTTTTATAATTCTCAATCCATGAGTTATGTTTTTGATAATTCGTCTCCTTTTATGAGTAAATGGGATTGAGTAGATAATTTGAGAAAACTAATGGAAAAAATAAAATCCCTCAAACCAACAGTAACACTCACAGCAATAACAACGATGACTCTCGCTGCCTCACCCCAATCCAAATCCCCTCTTACTTTTTTCCAAACGACACTTCCAAGTTCGCAAGTTCCGTGTTTTCCGATGCCTAAGACTCAAACAAACAACACGTACTTCACTCCGTTCCTAATTCGAATTCGAAGACGTTTTTCAATCCCTAATTTCTCGATTCCCTTCTGTCAATTCCTTGGAATTCATCGCTCCGGCACTCAGTTGCGCCTCCGGTTTCGCTCTCCACCAATCGAAGGATCGGCGGAGACTTCGAACGATTCCAATATTGGAGAATGAATTCTCTTCACCAGTCCGACGTCGTTTAACAACGGAAGACGTGAACGAGATGTCAGAAGTGAAGACGTGAACGAGATGTCGGTGAAGGAGGACAGGCATTTTGTAAGGTTAAACAAAGGAAGAATGGTGATGAGGAGTGAGAGTCAGATTGAGATTGTGAGTGGTTTGCAATTGGAGTTTCAGAAAGTTTGTGTGAGTACGGAGGATGGAGGAGTGGTTTCGTTGGATTGGCTTGCGAATTTGGACTTGCAGTCCGTTTTAGCTTTGGGCCAGGTTTGCACTTCGTCTTCACTTAAACGGTACCGTTTGAGGTTGATTTCGCAAAAATAAAACATGTCAACATGCACATGTGTCACTCAACAGCAAAAACTAAATGTGGGATGAATGACTAATGGAACCAAACTGCAGGGTCTAAAATCAAAATTTTGAAACTTTAGGATGTAAAATTCAAACAATCCAAAATTCAAGGGTATAATTTGCAATTTACCCTTATAAAAATGTAAGGATACTGATTACATGACATCAAATTACAAATTAGTAACATTATTTCTTATGTTTGATTGGGTTTCAGTTATATATTAGGCTATGGTTGGGCTGGACTACTGAGGAAATATGTGGTGGAGTCAGCCCATATGTGGTGGCCAGCAACTCTCGTTCAAGTATCACTTTTTCAGTATGTAATATGTAACTTTTCCTTGTCACTAATGAGCTTGTAGCTGGTTGGCATCTACCTCTCCTGCTTTCTGTGTCACGAGTTTGAAAAAAAAATCCCTATTACTTGTGATCTAAAAAAAAAAAAAAAAAATGTTCCTTTGCAAACTCAAGTTAAATGTAAAAAAAATTGATTGTTTTTAATTTAACACCATTATACCTACCAGGTGTGAGCTCTTGAACTTCTTACTAGACCTAAAAACAATTGGATTCAAACTCGAAAGAAAAAAGTGGGTATGGGTAAAAGATTCTAACCTGTGCAGAACTTGGTCAACCTAAAACCCAATCCATGGAGAACAAGTGGGCATTGGTTTAACGCATTATCCGACAGCCGAACATACCAAAAGGTCCAAAACACAAGTTTGTCCAAAACTTAAAGCTACAAATTATTGTTACTCATTGTGACACTTGCAGTTTCACTTGTTCTCTGTACTGTTTGAATGATCAAGTCCAGCTGCCATGGTGGGGGCTCCTTTTTGCCTCTGCCATAGCCTATTCTTTCACCCTTCCAATTAGTATCATAACTGCCACAACAAACCAGGTTATTGGGTTAACTTTTGCTCATTTCACCTTATTGCGCCAAAAGTTTGATGTAATTAAGAAAAAAAAGTTGAACTTGTTTCATCTCTCATTAATTACAGTATCTTATCTTAACTAGTTGGTTTTAGCCATATCAGTCAAAACTTTGATCACATATTTGTGAATTTTGATCGATGCTAGTTATTATTATAAGTTTGTCAGAGGACCTTAATAATTCTCAATCCATGAGTTATATTTTTTTGATAATTCTCAATCCATGAGTTAACTAGTTGGTTATAGCCATATCAGTCAAAACTTTCCTATCCTACTAACCCGAAATATACAACACCAATACTATAGTCCAATATTATTTTAAATGTCTGCAATCAACTGGTAATATGTAATCAAACCAGCCCCCATTACATGGAGTGATTTGATCACATATTTGTGAATTTTGATCGATGCTAGTTATTATTATAAGTTTGTCAGAGAACCTTAATAAGCATTTACATAGTTTTCCTTTTCACATCAATGTAAAATATCTAATACTTCTCCACTATTGTTATTATGATCTATCTACAGACACCAGGGCTAAACGCAATGACAGAGTATATGATGGGTCTCATATATCCAGGAAGACCAATAGCCAATGTAAGTTTTAAAGTCTATGGCTATATGAGCATGAATCAAGCTGTCTCTTTCCTCAATGACTTCAAGTTAGGACATTACATGAAGATTCCTCCAAGATCAATGTTCTTAGAACAGGTAAATACTTTTTCCCAAAAAAAAAAAAAAAAAAAACTTCTTTACTACTATCAATATGCAAGTGTTGGCCTAATATTATTAACACGGAAAATCACGCAATTCACCACTATAAATTTATAACTAAGAAGATCAAAACTTTTAACAATAATACTTGTTAGGTTCTAAAGATTTAGGAATTTATGTATTTAGAACTCTAATTTGTATTGTTGGCAAACCATGATCAAAATAGGTTGTTTAGTCTTATTTAGGCTTGCTCAAAGTTGTGTCTTTCATGTAAAGTTAGAATCGAGAGGCTGCAAATGCATTGGTGCATTTCGGCCTGGCTCGATCAATCGAAAGAAAGACTCGATCGATCGAATCTCGGCCAAAATGTTTTTCTGCAGAATTTTCCAACTCAGCCCTAACTCATTAAATGTTTTGGGTTTTCTGTTTTTACCCTAGGTATATAAAGAAAAACTCTAGCCACGTTTTTAGAGTTGCTCCTGTTGTATTGTTGCTCATACTTTTTTGTTTTGTGTAAATCTCTTGTGAGATCTAGAGGAGCCTTCCTTTACACAAAGCTTAGGGCTTTCAAGGTAGAGATAGTATCAACATCTTGATGATCAACTCGGTTACTGCCATTAGAGCTTAAAGAATAACAAGCGTGGGTGCTTGTAGCTGATTGGAGAATCCAAGAAAGAAGGAGTCCGTGGATTCGGAGCTTGCACATGGTCGTGTCAGTAAGTTCTACTGGTGGGTAGCATTAGGAAGTTAAGCGGGGAGTTTGTAAGTCCTTTTGTATGAACTTCGATTCTTTCGTATAGTGGATTCAGTTTACCTTGAGGATAGTTAGGTTAAATCCTCCCCAGGTTTTTACCGTGTGGTTTCCTGGGTGATCATATCTTGTGTTATTTATTATTCCGTTGCTTTATATTCTTGATATGATTATATGTTTGTGATAATCTAGAATTGTATAATTTGACTAAGTTAATCACTTGACTAATTAACTAAGTTAATCTGGTTGGTTTAACGGATCTAAAACCGTTCAAGTGGTATCAGAGCGGGTAGCTCTTCTGTTTTAGATCTTTTGATCTAAGAGCTGATCT
Source organism: Quercus aquifolioides (assembly GCA_019022515.1). Taxonomy (NCBI): domain Eukaryota; kingdom Viridiplantae; phylum Streptophyta; class Magnoliopsida; order Fagales; family Fagaceae; genus Quercus; species Quercus aquifolioides. Next base: position 27,349,165 of record CM032332.1, on the reverse strand, counting down.
TTGACCCCAGTTGTCATGGATAATTTGAAGTATCTTTTTGCTCATGTTTGTAATGTTTTGAATAAAAAGGACACTATTGATTCTGTTGATTTTTTTGATGCTTTTGAAACTCTTCGTAAGGAATTATCTAAATCTTTGAAAATTTCTAAGAAATTCAAGGAAGAGTTAAAATTGGCTAATCTTGAAAAAGAGGATTTGATTGTGAGATTAGATGAATCTAATAAAAAGAATGAATTTTTGAGAAATCAAATTTCCTCTCAAGATGAGAAGATGAAAAGCTTGGAACAAGAGTTAGTTGAATCTAAAACTAAAATTGAAAATTTGACTAGTACCAAGCCTGCTTTTGATAACAGAAGTGTTTTTGTTTCTCTTAAACCTAAAACTGAGAAAGTTTATATCCATTCTTTTAAGAGGAATAATAAAGAAAATGCTTATTTTGCTAGGTTAGACAAAGGTAAAAGTTCTGATGTAGACGCTGAAGTTTCTACACCTAAGTCTAAACCTATTGTTAGAGAGCATAATAAATCTGTTTTTGTGCCTACTTGTCACCTTTGTGGTGCTGTTGGTCATATTAGACCAAATTGTTCTTTGTTGAGGCAACAACCAAAATCTGAGACTAGATTTGCTGTTAGGAATACTGATGTTCCTAAATTTGTTCCTATTTGCCACTTTTGTGGTGTTCGTGGTCACATTTGTCCTAATTGTCATAAGTTGAAACTTAAGCATTCTGTATGTCAATCTAGGATATGTGATGATATTTCTCCTGCCATAAGTCCATATAAATTGTTTCATATGCTTTTGAAAAATTTGAGCTTGTTGGCTTGTGAAAGGAATTTGCAGGATTTCAGTCTCTCTCAGAAGATTGATGTAATCCCTCAAATACATTCTGTTTTCCATGGATTTTCACGTACAAAGCCGAAGACTCGTGCTATATGGGTGAGGAAAGATTTTCCAAGGTGAGTGTTGCTGACTTGTCCCTGATTTAATTCTTTCAATTATTTGTGGACATGTCTTGTTTCTGTTTTTGGTTGTTTTGTTTTTTAGAAAAAATTGAAAATTTTCAAAAAGACAAAAATATTGTATTTTGTGTCTTGTTTTTTTCTTGAGGATTACATGAATTATGATATCTCTCTCTTGATTTAGAACATGCTTGACATTGTGGAGAAACTTGAATAGCATGTGTTATATAAGTGCTAAGCTATTTTTGATTTTGTGTGAGTATGTACTAGTTTGTACATGTACTCAAGGGTTAATTAAGAAATTGATATTTCTTGTTTGTGTACCCTCTATAGCTTAGTGAAGCACTATCATGCATAGCTTTGCATTGTTCATTTAGTATAATGTGTGCTTTTTGTTTTTGGTCATAAAATTTGTTTTAAACCAAAAAGTTTGTTATTTGTTTTGCATTAATTTTTCTTGGATTTGAAATCAAGGTTGGCCACCTTATCTTTACATAACAAGTTTATGTACCTTGTTTAGCTTTGATGAGTTTATTTATTGCACTTGACTAGTTAAAGCTTTGTAGTGCATGTTGTGTGGGAAATATGTTTATGGTGTTTATCACTTTGTCTTGATCTTGAAGTCACATGCCTTTGACTGTCGGACTTGATCCTTTTGAGAAAGGCATAAATGATTATCTCACCACTGTTCACTAGCCAATCATGAACACCTTAGTGCATATCGTAAGATTCTGTGCTCGAGAAAGTGTAGCACATGCACAAAAAGAACATAAGGTGTAACCTCGGTTTAAATGCTTAATGCTTAAAATTAGTGTGTACTATTAGGCTTGATGCCAAATCACATAATTAAAATTGGTGTGTAGTATTAAGCTTGATACCAAATCACATAACTAAAATCTGTGTGTACATTATAAGGTAAAATTCAAGAAACTTACATGATTGCAAGCTTATGTTCTAGGAGATGTGGGAGTTATATGATGTAACTCTTTAGGTGATAGTCTCTTTTAAATTCTATGTAATGAATTTTGTAGACTTTGTGATTGATTGCTATTCACATATCACCTCACATGTATCTCAAGCTTTTGCTAGTTGCACACACTACACAAGTTACTCTTTGTTAAACTTGGTACATTTTATTGTGTGTGATCTTGTTGTGGCCATCCAAGATTAAAAGTTCCTTGATCTTAATGCAAAATGTGTTTAATGTTTGTGCTTTGAGGACAAATTGATTGAAAATCTTGTTTTTGGAAGATCTGAGTTGAATTCAAGTGTTTTTGAAAAACTTTTCGTCTCATACTCATGCATTTTTTTATAAAACAATGTGCTTTGAGGAGTTTCTGCATTAAAATGCTCTGTTTTTCAAAAATCTGATTTTTCTAGACTTTCGATTGATCGAACCTGTTTTTCGATCAATCGAAATTGCAATTAAAATTTTTGGTTTGAGTCTGCCTGACTCGATTGATGTTCGATTGATCGCAACTGAAAAATTTTCAGTTTCTATGTTTTTGACCAAAATTTTTTTCATGCATCATTTGTGTTTAGGATTCACATGCATTACATTAATTTTTGTATCCATCTTGCAGTTTTGCAGTCATATCTCTCATTGTTTTCACACATAGCATGCATACACTTTGCTACATTGGGTACTCAACTTGATCAAACAATTTATTGATTAATTTTTGAATTATGTACTTTCTAGTATATGCTATTTCTTATGTATGAACTGCAGAAAATATTTTTCTTAAGAGATATGATGGATAATCAATTTTGTTGGAAATTTAGACCCCTTAAACAACAATTAGATTGCGTAGCCTAGATTAATTAGCCAAGTTGTTACTTAGTCAAATTATGCAATTCTAGGTTAAAACAATCCAAACAATCATATCAAGAATATAAAGCAGCGGAAAATAAATAGCACAAGATATGATCACCCAGGAAACCACACGGTAAAAACCTGGGGAGGATTTGACCCACCGATCCTCAAGGCAAACCTGAATCCACTATGAAAGAATCGAAGTTCATACAGAAGGACTACAAGCTCCCCGCTTGACTTCCTAATGCTACCCACCAGTAGAACTTACTGACACGACTACGTGCAAGCTCCGAATCCACGGACTCCTTCTTTCTTGGACTCTTCAATCAAGTACAAGCACCCACGCTTGTTATTCTTTAAGTTCTTGAATCTGCAACTGAATGATTACCAAGTTCTTGACATAATCTTGAATCTTGGAAACCCTAAGTATATGTGAAGGAAAGCTCCTCAATGATCTCACAAGAGATTCACATAAACAGCAAATATGAGCAACAAAGACTTTGAGAGGTTTGGGTATAAAACCCTAGATACAAAAGAGATACTCACTTTTCTCTCTCTAAAAGCTCTCAAAAACGTGGCTTAGGGTTTCCTTTATATAGTGGGAGAAGTAGATCTGAAACCCTAATCCTTAATGGGCTTAAGCTGCTGTTTGGGCCAACTTAAAATTCTGCAGATACGATTTTCGATTGATCGAGCCTGTTCTTCGATCGATTGAACTAGACAGAATATGAAGTCTTCTTCCTGCAGCTTGTATGTTCTTGAATCTTGACTTGAATCACCTTGAGCATTGTCTAATAAAACCTATAGACTCTAAGATCTATATCTAGACAAGTTTGTGTTCACGATTTGCCAATTGTTCTAAACATTTAGAACCTAACAAATTTGCAAATATTTTTCTCTATTCATGCAACTGTTTATGGGTCACATAGTGTCAAGTTTGCATTTATTGAAAGAGAGAATATTTTTTTCATGTGTATCCTCACCTTAGTTTTTAACTTTGGTTTGTGTGTTTTTATTTTCCCCACCCCCTTATTTTTCCCCAAAATTGTTTTTCCCAACACTTGTTTTGTGTTTCCTATTTTTAAAAGGGGAAAAACTTGTTTTTAACCTTTGTTGTTCATAGGGGGAGTTGTCTCTATTTTCTATAGACTTGAAGTGGTTTGTGTCCCCTTGATTCTCTATTTTCTCTTATCCTTTATTGCGTATGGTAACTGTTTACTCTTTGTATGAGTTGTCTTTGTCAATACATGACAAAAAGGGGGAGAAATTATTGATTTATGGGAATCATGTTTGTCTTGTTTAGGGGGAGTTGAAATTATTTTTGAAAGGGGAGAATATAAATAAAAACTTTTTGTTGTATCTAACTTAGGGGGAGAGTTAGTTTACTTATGTTTTTATTTCTGTTTCTTGTTCACTGCTCATTGATTTATATTTATGAGTTATTCATGATATATGTCTTTGTTTTGTGTTTTGTGAAGTCAATAATTTATTTGTTGATTTATTGTTTTTCTGTTACACATGCGTTTATGCGTTTGTTGAGTGTTTCAGGAATATACAGGTTGATTCAATTGAGCTGCTGTCTACACTTGCAACTGATGGATAGTAGTTAGGATTGAATTTTAGTGTTTATGAGCATTATTTATGTAAATGGCTTTTACTTGTAAACTTTGAGCTTAATGTTTGTGTTTTGTCACGGATTGCCAAAGGGGGAGTTTGTTAGGTTCTAAAGATTTAGGAACTTATGTATTTAAAACTCTAATTTGTATTGTTGGCAAACCATGATCAAAACAGGTTATTTAGTCTTGTTTAGGCTTGCTCAAAGTTGTGTCTTTCATGTAAAGTTGGAATCGAGAGGCTGCAGATGCATTGGTACATTTCGGCCTGGCTCGATCGATAGAAAGAAAGACTCGATCGATCGAATCTCGGCCAGAATGTTTTTTTGCAGAATTTTCCAACTCAGCCCTAACTCATTAAACGTTTTGGGTTTTCTGTTTTTACCCTAGGTATATAAAGAAAAACCCTAGCCATGTTTTTAGAGTTGCTCCTGTTGTATTGTTGCTCATACTTTTCTGTTTTGTGTAAATCTCTTGTGAGATCTAGAGGAGCCTTCCTTTACACAAAGCTTAGGGTTTTCAAGGTAGAGATAGTATCAACATCTTGATGATCAACTCGGTTGCTGCCATTGGAGCTTAAAGAATAACAAGCGTGGGTGCTTGTAGCTAATTGGAGAATCCAAGAAAGAAGGAGTCCGTGGATTCGGAGCTTGCATGTGGTCGTGTCAGTAAGTTCTACTGGTGGGTAGCATTAGGAAGTCAAGCGGGGAGCTTGTAAGTCCTTTTGTATGAACTTTGATTCTTTTGTATAGTGGATTCAATTTACCTTGAGGACAGTTAGGTTAAATCCTCCCCAGGTTTTTACCGTGTGGTTTCCTGGGTGATCATATCTTGTGTTATTTATTATTCCGCTGCTTTATATTCTTGATATGATTGTATGTTTGTGATAACCTAGAATTGCATAATTTGACTAAGTTAATCACTTGGCTAATTAACTAGGTTAGTCTGGTTGGTTTAAGGGGTCTAAAACCGTTCAATACTGATGGGAGAGATGCAAGAAAATTATTATTTAATATTATTTATGTTTGCAAGTCAATTGTATTTTTATGTTTTAGGTCCTAGTAGTTCATTGGGCTATTAGTATTTTAATTTGGAAAGTAAGGTTATTTTTGTAATAAGGCAATTAGGGTTTCCTAGTCAATTAGAACTAAGGTTTAGCAATCCTTTATAAGCAACCTTTTGTACTCCTTGAGGATATAGTTGATATTTTAATGAATGAAAACAATGGCCGTTTGGTCTTTCCTTGGTCTGGTGCTGACTCAAGGTCCACCCTAGGTGCTGACTCCTAGTAGTTTCCCCACTTGGTGCTGACTCCAAGCAAGGCCTAGGTGCTGACTCCTAGGTCATAACCCTTTATTTTATTGTTGTTTCAATTTTGTTCTGGTTGTCCTGCGTCAGTTTTGGTATTAGAGCAAACACTGATCTGTTAAAGCATCACTGCAGGAAAGAGCCAGAAAATATTACCCAAAAAAGAAAAAAGAAAACCCTCACCATCTTGTTTTTCTCCACTAGAGAGTTGTCTCTGTCATTTTTCTACTTGGTGCAAGAAAGTTGTCATACATTTGTATTTCCCATTAAAAAAAAAAACAAAAAACAAAAAACAAAAAACAAGAAACCCAGATTTTGAAGCCAACCAGAAACCTTTAGTCCAAAACCCACAATCAAGTCTCCAAATCCCTTGCCCCCACAAAGAGAGAAGAGAGATATGAGCCCATCGCCACCGTCGCACCACACCACCACCAACAAACGCCCAAAGTCAAATTTGGTCGAATCCTTTCACAACAGTTGCTATGCATGCCACCGGCCCACCACCACCACCGCCGTGAGCTGCCGCTTCGACTGGTCCTGATCATCACCTCTGTTCTGCGCTGCCATGATTTCAGTTTTGCCCATTATCACGTCGCTGTAATCTCATCAATCTCCATCAATCCGATTTCATGAGGTAACCCACTAGCCTTGTCTAAACCCATTCCTTAAAAAAAAAAAAAAAAACATCAAGCTGGCCTGACCCACCTTTTTTATAACCCAGACCATTTCCAAATCGAACCCATTAAACTACCCAGTCAAAACAACAAACTCCTTGAACACAGTCTCTCAAGCCCTTGCCTGACCCATTTGTTAACAAGCCCGAAGTCCACATTTTATAACACCAGTTTTCTTCAAAAAAAAAAAAAAAAAAAGACCCAGCCCACGAAATCCAAACCTGTCAACCAGCCTAGTCCTAGCCAATTAGAACTAAGGTTTAGCTATCCTTTATAAGCAACCTTTTGTATTCCTTGAGGAGATAGTTGATATTTTGATGAATGAAAACAATGGTTGTTTGGTCTTTCCCTGGTCTGGTGCTGACTCCAGGTCCATCGACTCCTAGTGGTTTCCCCGCTTGGTGCTGACTCCAAGCAAGGTCTAGGTACTGACTCCTAGGTCATATCCCTTTATTTTATTGTTGTTTCAATTTTGTTCTAGTTGTCCTGCGTCAAATACATTTGGACGATATAGAATTACAAGTTCATGTTATAAATAAGCAACAGTGTTATCTCAATACATCCTACGAGGATGAGTTTTCATAGACATTGGAGTGGCATGGTGGTTGCTAAACTCAATGCAAAACATATGCCAACCAGAACTCCTTCCTGTCAACAGTCCTTGGACATGCCCTAGCGATCGAGTTTTCTTTGATGCATCTGTTATATGGGGTTTGGTGGGGCCTAAACAGATCTTTGGAAGTCTTGGAAGCTATGAGGCAATGAATTGGTTCTTCCTTGGAGGTGCAATAGGACCAGTTATTGTTTGGCTATTGCATAAGGCATTTCCAAAGCAAACTTGGATTCCACTCATTAACCTTCCAGTGCTTCTAGGAGCAACAGGAATGATGCCTCCAGCAACACCCTTGAACTATAATGTTTGGATTGCAGTTGGAGCAATCTTTAATTATTTTGTATATCGGTACCGTAAAGAGTGGTGGCAAACAATGGCGACTCCAGGAAATTTTTTCAAGGTGTTTCTCAACAAGCATAAATTACACAATCTAATAAAAAGAAAATTTTATATATTGACAACAACAACAATAAAAAAATACGCAAATACATAAAATTTACAATTGCCTTCTACGAGTTTTCATATTTTGAAATCGTTGCATAATAGTCTCATTATCAATGCTACAAGCTACATCTTTTTCAATATACACAACTAAGCAATCGTTCATCAATTGATCTCCCATTCAATTGCGCAATTCATTCTTTATATATTTCATTACTGAAAAACTTCTTTCTACTGTTGCAGTAACAACTGGAAGGGTCAAAGCTAGCTTCACAAGCAAATAGACTAATGGATAAGTCTCGTGCTTCCTTGTACTCACTAACTTTTCAGCAAGTTCACTAACTCCTTGAAGCTCTAAAAATAAGTATTTGCTTATATCAAAAATGTAATTCTGCAGTTGAGAGTCAAGTGCCAAAATATCTGTCCCAAGAAAATCAGAGTGATAGAACTTAGCTAGATGTATCAATTTTTCCTTATCGAAAGCCACAAATGAATTACTTGGATCCAAGCAAGCCATACAAAGTAGCAAATCGGTATTCGCCTCAGAAAAACGGTTGTTAAGCTCTTGAAGTTGCATATCTATGACTGTGTAGAATAGCTCAACACGATAATGATGTAAATTTGTACTTTGTTGGGTGTTGCGTCGCGGCCTCCCACTATCTACAAACATCGCTTCCATGTCCAAGATAGGAATATCATGTGAGGTACAAAATAAAGATACTTCAGCCAATAAAGATGCCCATCCATCATCTCTCATCACTTGTAACCGTTGCTTAGACACTTTAACAAGATTCATAGCATTTACTATATCTTGATTTTTTTTTGCAATGCTATTGACAACTCATTTGTGATCCCTAAAATATTTTTCATCAAGTGTAGAGCAAAGACAAATTCAAAAGTTAGAATTGACCTCATAATAGATCGAGCTTCAACTTTTTGGTTGGAGAGGCCATCTTCTTCAATAATCTCTAATACATCAACAACAGCAGAAAACATCAAAATCAAGTTGAGAATAGTCCCATAATATGATCCCCAACGTGCATCACCAGGATGTTTAAGATTTGTCTCTTGATTCAAACCTTGCCCACTTCTACATACACCATTCTCTAAATCTTCTTTAATTTTGGCAAATTGTGTATCTCGAAGAGCATCTCGTCTATTACAAGAGCCTCCAACAACAGTTACTAAATTACTAACCACATAAAAAAATTCAGTAATGTTAATGTGATTTTTAGCAACAGCAACAAGTGTCAATTGAAGTTGATGAGCAAAACAATGGACATAAAATGCTGACTTATTCTCTTTCAAAATTAAAGTTTTGAGTCCATTGATATCACCTTGCATATTACTAGCCCCGTCATAACCTTGCCCACATAGGTTCGATAAACTCAAATTATGTTCACAAAGTAAACCTTCAATAGCATGTTTGAGTGACAAAGTAGTGGTACTTGCTACATGTACAATACCAAGGAACCGCTCTATAATAATTCATTCTTTGTTCACATAACGAAGAACGAGAGTCATTTGTTTTTTCACTGAGATATCACGTGACTCATCAACTAATATTGAAAAGAACCCATTGTCAAGATCCTTGATGATGACTTTGGATGTTTCATGTGCAATTGCATTCACAATGTCTTTTTGAATATCAGAGTGGGTAAGCTTGCAATTTTTCCAAGATTTTTGCAACACTTCATTGATAGATTCATTGTGATCCTCCAAAAATTGTAAAAGCTCAAGGAAGTTTCCTCTATCACTTGAACCTTGAGATTCATCGTGACCACGAAAAGCTAATCCTAGGCATAAAAGGAATTTTACGCAATCAACTATTGCATTTAATTGAATCCGATATTCAGTTTTATCTTGTTTTGATTGCTTAACAAAAACACTTTGAATGTGTTGCTTTTCCTTCAGTAGATCTTTACTCTTCTTGACAGCTTGGTTATGAGCACTATTAACTCCTCCAACATGGGAATCTAACTTCGCAACCTGATTCCAAAGTTTGAACCCCTTCGTTACAAAAGTCTCACCTCCTCCTTACTTACCAACATCTTGCCCAAATAGGTAGCAATAAAAACAAAATGCCGCATCCTTGTCTATACTATATTCCAACCACTTTCTATTTATATACCATTCCGATCTAATTCGACGGGCCTTTCAAGAAAAATATGATACAGGGTAATCATGAACAGGTGGTGACAAGGGCCTTTTGTTAAATAATATCTTCTTATTTCATCATGATTATTAGGATGATAAGATGATATCTTTTATCGTAGCCCAAGACCTGAAGGAAGATTTTCTAAGTTAAAGTCAATACGAATTCGCTTAGAAGATGAAGATGAATCTTGCACAGGAGATGAATCTTGGGTACGCGGTTTTCTTATCAAATATTTGTCTATAATTCTAGCAAAAGAATAAATAATAAACTATAAGTTTATTTGAAATATTAATAAAATTATTAATTATTATTGTTTAGTTCTTTCATTAATTTGTTTTTCTTTTATAAATTATAATTTGTTATATTGTTGTTTCATTAATTATAAAATTATTAATTGTTATTTAGCCTAATATAATTTAATTTATTTGTCTTTTATAATGTATTAGTTAATTTAATTATACAGCTTTAATTATTGTTATTTAGCGTAACAATAAACTATATTACTTTAATTTGTTTGTCATTAATTATACTGCTTTAATTTGTTATATTGTTTAGCCCCTTGTGCACGTTACACTAAAAGAGTTGGACATTACACATTCTATGTGCTGCACAATAATTAAAGCAGTGTAATGTGTAGCACATTACACTGCTTAGTTTGCTTTAATTATTGTTTTTCCGACCCCAGCCCATCAACCCACCTACCCCCTCCCACTCAATAGACAAGCACATGCCTGATGCCCCAATCATAATAGCCTGCCAATCAGAAAATTTCACAATCACAATAGACAATACACATCACACTAAAAGACAATCAATATTTCACCAACACACTGACCAACACCAACAGATAAGATAAGGCCAAATTCAAAAAGACAAAAAAAAAAAAAAAAAAAAAAAAAGAAGGCAAAAGCAAAATATAAATAATGCAATTCAGCCAGCCAATCAGAGAATTCAAAAGAGAGAGAGAGTTACTGAGTTAGACTATTAAAGAATAAAGAGAGAGAGAGAACCATTCATTCCTTTCATTTCATTTTTGCATTTCAGTGAGATAAAGAGAGAGACTGATAGATTGAGAGAGAGTCAGAGAGAAAAAGAGAGAGAAATACCTTGAGGGAGGGAGCACCGAGGTCCGAGCGGCAAGCACCGAGCACCGGAGCAGAGCGATTTGCGATCTGCGATGAGGGCGAGCGACGACGACGAGCGGTCTGCGAGTGACAGCAACGTGACCGTGGGTTTGGTTTGCTGGGGTTTGGTTTTGATTTGCTCTGTATTGGAGGCTTTTTTTTTTTTTTTTGAGATAAACACTAAAACACCTCTGTATTGAAGTTTGTTTTGCTTTTGCTCATGGACTGACTGTATTGGGGTTTGGTTTTTCATTTCTCTACCAGTGACGTGACCGTGGCGTGGGTTTGATTTCTGACTCTCTGGTTTTTTTTTTTTTTTTTGGAGAATCCGTGGGCTACCTCTGTAATCTATTGGGCTCGTCGTGGACTTGGCTCTATTACAATTTTTATTTATTTTTTTCAGATTTTAGTTCAAATTTTTTTTGGGCTTTTTTTTTTTTTTTTTTTTTTTTTTGCTTGGAAGTAGAACAGATAATTTTTTTTTTTTTTTTTTTTTTAATTTGAGGGTCTTCCTAATCTTGTTACTGAGGGTGTTCCTAATTTTGTGATCAGGGTGTTCCTAATACAATTTAGTGTGCGTTTGGGTGTGGCGTTTGCGTTTTGCGTTTGGTGAGTTTTGCATTTTCTGTTTTTTTTTTTTTTTGGTTTTCAAAAGTTTCAGGTGTAGCCGCATTATTTGACTTTCAGCCAGTGAACAGTGCACCGAGCACTGTTCACAGGTCCCACAATTCTCAATTTTTATCAACTTTTTCATTAAAAATGGGTCTCACGGCACTATTCACACATTTAAATATTATTTTGCTACAGTGTTTTCAGTTTTCAGTTTTCAGTTTTTAGCTGTATCCAAACGGACCCTTAAATATAAATTTTTATTTTTTAATTTTTTTCAGGGAACACCCTGACTTGTACATGGCGTCGCCACTGGTGGCAAAGGTACAATTATGTTCTTTCAGGAGCATTGGATGCAGGGTTGGCTTTCATGGGAGTGCTACTGTATTTTTCAGTGGGTATGGAGGGGAAAGGTGTGAATTGGTGGGTACAGAAGGTGAACATTGTATTAGCAGTTTGTCCAACAGCAAAGGGAATAGTTGTTGATGGTTGTCCAGTGAAGTAAGGTCTGTTCTTCTTTTTTTTTTTGGTCATAAAACATATCACTTTGGGAACTACATGGACAACATAGCATTAGCAAGTTTTTATTGACAGTATGGTATTCACAAATAAACACACAAGTGGAGAAAATGTTTCATATGGTTTATATTAATATCTAAAAATTCAACTTCAAATGGAAGTGCACATTTTCCTCATAAAGTCTTGAGGTTTTTTTTTTTTTTTTTGAAATAATTTAGTCCATGAAGTTTCAAATAAACTTTATTAATCATCCAAAGTTTTAAAAGAATGGATATTGATCCTCCATCCACTTTTGTTAGTTTTATTTATTTATTTATGGAGTATCTAATAGTGCAATGATTCTCTGCTAAAAAAAAAATAGTGCAATGATGACTTTTTTAATGATATAAGTTATAACAACTTAACACATACGCAACTAAGACCTGAGCCCATTTTTATTTGGATCTTTAGCCAAACCAAAAGAAATCCTCTTCCCCAATTCAAACATTTGCACTACATTTGCACACTGTAATCCATGTCTTAGTTCCTTGCACATTAAAAAATTATGAATCTTGCTTGAGCGACATTTTTGAACTCAATAATATTTTATTTTAAAATACTCCTAATTGGAGATGAAAGTTATATTTTGTCGCTATATGTTAGCTTTTTGGTGATGAAAAAAATTTCCTCACTAAATTTCGTTACTAAAAATACATTTTGTTATAATGGGAATATCCTTCACAAATTTCATCAACATGGCTACATGAGCATGGAAGTAGGGTTCCTATGAGAATTTGGGCTAATTCTCTAAAGCACTCATGAGACTGATTAGGCACAAAGTTAAAATGTGTTGGCTTAAAAAAGCATGACAACACTCAAATTTTTATGTGTGAGCAATAAATTTTGTTTTTTTTTTGGACAATCATAGTTCAAGTCTGAGTCTATTATTGACTTTGGAATAGAGATTATTGTTTCACTAAGTGAAGTTCAATTCAAAGCACACTTTAATGAGACATAATGATCCATTTTTGTCTAATACACTTTATTATATTAATATTAAAATGAGTGAGAGATTGTTGGTGTAATTTTATTATTAATTAATTAACAAATAGTTAATTTTCTTATTACTCTGATATTTATGTGGATTGAAATGGGTTGGTAAATGGGGAAAAAAGTGTAGAAGTTTAATTTCTTAATGAAAATTAGTGACTTGCACTCTCCCAATTGATTTTGGAACTCCCATAAAGACAACAATGGCCATAGTATTTATATGAATTCATGGGTAGTAATTTTCGTTAGTATTGAATAAGTGCCATAAGCCTATAAATTGATTGCAACATTCGTAAAATACAGAAATATATATATATATATATATTTATATCATATTATATATAATAAAAGTTGGGCTTAGACGCCGTGGTTGCGCCAAGTGGCATCACCAAATTGTAGAAATTTTCTTAGATTTTTAGATTTTAAGAAAAAATATATATAAGTTTTCTTCAACTATAAATTCTAAGTGGATATAATTTTTCTTCAACTATAACTTCTAAGTGGATAAAAATCTTAATTAGATTAAAGATAACTGAATAAAACTAAATAGACAATCCTATGAAAAATAAATAAATAAAAAAGAAAGAAGAATTTGATCACAATTGGAATACTAAACCCAGCAGTATTGGGAGACCGGCAGGCAAATAGTGCTAAAAAGAAGGAAGGATTTTGATGAATACTAAACCAGACTTCTTGCTGAGGTTTCTTTATCAGAAGCAAGGTTTCAAGAGGTAAAGAATTATGCAACTTTCTTATTTTTTAATTACTATACTACACGTTTATATATATAACCAAAAAAAAAAAAAATGTCATGCATTGATTCTCAAATACCAATTTCAAATAGATAATACTAAGACAAATAAATAAATAAATAAATAAATAATTCTACCACTTATCAAGCAAACATTTTTTAAAAAAAACTGCTTTACTAATAACCAAATATCCGAACCATGCATATTATACAATATAATAATTGACCTATAAATTACTGATTGTTTTCATAGTCACCATCTGTTTGTGAAATAATCATATTCCTAAGCATGTCATGCGTTGATTCTCAAAAACCAATTTCAAATAGATAATACTAAGACAAATAAATAAATAAATAAAAAAGAATTTGATCACAATTGGAATACTATAATCCGCATCAAATACATAAAAAAATAAAAAATCTCTCAAAAAGTTCCTCTCTCTCTCTCTCTCTCTCTTTCTCAAAAGAAAAAGATGATTAGAGTTATCTCTAAATTACAACAGAAGATTGCTCACATGGAAGAAATCACCACCACTACTGACCTGCAGGCAAGTATTTTTTTCACTTTACAGTCTACATTGACTTGATTTGTCTTACAAATATACAAAATGTTAGTTTGGTTGTGTATATTATAGTTGTTTATTTATTTATTTTTGGTTAAATAGTTGAACAATGCTGAAATAACAAGAGTTGCAAGAGTAAAACGAAGATCTATTATGAATTTAATTACGACAATCAAGATCTTTATAATATACTATATAATAAAAGTTGAGCTTAAAAGTTGTGGTTGTGTCAAGTGGCTTCACCAAATTGCATAAAATTTTTTAGATTTTTTAAAAATATATAATTTTTATTCTCTTATAGTAATTTCTAAGTTGATAAAAATCTTAATTTGATTACAATCCAAACTCTTCATCTAATTCTAGATATAAAAGAAAAGGTCCATCTAATCCATATATTTTTTAAAATTTATATTACTACACGTAAAAAAAAACAACAACATATAGCTAATAAAGTTTATTTTCAAGCAAATTATCTTTAATATAATATAAGAGTGTAATTTTGAATAAATTTTCTTTCTTTTAAAGTACAACTATTCTTTTTATCTAAAAAAAAAAATTGTTCTCTTGGTCTATCCAAAAAAAATCTCTTAGGGCCTTCATTCAAGGCCGCCACAAACTCTCTCCATAACACATAGACCTGCGACTTCTCATACCACCTATACCACTCTAAAGCTTACCCTTGCAAATGGAAGAAAGTCAACATCGATCCTACGCTTCACTTTGATGGTATGCAAAGAATTTATTCTACTCGAGAAAGACAACCGGTCTCCTAGAATGTCGGAAAATGAAGCTACAGCTACTCTAGCTCCTTGGCTTGACTTGGCTTTAGAGGGACTGGGTTACGACTCCTCTAACTAGCAACCAATAGAAAGAGCAGACCTGCCTGCGAGGATACCTGCAGCCGACAGGAGTTTCTATCTAGATGTTCTGCCATCAAAAAAGCAAAATCAAATCTAATTAAACTCTTTGTCTCAAACTCAAACTCTTAATAATTAATCTTTCCCACCATGTTACAATTATTCATAAAGTTAAGGAAAAAAAATGTTGATATCAACATTAAGCTTTTGTGTTTATCCAAAAATAAATAGAGGAAAGTTGATAAGAAAAAGTAAAATTTTGTATTTATCCAAAGATTAGTAGAGGAAAAGTTGATAAAAACAATTAAGATTTTGTGTCTATCTAAGAAAATTGCTGCTATTTTTGCTTACCTTCAAGTATATCTAAAACTTGCGATTAAATCATAGGGAATAAAAATCAATGGGAAAAAAATTATAAATATATTTGCTCCACCTCCCTCAAACTTCTCATTTGGACTGTTCATGAAGGTTATATTTTTTGTACTCTTAGTTTTTTTTTTTTTGTATATATTTTTAGTTGGATGGTTTTGTTCTATAACGGAAGTACCACAGTGTATCGTACTAGGTCAAATTGTGTGGATACTTTAAGGATGCTTATAATGAAAGCTACAAGTTCTATTTCCTCTCCAAGGTTAATTAACTCTATCCTGTATTTTTTTTTTCCTTTTTTGTTTCATTATGTTCATAAAATACATTATATTATTTATACTACAACTAACTATATTGGAACTCTTTGAAACTATAGAGTTTGAAGGGAACTTTGAAAAGCTTAGTTATTTTGACCATCTCTATTTGGCCATGGAGGGAGGCACGTACTCATTTGTGGAGTCATGGATGCTATTTTCATGGATCATTAAGATTTTTATTCCATAATTGGTAAGTATGATCAATCCTCATTACTTCTGGTATGTATTCTTTATTCTTTCACCTAAATTTTCTTAGGAGAAAAAAATGGAAGTATTCATGTTATTAGAATTTTGAAAGTGATTATTTACAATAAGCTTGAATTGTCAAAACTTAATTAACTAGATCTTCATCAACCATAATCTATTGGAATATGATCACAACAAGGATTCTCAAGAGAGATAAAAACCTTAAAAATTAAGGTGTAGTTGGCTTAGCAATATAGATCTTCATTTACTCAAAATATAGATTGTTGTTCACAAAATTAGCCTAGAAGGATGTGCAGACCTCACAAAAAGGTATTACTTTTTAATTCTTATGACATCTCAATGCTAATGAAGCTATTTTCAATTATCGATGCAAACTTATTGCCAAGGTCTTAACTCTTAGTATTTCTCAAAAATATTTCTTGAAGTTTATATTTACACATTTGTTTTGATAGGTTGAAATTCCTCCCCCCTTGCTTTCAAATACAAAAATTCAATTCTTATGTAAATCTCACTACTTTTATTTATTTATTTTGTTTAGTAATTTGAGTTGTTTATAATTCTTAACTATTAAATTGAGTTTACCACTTAAATATATGTTATTATTTAAATTAAATTAAATTAAAAAAATATTTATTATTTTCTTTAAATTACACATGATTCTTGATTAAGCCGTGCATCGCACGGGCATAATACTAGTATATATATATTTATAGAGAGAGAGAGAGAGAGAGAGAGAGAGAGAGAGAGAGAGAGAGAGAGAGAGAATCTCCCCTCCCTCATTGTTGTAATTATCAAATTATTAATAAAAAATCATATGGTTTACATATAATAAAACAATGTATATTTGAAAATATTTGGTTAGAGAAAAAAGTTTTATTTGGAGGAGCTTTGGATTAAACTAGCTACTAGTATACAACTAGCTTATAACTCTATGCATATGCATGGATACACTTAAAGATATATAATAAGATGTATAGTATAATTCTTATATATATATATATATATATATATAAAATTTAAATGCTATTGATAGTCATTTTTATATTTTGTTAACTCTTTAAAAAGTCTTGTAAGAATATTGTGGGGGGAGAAAAAGCCCAACCCAACGTATTGGGCCCAAGGCCCTATATGAGGAACATTGTTCGTCCGAGGAGATGAAGACACTCAGTCAGAGGCCCATGTAAAGGGAGAATTCCTGTGGTCGAACACGTGTACTATCCGAGGAGATGTTCATATGTCCGAGGAGTCCGATATCCTCGGATCCGACGAAGTTTGGCCCGACACGTGTATGGGAGGTTCAAGTGATCTTTTTGACAAGTGTTAAGAGGGAAAGGAGTCTCGGACATGCATGAAGATAACAGGAACAGAGAAATATCAAGGAGACAGACTTCAACCACCGCATTTAATGCACTGCACCTACCTTCCTGGCCGCATTTATGTGGAGAAGACCCCTGAACAGTGCATTCTCAGCTACCGCCACTCACACAGGGCTAAAGGGGGAGTATGATGGGACATGCACTCAAGTGGGCGTCTAGATGATGAACAAGTGGACGGTGAAGATGTGGAAAGGCAGTACTATATAAGAGAAGGGTGTCTCTGATAGAGGGGATCGAAAATCAGAAAGAGAAAAGAGTGTATTACATTACTGTAGCTCCAAGAATTGTAACCCAAGTTTATCAATGAAAAACACCTCTTCGGACGTGGCATTTACATCCGTCCAAGCACATATTAATATAAATTCTCCCACTAACATTGCTGTTTAATACTGTTATTTCGTTATTAGCCTAGCTCTTTTACCCACTCTCTACAAATTTATTGTTTTGGGTTCAGTGGGCTCAAAATCCATACATTCTTGGGCTTGGGCTGCAAAAATTGACCCTACAATTGGCGCCGTCTGTGGGGAGAGCTTGTGCAAGAGTGAAAACAACAGTTGATGATGGTAGGACAAGGTGAACAACAAGCAGAATCCAGGGCATCCCAACACGTAGACCATTTTGTCAACTTAGAGAGGAGACAAAATCGTGAGGGTAGTGTACACACTGTGCGCCTTAGCCAGGGCCAATCACAGGGCGGAAGTCACATGTCCCATGCAGAGAAGAACCGTGACTTACAACTGGAAGTAGAAAAACTAAAGAGGGAGTTGCGCCACGCAAAGAGGAAACGGGCTTCCTCATACTCTGAGGATGATCTTGATGACGAGCAGGATGTCTCTTATCAGCACAAATCTAAGACGCCAGCCAGCGAGTCTTACACCTATGAAGAGGAGTCCCATCGCAAGAGGCAACGTAGGAGCCCATCACGTGAGGATATGGAGAACGATGCCATGAGCAGGGCTCTGAATCAGATATCTAAATCACCCTTCACGCGCAGGATAGAGGAGGCCAGACTCCCTCGGCGCTTTAACCAGCCAACGTTCACCATCTACAATGGTAAAACTGACCCCGTGGAGCATGTGAGTCATTTTAACCAGAGGATGGCTGTCTACTCCAGAGACGAAGCTCTGATGTGCAAGGTTTTCCCTTCCAGTCTTGGGCCTGTTGCCATGAGGTGGTTTGACGGCTTGAAGGCAGGCTCCATCAACTCCTTCAAAGGGCTCACTCAGGCATTCGGCTCTCGTTTTGTCACATGCCGTAGAGTGGCCAGACCCTTCTCTTCACTGTTGTCCATGTCCATGCAGGAGGGCGAGTCCTTGAAGGCGTATTCAGACAGGTACTGGGAGATGTTCAATGATGTGGAGGGCAACAATTATGCGATGGCCCTCAGCACGTTCAAGCTCGGCCTCCCCACTAACCACGGTTTGAGGGCCTCTCTATCTGGTAAACCGGTCACAAACGTGCGTCAACTAATGGACCACATAGAGAAGTATAAGAGAGTGGAAGAAAATCAGCAGCAAGGCAAGGGAAAGGACAAAGTTATCCCCCAGGAAAGGAGGGATTCGCGGTCGGACCGTTACAATTACAATAAACTGCGGAGGGATTTTGCCGGGCAATCAGGATCGACGAATCCTCAATCGGTCAACACCGTGTTTTTGAAGCCAGTACACCAGGTCCTGGAAAAAATCAAGAACGAATCATTCTTCAGGTGGCCGAACAAGATGATAGGAAACCCCGAGAAGCGCAACCACAATCTCTACTGCCAGTACCATCAAGACCATGGGCATACCACGGAGGATTGTAGGAGCCTGTGGGACCACCTGGACCAGCTGGTTCGCGATGGTAAACTGAAACACCTCTTGCACCCCTCCAGCGGCCGAGGGCAGACGAGCTCAGGGCCACGCAGAGATGACCCCTCAAAGCCGCCGCTAGGGACTATAAACGTCGTCTTCGCCGCGCCGGGGAGAACAGGATCCTGGCCATTGAAAGTTATGTCGGTAGGCCGACCATCCGCAGGGGAGTCAAGCCGAGGACTGAAGAGAGCCAAGTCTGGTGCCCCGCTAGTTATGGGATTCTCGGACGAAGACATGATTGGCACCATCCAACCCCATGATGATGCATTAGTCATCACCCTCAGAATAGGAGGGTACGATGTAAAGAGGGTGATGGTGGACCAGGGCAGTGCTGTGGAGATAATGTACCCAGACCTCTACAAGGGGCTAGGCTTAAAACCCCAAGACCTGACGCCATACGATTCCCCCCTCTTGAGCTTTGAAGGAAGGCCTGTCATCCCGAAAGGCCGGATACGCTTACCTGTGCAGTCCGGCTCCGAGGTGGTGGAGCTGGACTTTATAGTTGTGGACGCATATTCGCCCTACACGGCACTCGTAGGCAGACCTTGGATTCACGCACTTGGGGCTGTTCCCTCTACTTTGCACCAAAAGGTCAAATATCCATCAGAAGGGCAGATACATGAGATCCGAGGAGACCAGTCCGTTGCTCGACAGTGCCTAGTAGCTGCCATTCAGCATAAGACCCCAGCTGAGTCCTCGTACGTAGCTGGGAGGGATTTATAGCAACTACAGTCTCGGGGATTGCCCATCGAAGAACCAGATGAAGGCACTCGATGTGAGGATCTAACGAAAGTGGTCATTAGAGATGACCCTGATAGGTTCTTTCAGGTCGGATCTCAGCTGCCTCTTCAAGAGAAAGAAGAGCAAATAGAGTTCCTCAAGCGAAATCTTGATGTGTTTGCCTGGAGTGCTTACGAAGCCCCAGGGGTAGACCCGGAGTTTATATGCCATCACTTGAAGGTGAATCCACTGGTCACCCCCAAGAAACAGCCTATTCGGCGCCCATCCAAGGAACATGCTGATGCAGTGAGAGAGGAGGTAGCGAAACTCAAAGAAGCTGGGGCTATCAAAGAAGTTTTCTATTCCGAATGGCTGGCAAATACCGTGGTGGTAAAGAAGAAGAGTGGGAAGTGGCGAGTATGCGTAGACTTCACGGATTTGAATAGGGCATGCCCCAAAGATCCGTTCCCTATACCGAAAATTGATCAGCTGGTCGATGCCACTGTCGGCCACCCTCGGATGAGCTTCCTAGACGCCTTCCAAGGCTACCACCAAATACCATTAGCCCCGGAGGACCAGAAGAAAACTGTTTTTGTCACCCCTATTGGCAACTACCACTATAAAGTGATGCCGTTTGGCTTGAAGAACGCGGGAGCTACCTACCAGAGGATGATGACGAGGATGTTCGAGCCACAGCTGGGCAAAAATATCGAGGTTTACATAGATGACATGGTGGTGAAGAGCAAGGTTATAGCTGAGCATGTGAAGGACCTTGAAAGTACCTTTGAGATTTTACGAAAGTACAAGCTACGACTAAATGCTTCTAAGTGCTCATTTGGGGTGGGGTCCGGAAAGTTTTTAGGATACATGGTCACCCACAGAGGAATTGAGGTCAACCCCGACCAGATAAAGGCCATCAATGATCTGCGAGCTCCTCGGAGTCCCAAGGAGGTTCAGAAACTAACCGGAATGACTGCTGCCCTCAATCGGTTCATCTCTAGATCAGCAGACAGGTGTCAGCCCTTTTTCTCTCTGCTCAACAAGTGGAAAGGATTCGAATGGACTGAAGAATGCGCTTTGGCATTCCAGCAACTCAAGGATTATCTGGCTCGGCCGCCAATCATGTTCAGTCCTGAGCCAGATGAGGTACTGTTCGCCTACATCGCCGTAGCTCCCTATGCGGTGAGCCTGGTGTTGATACGATCAGACTCTGGTGTGCAAAGACCCATTTATTACGTAAGCAAGTCACTGCATGAGGCTGAGATTCGTTACTTGCCTCTGGAGAAGGCTATCCTAGCAGTAGTGCTTGGCACACGGAAGCTACCTCACTACTTCCAAGCCCACACGGTCATCGTTCTCACACAACTCCCACTCAAAGCTATACTCCGAAGTGCTGATTACACTGGTCGGATTGCCAAGTGGGGTACAATCTTAGGGGCTTTCGATATAAGATATATGCCCCGAACATCGGTCAAGGGACAGGTCCTCGCGGATTTGGTGGCTGAATTCACGGAGCCCCGGTTAGAAGAGGTAAAGCCCACGTCAGGCATGGATGAAAAATCAGTTGGCATGATCTCCCAACAGAATCCCTCCCATTGGGAAGTGTACGTTGATGGCGCGGCAAACCAAAGAGGTTCCGGAGTTGGGTTGGTATTGATATCCCCCGAGAAAATCATTATCGAGAAATCGTTAAGGCTGGACTTCTCGGCAACGAATAATGAGGCGGAGTATGAGGCCCTACTGATGGGAATGACTATGGTCCGTAGAATGGGTGGGAAGTCCGTGGAGTTGTTCTCAGACTCAAGATTGGTAGTAGGTCAAGTACAAGGCGAGTTTGAGGCAAAGGACGAAAGAATGCAGGGGTACTTGGGTCGTGTTAAACATCTGCAATCAGAGTTCGACTTTTTCAGTTTGCTGCACATCCCCAGAAGTGGCAACTCACATGCTGACTCCTTGGCCACGCTTGCCACCTCTTCGGCGCAAGACCTGCCGAGGATCATCCTCGTCGAGGACTTGCACAGGCCTACAGAGGCGAAGGCAGAGGTAGTCCAGGTTCACCAGGTCAGGGCCGGGCCGTGCTGGATGGATCCTTTAATCAAGTTTCTCAAAGAAGATATATTGCCTGAAGAGAAGGGAGAAGCTGATAAAGTTCGGAGGAAGGCGACTAAGTTCTGGTTATCCGAGGACCAGAAACTATACAGACGCTCCTACTCGGGACCATACTTGTTATGCATGCATCCCGAGGCAACTGAGACATTTCTAGAAGAGCTGCACGAAGGAATCTGTGGGAGCCACACTGGGGGTAGGTCCTTGGCTCACCGAGCCCTCACCCAAGGATATTGGTGGCCTAACATGCAAAAGGAGGCACACGAATACGTCAAAAGGTGTGATCAATGTCAGCGCTTCGCTCTAAACATTCACCAGCCAGGGGGAAATCTTAATCCGCTATCTAGCCCATGGCCCTTCGCCCAATGGGGCTTGGATATTGTGGGACCCTTCCCCAAAGCTGCAGGAAACAAGAAGTACCTCCTGGTCGGCACAGACTATTTCACCAAGTGGGTTGAAGCCGAGCCACTAGCCAATATCAGAGACGTTGATGTGCAAAAGTTCGTGTGGAAGAATATTGTCACTCGGTTTGGAGTTCCTTACACTCTCATCTCGGACAACGGCTTGCAGTTCGATAGCAAGGCATTCAGGAATTACTGCAGTGAGCTGGGAATTACGAACAGATACTCCACTCCAGCCTATCCCCAGGGCAATAGACAAGCAGAAGCTGTCAACAAGGTTATACTGAATGGCTTAAAGAAGAGGCTGGATGATGCAAAGGGCAAATGGGTAGAAGAACTGCCACACGTACTTTGGGCTTACAAGACTACGCCTCGTAGGTCTACTGGGGAGACCCCCTTCTCAATGACCTATGGGGCTGAAGCTGTCATTCCTTTGGAGACCGGGTTCCCAACGTTGAAAACTAGCTCGTTCAGTCCGGCCGACAACGATGGGCAACTGCAGAAGGGTTTAGACCTGATTGAGGAAAGGAGGGAGAATGCAATGGTTCGGCTAGCACATTACCAACAGAAACTCAGGCAAGGCTATGATGCTAATGTAAAGCTAAGGCCTCTAGAGCCTGGTGATCTAGTGCTGAGGAAAGTTGTGGGCATCGCAAAGAATCCAGCTTGGGGAAAACTAGGACCCAATTGGGAAGGGCCATATCGCATCACTTCAGGAGCAGGCATTGGGGCGTATTTCTTGGAAGACCTAGATGGTCATGTAATACCACGTCCATGGAATGTAAATAACCTCAAGAGGTACTATTATTAATCGAATCTTTTCTTCAACCGACGTGCCAATTCACTGCGTAAAGTCTTCTCTCAAGTGTTTAAACTTAAATCCAATCATGCCTGTAGTCCTCGGACCAGATAATTAGGGTTAGTTAACACTCAGCCACAGTTCTATAGTGTTTAAACTTAAATCCAATCATGCATGTAGTCCTCGGACCAGATGATTAGGGTTAGTTAACACTCAGTTACAGTTTTAAACTTAAATCCAATCATGCCTGTAGTCCTCGGACCAGATGATTAGGGTTAGTTAACACTCAGTCACAGTTCTCTAGTGTTTAAACTTAAATCCAATCATGCCTGTAGTCCCCGGACCAGATGATTAGGGTTAGTTAACACTCCGTCGCAATTCTAGTGTTTAAAATTAAATCCAATCATGCCTGTAGTCCTCCGACCAGATGATTAGGGTTAGTTAACACTCCGGTGCAGTTCTCTAAGTGTTTAAACTTAAATCCAATCATGCCTATAGTCCTCGAACCAGATGATTAGGGTTAGTTAACACTCCGTCGCAATTCTAGTGTTTAAACTTAAATCCACTCATGCCTGTAGTCCTCAGACCAGATGATTAGGGTTAGTTAACACTCCGATGCAGTTCTCTAAGTGTTTAAGCTTAAATCCAATCATGCCTGTAGTCCTCGGACCAGGTGATTAGGGTTAGTTAACACGAATACGTTCGTCCCCCGTGGCCCTTGAATCAAATGACACAGGTTAGTCAATACCCCCACACAGCAATTGTCACTAGGGCGTAGTGCTAAAATTCCTGACCACATTCAAATTAATTCTCACTTATGATTGCCTTCCTTAGTTATACTTATGACTGTCTCACTTACACAAACTACTCGCTGCAATCATTACCTGTTAGTAACTTTTATTCGGATTGTTCTTTTCAATATCAATCTTAATTACTCACACCATAAGTATGATGTATCAATAAGGTTTACTTGCATTATTTTGTTATAAGTGCAATGAACAGTTATACGCAACAGTAATAATTAGTAAGACATGTATGAAAAACATCATAGACAAATGGGAAGCCATTCCATAAATAAAAGAAGTTTACAATTCTTTGGATAAAACAAAAGAAAGCACAGGTGCAAAAACAAAAGCCCTATACATCTATTCCTTTGCTGGAGGGAGCACGGGGTCAGCAGCCTGGCCTGTCCGAGCAGTTGTATCAGGGGCTTGGTCCTTGGGCTCAGCAAGAATTTTCTCTTCACCTGACCCTTGGCCTTTTCCTTGGGCTGGTTCAGATGGTTTATCCTTGTCACCTGGCTGACCAGCTTCCTTGCTTGCACCAAGGGCCGACGGCGGAGCTTGGCTGACCGGATTTGGCTCAGAAGCCTCAGGAATCTGGGGGGCAGGAGGATCATCCACCGGGATCTCTCGGATATCAGGATCATAATATATGCTCCCAGGTAACCTCAGGGGAGAGTCCGAGGGTACCCCAGCAGCGTCCAAGGCTTTTTCCCAAGTTATGTCGCAGTACTCACGACTAACTGAGGCAAACTGCTCAGTAAGTTGCTGCGCGGTCACATCTGCCCCCAACTGATATGCCGCCTTCCTCTCAGTTTCAATTGACTCCTTGGCCAGTTGAGCCTTTTGCTCAGCTGCTTTGGCGCTCTCTCTGGCCTTTTGGAGCTCAGCTTTGAGGCCCTTCACTAGCTCCCTTTCGGTCGCCAGGTTGACTTCTGACGCGTTCAGCAGTTTGCGCTGCTCCTCAACCTGCTTTTGAACATTCTTGATCCCGGCATCGAGGCTTCGCTTCTGGGTAGTCACCTCTTTAAGCTCCTCGGACATCAGAGCATGTTCCTCCTTTAGCTTGCCAAGAGATGCCTCTGCCTCAGACTGGGATTGGGCCGCTGCTTGGGCCTTGAGCCAGGATTCTTTGTTCCACCCCTCGGCCACGTAAATCTGCTGAGTAATCTGCATGACAACATTTTCAATATTAGGTTAAGAAAAGAAACAAAGCCAATTAAGGATAAAACCTAAATTCAGGAAGAGTGCACTTACCATGGCCATATCCCTCTTAAGGGACAAGAATAGCTCCTGCTGGTTGAAGCGCCTGAAGGAGGCCATGTCATGTGGGAGAAGGAGTGGCTGTTGCAGGGCCTCAGCAACGTACCCTGCCTTTCCCCCGTCATAATTCCTGAGGGATGCATCCCAAGGAATGGGAGCGCCATCCAGCTCCAGCCTTGGAGACCAAGTGCGAGGTCCTCCTCGGCGGACCTCGGCGACGTTATCGTCTCGGTTCTCAGTGGAAGAGCCCCTTTTGCTTCATTGGTCCCTTGCCACCTTTTGCTGTTTATTCGTCTTGGGCAGCACGACCACGTCCCTCTCTTCAGGCTCGTGGGGCCTCTTCTTCTGCAGGTTTGACATGGGTTTCAAACCTGGGTCAGGAACCTGCGTAGGCACCAGGGGCAGTGTCACTACTGTTTTAGATGTCCCAGCATCTTTCGGCTCGGGCTTTTTGCCCCTGCCCTTCATTAAACTCCTCAGATCCATATCGTCGTCCGAGGAGTCTTCGGAATAAGTGGCTAGTAAATTAAGGTGGACGCCTGACTGTTCGCAGGCCTCTTCCTCGGCGTCTGAGACTTCTACCACCTGGTTCACTCCTGAAACCTCTCCCTCAAATTGAAATCCGTCTATTTGCTCTTCTAACGAGGAGGTGGAAGAGCCAACCGTCTCACCCTCAACCACTTGTCCGAGGGGAACTTGCTGGAGTGGCTGGACGAGAGGTGGTATAGCCCGAGGATTTGGATGGGGTACGGGTTCAAGATCGTCTGGCGCCAAGAAACCTTTCTGACCAACGTCAATACGTGCTAGGCGATGGTCCCCCTGGACGATTGTGTTGCCGACTGGTTGAAAACCCTTTGGCTTCCCTGTGTATCCCAGAATAAGGGGAGCAGATCGTAGTTGCCCGTCCTCGCTCACGAAAATATCTGACCTTAGAAGGTAATTGAGGGCGGCAATATTTGTGAGGCTGAGCCGAGGAGAAACTTGTGCTTTATCTGTTACAAATCACAGCAAAACATGGTTAGAAACTCGGAAATAGCAACCAAAGAGAAATCAGAAACCATTAAAAGACGAGGACCCTAAGCCTATGGTTAGTGTGCCTAAATCTAACATGTCCCACCTGGCTTCCCATGCTTTGTTGGGCAATGATGGCCGTCATGCCATGCGCCCGAGACGATCACATAGTCGTCTTTCATCCCTTTGTTGGATTTGGGAAGGCAGGAAATGAACCTGACAACGTCCGACCGGGATTTTAAGTAATATCTCACATCTTGCTGGCTGTGGCATTCGTACATATGTACTACATCGAGCCAGGTGAGTCCCAATCCTATGTGACGGTTAAGGTCCTCAATCGCTCCTAGGATCCTAAACATATTGGGCGCGCATTGCCAGGGAGTAAGCCTATGGTTCCGAAGGTAGCTAGTGGTAATGGGATCCATGGGGATCGTCATTCCCCCTTCTTTGAAGGCGATGAAGGGAATAACGACTTCTCCCGTCTTCCGATCTGTTAGTATCTTCTCTGGGGGGCAATACCTCACACCCACGTTTGGGGGTATGCGATATGCGGCCCTAAACGCCTCCAGTTGCTCAGGGCTATCCACCAGGTACTGGAGTTTCCCCATGGTGCTTAAACGAAACGACTGGCCGAAGAGAGAAATAAGTGATTTGGTGGACGACGACTCACCAGGACTAAATCGGAGAAAGGATTTGAGGCTTGTAGAAGGGTTCGTGCTGATTCTGGGGAAGTCTGAAATCGGCGACTGAGAGATTTGGACGGAGTGGCACGTCTGTTCTTGCTGGAGCGTCTGAAGATTTGCAAAGTGAGGAAGAAGTAACTTCCTCTGAAGTTTTATACGGGGTCAAGCGAAGGGTCAGGGGCACTCCTACCCAAATCCTGAAGAAAAACCACAGCCGTTGGATCAGTCAGTCACCGTTGGATACGAAGGACAAAGCGCCACCTGGTGCAATTAATGCAGCGCCTTGGGAATAAGGAAACCGCAGCGGCATTAATGAAGCGTCTGTCCCCACGTCTACACACGTGCCAGCTCGGTCGTGCGTGTTCCCAAGCTTTTGCTCCATGGCAAGTCAAAATCTTACTTTTTCTCCTCGGATGCGAGGGAAAAACTACAATTTCGAGGGGCTAATGTGGGGAGAGAAAAAGCCCAACCCAACGTATTGGGCCCAAGGCCCTATATGAGGAACACTGTTCGTCCGAGGAGATGAAGACACTCAGTCAGAGGCCCATGTAAAGGGAGAATTCCTGTGGTCGAACACGTGTACTATCCGAGGAGATGTTCATATGTCCGAGGAGTCCGATATCCTCGGATCCGACGAAGTTTGGCCCGACACGTGTATGGGAGGTTCAAGTGATCTTTTTGACAAGTGTTAAGAGGGAAAGGAACCTCAGACACGCATGAAGATAACAGGAACAGAGAAATATCAAGGAGACAGACTTCAACCACCGCATTTAATGCACTGCACCTACCTTCCTGGCCGCATTTATGTGGAGAAGACCCCTGAACAGTGCATTCTCAGCTACCGCCACTCACACAGGGCTAAAGGGGGAGTATGATGGGACATGCACTTAAGTGGGCGTCTAGATGATGAACAAGTGGACGGTGAAGATGTGGGAAGGCAGTACTATATAAGAGAAGGGTGTCTCTGATAGAGGGGATCGAAAATCAGAAAGAGAAAAGAGTGTATTACATTACTGTAGCTCCAAGAATTGTAACCCAAGTTTATCAATGAAAAACACCTCTTCGGACGTGGCATTTACATCCGTCCGAGCATATATTAATATAAGTTCTCCCACTAACATTGCTGTTTAATACTGTTATTTCATTATTAGCCTAGCTCTTCCACCCACTCTCTACAAATCTATTGTTTTGGGTTCAGTGGGCTCAAAATCCATACCTTCTTGGGTTTGGGCTGCAAAAATTGACCCTACAAATATTATTAGTTATAAAATGTAAACTGTTCATGTTTTTTTATTTATTTTTCATTTATTTATTACTTCTTAATTTTTGTTATTGTGAAACACTTTTTTTTTTTTTTTAATTTCAAAAATTCATTTATTCTAAATTTTTTGGTTTTTGTATTAAATAACTTACTTGAATTAATATTTATGATGTGGTCACACGTTTGATTCTAAAAGTATGAAATAAAACTCTCTCTAAAAATAAATAATTTACGGTATATAGCGCAAAATTTGACTCTAATTTGAAATTCTAATTGAACTTTCTCTAAATTTTACTTTATAATATATATATATATATATATATATATATATTAGTTTAATTTTGTTAGGGACATTTTTGTGACAACGGTAAAAAAATGATAGATTAAGCCCCAAACTCCCCTCAAGTTTTTTAAAGTATGATTAATAACTGGAGATATTCAAGTCCAAAATTCCAAAATTCAATGAATAGAGGCGGTGCATCATTAGAACAAAATCAAAGTGCAAAATAAAAAAGAGACGGAAAATATGCATGCATTAAGTTTGGAACAATTTTGCACATACATTAGGAATGAAGAGGAATTTGAGAAAGGTGGTGAGGGAGGGAGAGAAGACTCATAGGTACCACTATTTTCACTCCTAGGGCTCAAAATTGTGTTGCTCTTTCATATGGGCTTTTGTTCTAAAGTTAGGGTTTCAAAGGAAGAAGAAAAATTGGTTGTGTTTGAGCTGATTGGGGAGTTTTAAATTAAGCTTGGGACGTCCTTAGGTATAGTCTTAGTGTAAGGAGTGAAACTATTGATCCTCACATTATTAAACAAGTCGGAAGTCTTAGATTACATTTGTTTACATTCTCAAAAAAAAAAAAAAAAAAAAGATTACATTTGTTTAGGTAAATGAATGAGCTGTTTTTGGTCATAACTTAGGAAATGATTGACCAAATGTGATTGGCTACACATTCCTAGCAAGCCCAAGAGAGCTTATCTATGTGGTAGAACGCATCAAATGTCAGCCATAGAGTTAGCTTAATTTCAATGACCTAAAAATAGTTTGTTTGAAACTTTAGCCATATTCAGCAAGAGTTATAGGCCTTTGATTTCGGTGAAAATTTTGGGTACTTGACGTTTTTCATGAGTTTTAGGTGCTGCAAGTGTCCCTAACCCACTTCATAGCACACATGACTTGGGCTCAAATATGATGTAAAAAGGTTAATTCATACTCTTCAAACCACTCTTCAAATTCTTCTTATGTCACATGAGCTGAAACTATGCCTAAAAGAATAAAATAAATTGTAATACATAAATTGGCTGACAAGATGGGCTGAATTGGACTTAGCAAAAACATGTTGCAAAACCAACCATGAACAAAGTCACATAATGATTTACTTGGACTATTGTATCCTTAGTGAGTGGACAAGTCAAACAAAATATCACTAATTCCACCAATTTGTGGAATTTGTCATCTGGAATAAGTTTTTGCCCAATACAAGTTTTGCAGGCGAGATTTCCATATCGCTGATTGCTCTTGTTTTTTTTTTTTCCTTCGTAAGACACAAAAGTTCCATCTTGATCGAGGAAGCTGTTAAAGACTTCGTTAATTACTTTGATTGGGATCTTAGACTTCTATTATTACTACTAACGTGTTCTTAAAGTTTGTAATCCCTTGTCTCTATATATTAGTCAAGTCAATACCATGTAAAGTCAAATTTTGGAAAAATTTGGAACAACTCCGAAAAAGATGGAGTTGATAGGAACAACTTATAAGATTTTATCGAATTTATCACATATTTGTTTTATTTTACTTATAAAATAATCAAATTTTAAATAAACAAAATCAAACACATGACAAATTGTGAATAATTGAACATAAAGTGAAAAAGTGGAGTACAGAATTTGTATTTAGTAGCTTATAAATTAATTTATTCTACCTTGTCTCTGTTTATATAATTTATTGGTCAGTTTATTTTTTTAAGTTAGTTTTTGACTCATTTTTTAATTAGGGTTGTCAAGGACAAGTTTTTAATACTTTATGTACACACGGTCAAGTGATTTTAATCAAATTAATTAAATCAATAATTAGGTTAGGAATAATATTAGAGATACAAACTATTTTACAAAAATTTTTACAAACTGCTGATGTGATGAGTGATTATTGGGAAATGAAAAAGTGATATTAATAGTGAGTCTAGATGAAAACCAATAAAAGGTTGGCCACATCAACATTTTGTAAAAATATTGTAAAATAGTTTGTAACTGTAGTATTACTCATTAGGTTGGACCAAATAATTTATATAACAAAAAGGGTCTAAAAACACTCGTATATTAAGAGAGAGGATAACAAAGTTACACAATATTTAGCTAAATTAGATGTTAATTTTTCGGACAGTACAATATAGACGGAGAATATTCCACTTTCAGTTTCCGCTATTGTTCAGCTGATTTGCCATCGTTTTGGAATTAAAAAAATTCAATGTCTTTCTAAAGAAAAGAAAAAATTTATGTAACATGACATATTGCGGTGGCAGGCAGACCCACTTATTAACTAACGTGGCCATGGCCATCCACGTGGGTAAATAACGGTCACTAGACCTTTAATGGTGTGGGTCAAAATGTTCTTTTACCTAAAAGGTCCTGGGCCCATCCTGACCATCCACGTGGCCATGATGTCATCAGTTCCTGTGTCTCACAAATACCATGAGATCACAAGGGTGAAACCGTCAAAGTAATAAGTGTAGAGCAAGTTGAAGGCATGACTAGGAACAACACCACAAAAGAAGGCCAAGTACAACGTACCTAACAGAAATTGGCATAGGCAAACAAAAATGTTAACATCATTGCTGCTACCAGGAACATTGAAAATAGGTTTTAAGAATTTGTTACTGCAATGATAAAGACATTCAGAGTGGAAGGTGATGCGAAGCACTGGCCCTCCTACAGTAGGTTGGATTAAGTTGAATGTTGATGCTGTCATGCTGCAATCTCCCGTGAGTTTTTTCACTCTAGCTGTAGTAGTTGGAAATGATAATGAAAAAGTCATTCAGGTATGGGCTAAACTTTATGAGTTGTGCTCTCTGTTACAAGCTGAGGTTGCAACTATTCTATGGGCTTTTCAAATTGCTCTTGAGAAAAAATGGGATAGAATTATTGTGGAAAGGGATGCAAAAATTTGTATCGACTCTCTAGCGCCTATGAGTTCTAAGGAAAAGCAGGTACACTGGTCCATCTCCACTGGGGTGGCAAATGGGCAGGTTGGGTCATAAATAGGTTAGGTGTATAATTATCCATTTATCTATTTATGACCCGTTATATAAAAATTAATTATCCATTACCTGTCCAACCCATTTAATTAGTAACCCACCCATTTAACCAGTAACCCACCCACTTAACCCAATATGACCCAAATAAATAAATAACTTGTTAAAAACTTTAAAAACAAAAATTAAAAAGTTCAAAAATCAATTTTCCTGTTCTTTCCTTTCATTTTCCTTCACAAAATCCATTTCTAAGCAACCAAACAAAGCCACAGAGAGTTCTCTGTTTTTTTTTTTTTTCTTGGCAACGAAACAGAGTCTCAGGTACACATGTGTAGTAGTGGTACACTTATGCCTTGAGCTCATGCTTATAAGGCATAGGTGGGGCGCTTTTTTCTTCGATGTGGGACTCTTGCACAAAAAGCATGCCCACGTCGCTTGAAGGGACAAAGCCGTGCGGGATATGTGGCAGGAAGTTGCACAATAAGCATGCCCAAAGCGGACAAATAGACTAAGGGTGAATTCGTTTCCCCACACCTTCTATTCCCTCTGTTTTACTCGGCAACCAAACAAACCATCAGATAAAGAAAGAGAAAAAGTTAAAGTTGTCAACTTCAAAAAACAAAAAAAGTTCAAAAATAACTTTTTCCTTCTCTTTCCTTTCATTTTCTCTGCAACAAAAGACCCATCAGATAAATTTTTTTTTTTTCCTTTCATTTCTCAGCAACCAAACAAAGCATTAGAGAGAGAGAGAGAGAGAGAGAGAGAGAGAGAGAGGGAGGTCAGTAATGTAATCAGTGCCATACACACACAGCACAAAAACACAACCATTTAGCAAAATACATAGCAATATTAGAGAGAAAGAGTTCGTACTCCAACGTCGAGTACAATCACATCAGACGGCAACGCAGAGACCTCCTGGGTTCCACTGGCAACCAAATTCGCCTTCGCATCTCCACCGTCCTATCCAACTCCACCTCCACCGCCACTGCTCTCTCCGCCAACCTCGTCGCCGCCGCCTCCACCTCCAGAGGCGAACGAAGCAGCGAAGCTAGCAACACACTCCAAACAGCGCCGTACTGGAGGCACTGAAGCAGCACACAATTTCATCAGCGAAGAAGAAGAGGAAGCGAAAGGATTGCTGTGGTGGTAATTGGTGGAAATGCATCGGAATCGGCAAGTCAAGAGTTGACTCGAGAGGCATTGACTCAGTGGTGTTCTCTTTTCTCTGTGTTTGAACGCGAGTTTGTTTGGGGTTCGGGCACTAACGTTTCTTTTGGAAATCGAATGACAAGGAAAAGAGTGGAATGGTGAACTCCGATTCCATCCCCGTTCTCTCTCTAGAATTTCCTTTTGTTTGGTTACTGAGAAAATCTGAGTGAAAGTGTTTGAGCTTAGAATTTAGAAAATTTGAGGAAAAGTGAGACTTAGGTCTGTTTATTTAAGTTTTAGAATTTAGAAGGGTTCAGCGGATATTAGTGGGTTTATTTAATTTTAATTTTTAAATGGGTTTAGTGGGTATTAATGGGTTTATTCATTTAGACCCATTTAATTAAATAACCAAATGGGTCTTTATTCATTTAATCCAAATACTCAAATGGGTTGAATTAAAACTTATCCAAATAAGGTGGGTAATGGGCGGGTTCATGGATATGGATAAAAATTGCCACCCCTAATCTCCACCTTCATTAGAATTAGTTTAGAAATTAGTAAGAGTTTTTTGAGTTGTAATTTTTGTTGGATTAGTAGAGACTATAGTGGTGTAGCTCATGTTTCTGCTAAGTTGGCTAGTAGTCTTAGAAAGTCTTTTTCTTGTAACAAGTCCAATCTCCTTGCTATTATTGCTGATATTTGCAGGGCTGATTGTTCTTCTGTTGTTCTTTAAATGAAAGTCCTGATTATACAAAAAAAAAAAAAAAACGAAACAATGAAATCCTATAAGCTGCATTGGTCCAATACAAACAAGTTTGTATATTATTAGTAATGCTTTTGGTTTATTTCTACTGTCACTGCTCATTGGTTTGGTAATGCTTTTGATTTAAATTTTTATTTTGTTAATTGTGAGTTTTGCTTGGTTAACTCAGAAGCTAGCTTATTTTGCTGTTATATTTTCTGTTGCTTTTAAAACTAGCCTTTTGTTGCTCTTTTAAAGCTAGTTTTTCTTGTATAATTGCAATCTGCTTTTTGGTGTTTTAGAAGCACGCAGGTGCGATGTCGTACTGCTTTTTAATTCTTATTGAAATTGCATTTTATAATATTATATATATTCTCCAATCACACGTCCTGTATTTAATGATTTACATATGAACATTATATGAAACCTTTTTTTTAATAATTTACTAATAGTACAAATGACCAAGATTTGTGATTAAATCAACTATAAATCCCAATTATGTGAGGAAAAAAAAAATGTAAAATAAGAAAGGAGTCAAGGTTTGGGAGGATCATGAATTAATTTGTTTGAATATTGTATGTGGTGGTTTGATTAGAGTTTGCATTTTGGAAGCGTTGATTGC
The DNA here is from genome assembly GCA_019022515.1 of Quercus aquifolioides. Taxonomy (NCBI): domain Eukaryota; kingdom Viridiplantae; phylum Streptophyta; class Magnoliopsida; order Fagales; family Fagaceae; genus Quercus; species Quercus aquifolioides. The sequence continues at coordinate 27,315,225 of CM032332.1, read as the reverse complement.
GCGCTAATTTGTTATACTACCCATACATTTGGACAGCATTAAATAATTAATGGGTTGGTGGCTATTGGCTAACTAAGGATGGCCAGGTGTAAGAAACTAATTAATTAAGCATGCAAGACATGTTGATTTACGTAGAAAAGCCTTTGGAAGAGATAAGGGTTGAAAAACCAATTGGTGATTAGAGAGAAATAGGGAGAAATGAACTCTACTTCGAGGCACTATATTGCTTTAAAATGATACAAACTAACAAGCTCACTTATAAGTTGTTCTGGCTTTATGAAGGGAGGGGGTTGGTTCCTTTTACAAGTGTTGGACTCTCATCGACTACAACTATAATACAAGGTTTGTTACAATGATTTGGAGTCTATTGTCATGCCTCTTTGGCTAGTCAACAATGCAGGTAGTGCAATCCTGGCAAGCATCTCTGCATGTAATGCAGCTCCTATGCAGTGCCATCTCTAATTTCCTTATTTGTATTTTTTTTATATAAAATAAAAATAAAAACATAAAATATTCTTTTACATATAATATTCTTCAAATTTTTTTTATATATAAATGATAATGATTTACAATTTTTTTTTTCTTAAACTTGTAGTTTTGTAATATTTATACTTTTTTAAATATAAAATAATTGAATTCAATTTATAATAGATATATACATGTTTCATTTCTATATAAGATTATAAGATTAAGGTTAACTACACCTCAAATAAATTTTCTCCTTCCATTGATACATTGATAGGAATACCATTGGAATATGATGAGAATACCAATAGAATATGAGGTCATCACTTGCCATTAGTATAGATATATATTTTTAATCATCATAAATATAATATGATTTGAGCTTATGATAATGACACAATTTTTTTATTAATTGAGCTATTTGGAACCTGCATCACTAGTACTTAGGGACGGACTCAGGTGGGGGTCCAAGGGGGCCTGCCCCCCGGGTCCAAATTTTTATTTTTTTTAGTTATTATATATTTAATTTTTGTAGTTGGCCCCCTTCTCAACAAGCCTAACTAGTTTCATCCAAATAGCAACTATCCAATCCAAAAACTTAACAAAAACAATAAAAACATTTACAATGGTTTATTCTAGCAAAAAAAAAAAAACTATTTTACCACCAAAGAACCAAAAAATTATGTGTTATTAGAGAAGCTAAAGCTAAATTTTTTGCAACTACAGTAAATTGGTATTAATATCAGTTGACTGTAACAAATTGTTAAAAATAAAATACAATATTTTATTAAGGTTATATCTCTTCCTTTAATTAAAAAAACTCAAATTCTCTCTCTTTCTTTATTATTTTAATGAGTTTTTTATATTATTTTAAATGAAGTGATGAAAAAAATAGAACATTTGATATTGAGTGTATTGTAAAGTGAGGTGGTAAAATAGATAAAATAGATAAAATAGCTTTTTGATGTGCTAAAAGCTAAAATTTTTAGCACCACCATTGTGAATGCTCTAACTTCAACCAAAAAAAAAAAAAAATCCTAGCCAGCCTAGTATTAAAAAAAAAAAACATTATTTTGTTTTTGTTTTATCTTTTTTGATAAATGATTACATCTTAATGTATTTAAAAACAACGATTTTATGTATTTATAATTTTTTAATACTATATGGATGTCTATTTAAAGTTGTTTATTTATTTATTATACTTCGGCCCCCACTAGCTTAAAATCCTAGGTCTGCCTCTGCTAGTACTAGTTTGTTTAATTTAATTTTTCCTTCATTTTGTAGGTGTACCATCTATATATATATATATATATATATATATATATATATTCAAACATCAAAATTCTAAATGATAATAGTAGACAGGGACGGAGCCACTGTCGAACTTGGGGGCAATGGTCCCCTCAAGTTTTTTTTTTAAAAAAATATATATATATATATATATATATATTATTATGTATGAGTATTAATTTTAGCAATTTTTTTTTATATAAAATTATACTTTGCTTCCCTTAACAATATAATTGATTCTTTTAAGAGTAATACTATAATCACAAACTTTTCTATAACATTTTTATAAATTGTTGAAGTAACAAATTCTTATTGATTCGCATTTAGACCCACCACTTACATCATTTTTTTTACTTACTGATAATCACTCATCAAATTAGCAATTTATAAAAAAATTTGTAGCTCAAGTAATTTCCTAATTTTAAAGACCATAAAAAATGTATAGATCTAAAATCTAAAACAAAATACACAAGCCCAAAAAAATTAGCTTGACAACAAAAATAACAAGGAGTAAAACTAAAAAAAAATTAAGCCCAATCAACCAATTTAAAATAAGTATTACGTTACACCATTCAACTGGTAAAGTCTCTAATGGTTGTATAAAGAGATCTGGGGTTCAATCCCCGCCTACACCAAAAACTGATTGGTATCTTGGTCTAATGATAAAGAGCCATCATCAGAAGCGGACGCTATAAGTTGAAACTCTCTCTTAAAAAAAAAAAAAAAAAAAAAAAAATCTCTCGAATCCGTCCGTCCGTCAACGTAGGTCCTACTCATGTGAATTTGGACAAAACTTACCAGAAAGAGAAGGTTTAGAATATTTTAAGATTATGCCCTTTGCCTTATTAAAATCTTTCGTTGCACAACATGCATTATGTCATAATGATAAAGAATGTAAATTCTAATAGCGACCCACTTTTCTTTCCGGAAAAATCTCCGCTAATTTGTAATTTTTGTTGTTCTTGACTTCTCTTTTTTTCTTTCGTAAAAACAAAACAAGATAATAAGTAACAATAATTAGTGTAGGGACCAGTTTTGGGCACTTCTACGGGTTGAGAGAGTGGACCCAAGCCCAGCTAACCCTGCAATGAATTTATAGAGAATGGGTTCAAGAACTAGGCCCTAGTGAGGAATTCAGCGGTCATGCATGGTCATACGTGAGTGCTTAATAACTTAAACGTTAATTGGGATGCACAATAATACTCCTCGGACTGACCTTTCAGAGCTTAGAGTTCTTATTATTTCTTTGAAGAATGGTTACAAGGTTTGAGAGAATACAAATCGCTACAGTTCTTCCTAATTCTGGTTTCTCCGTCCGTCCTCCCTTCAAGATGGGACTTCTTACATTATATACATCTCTTTCAGTTGATCCTAGCCCTACATTTGTTGATTAGCCAGGCCACCACTTGAGAGCCTGTCCCATCAACCGCATTCCCATCCCTCCTGTGGGTTGCAGCGCCCAAGACAGCACTGTTCAGGGGTCCTATCCTCATTAATGCGGCCAGGGCGTTAGTTGAGGGCATTAAATGTGGAGGTGACAGTTCATCTGGGACTTGCTCCTCCACCATGCTTCCTTCGTTGGTGCTTGGTACTTGCTTTTTGCTCCTTGGATGCTCAGGGAGACTCCCCTTGATGGTGTGCTGCTTGTCCACTTTCTGATCTCGGACGTCCGAGGAAGTTATCATCCTCGGCACTGTTTCCTGGGTAACTGGGCTTTACACTTTCGTCCTCGGACCTTGGACGCATCCTCAACGTGGGCCTTTGGGCCTGGTTCGAAGTGGGCCGGGGTTGCCTGACTCTTTCTGGCCCCACAATAGCCCCTCAAAATCTTGTTGTCCGCATCCTCGGGCGAAAAGGAGGATTTTGACATCCTCGGACCTACTCCGTGTCCAATCGAGTTTTGTCCCTCATCAGTGTTGGAGCCTTTTCATCTGCCCAAGGTGCGTTATTGACGCTTCGGTGCGCGTAACGTGTCCTTCATTAAATTCAGGCGGCTTTGTGCTCCCCACGTTCAACGGGAGGATGATAATCCAACGGTGGGGATTCGCCTAGCATTTATGGGCGGGAAAACCCGCGTGGCTCTTCGACCTGGGGTATAAATACCCATTCGAACTACTTTCCCCTTTTTTCATTCGCAATCAAGAGCTCTTGCGCATTCCTTCTGAGTTCAGCCAAATTTCCACCTACATCTCCAGCATAAAAGCCTGTCCGAGGAGCTTCTCCTCATTTCTGTAAGTCACTCTATCCCTCTCTGAGCTTTCTTCCTCTCTACTCCTTCTTCTCTTTCATTTGCTCTTTTCTTTAGTTCTCTTAGGCGTCACTTGGGATGGGTAGACTTAAGAAGTATGTCTATACTGAGGATACCTGCCAACGTGGGCTTGAGGTATTGTGAGGAAGGGGAGTGGCTCCTTCGGAGGCAGGAGGGCGAGGTGGTGATACCCATCATCGCCTTCCTCGAAGGTGGCATGAGAATCCCCATGGGGCCGGTGACGAGAGGCTACCTTACATACTTCCGGTTAACCCCCACCCAGTGCGCCTCCAACATCTTCAGAATTCTGGGTTGTGTGGACGCTCTGAACGAGAAGATGGGGCTAAGGTTGACCCATCACGACGTGAACTACTGTTACAACCTTCAACACCTGAAGAGCAAGTCGTACTACATGAGGACAAGGGACGATAGGGTCCGACTTATCCAGTGCCTCCCTGAGTCCAACAAGGGGCTGAACGAGGATTTTCTCATCGTGTCCAGAGGGTGGCACGATGGCCTTCACTGCCCGACGACGGAGGGGACACCAGGTGGGGCAGTGGGAGTAGGAAGGGGCTCAAAGATTTTAGTTTGTTTCATGCGTCATTTCTTTTTTGCACTGTTTGGTTACTAACGTGAATGTGTCTTCTTTCTGCAGATCCGCACGCCTTCACTCGCCACTTCAGCCTGATCAACAGGGAGGATTTGCAGAAAGTGCTCAGGGCAGCGGTTTTCGAGAACGAAGCTGACCATCAAGTTAGAGCCGCTCACAAAATCTTGGGGTACACCCCGATCAAAAAATCGTTCGCGGCTCCAAAGCACGTGATCAGAGCAAAGGATCCTCGGCTGCAGAAAATAACCGTGACCGAGGACGAGTTCCAGTTTCCCGAGGATCCCTCCACTTTAGAAGGCGTCACACTAGTAGGCCCCTCTTCCTCCCCCAGATTCGCAGAGCCCTCAGAAGAAAACCCAGAAAGGGAAGAGGAAGTTGCTGACTTTGGCCCTGCCGAGGACGCGTTTGACGTGTTTGAACAACCCCACCAATCCGAGGACCCTCCTAGAGACTTGGGTGACCCACACTTGACCGAAGCAGACTTCCTAACATTAAAGTCCTCTTCTCGGCTTGAGATGGGTTACAAGAAGAAATCCCAAGCTAGTCTGCTCGACCTGATAGAAGGACAACCGGGGAAGTCCAAGCCAAAGCTTAAACCTCCTTCTCCTAAGACTCGTCCTGCCCAGACCAGGTTGGCCTCTACTCAATCTAAGCCTCCTCCTCCTCCGCCTCAGACGAACCCGCCGTCCAGGCACGAGACACATAATCATGGTAGGCTAAAAATCTGAATCAAAAGAGACTTCTTCATTAATAGTAATACATTTTCAGGTTATTTACATTCCATGGACGAGGTACAGGTTTGTCATCTAAATCTTCTAAATAGTATGCTCATATCCCTGCTACTGAGGTAATTCGGTAGGGCCCCTCCCAGTTGGGTCCCAGCTTTCCCCAAGAAGGGTTCTTGGCAGCCCCTACGACTTTTCTCAGCACCAGGTCCCCCGGTGCTAGTGGTCTGAGCTTTACATTGGCGTCATATCCTTGCTTGAGCTTTTGCTGGTAACAGGCCAGCTGGATCATTGCTCGTTCTCTTCGTTCGTCTACTAGGTCCAGGCTCCGCCCCAGCAGTTCATCATTGCTGCCTGGGGTGAAGGAGCTCGTCCTTAGCGTCAGGAAGTTTGTTTCCAGGGGGATCACCGCCTCAGCACCATAAGTCATGGCAAAAGGTGTTTCCCCCGTTGATCGTCGGGGCGTAGTCCGGTACGTTCAGAGAACGTGGGGCAGCTCCTCTACCCATCTCCCCTTGGCATCATCCAGTCTCTTCTTAAGCCCGTTGACGATGACCTTGTTGACGGCCTCGGCCTGTCCGTTGCCCTGAGGGTAGGCTGGCGTCGAGTATCTGTTTGTGATCCCAAGTTCACAACAGCACCTCCTGAAGGCCTTACTATCGAATTGGAGCCCATTATCCGAGATGAGGGTATGAGGGACCCCAAATCGTGTAACAATGTTCCTCCAAAGGAATTTCTTCACGTCTACGTCCCTGATGTTGGCCAGTGGCTCGGCCTCGACTCACTTGGTGAAGTAGTCCGTGGCCACCAACAGATACTTCTTATTCCCTGGCGCTCTGGGGAAAGGTCCTACAATGTCCAAGCCCCATTGGGCGAACGACCATGGGCTGGACAAAGGATTGAGGACCCTTCCTGGCTGATGGATATTTGGGGCGAACCTTTGGCACTGGTCACACTTCTTGACATACTCTTGGGCCTCTTGCTGAATCCCCGGCCACCAGTATCCTTGTGTGACGGCTCGGTGAGCCAGGGATCTCCTCCCTGTGTGGCTCCCACAGATTCCTTCGTGCAGCTCTTCGAGCAAGAATTCTGCCACTCCGGGGTGGACGCTTTGCAGATATGGCACAAAAGTAGGAGCGCCTGTATAGTTTGTGATCCTCGGACAACCAGAACTGAGGAGCTTTCCTTCGTATCTTTTCTGCCTCTGACCTCTCCTCAGGCAGGGCATCATCTTTGAGGAATCTCACTATGGGGTCCATCCAGCTGGGACCCATCTCAACCTGATGGATGGGGATCGCTCTCTTTGGCACTTCACTCGCCCTCTCCAGATGCTCCACAAGTATGATCCGAGGTAGAGCCTCTGCCGAGGAGGTTGCGAGTATGGCTAATGAATCGGCATGGCTGTTCCCACTTCTAGGAATATGGGACAAGCTGAAGAGGCCAAACTTCAACTGCAAGCACTTGACCTGGCTCAAGTATTCTTGCATTCTCGAATCTCTGGCCTCCATCTCCCCCTTTACCTGTCCTACCACCAATCTCGAGTCTGAGAACATCTCTATCGACTTTCCTCCCATCTTCTGTACCATGACCATCCCTTGCAGTAACGCCTCATATTCGGCCTCGTTGTTTGTGGCCGTGAATCCGAGCCTTAGGGACTTCTCTATGACATGATCTTCAGGGGATACTAGGACTAGCCCCACCCCGGACCCCCTTTGGTTTGCCTCGCCATCAACATATACTTTCCAACATGGTGACTCCGGGATGGAGATTGTCCCAACTGATTTCTCATCACAACTCTTCTCCTTAGATGTCACTTCTACGGCTGGTTCAGCGAACTCGGCCGTCAAATCTGCCAGAACCTGGCCTTTTATGGAGGTCCGAGGCATGTACTTGACGTCGAAAGCCCCCAGAATTGTGTTCCACTTCGCGATTCTTCCTGTGTAGTCAGCGGTCTGGAGTACAGACTTCAAGGACAATTGGGTTAGGACAACCACCGTGTGAGCTTGGAAGTAATGGGGGAGCTTTCTCGTGGCGTGGACCACAGCCAATATGGCTTTCTCTAAGGGTAGGTATTTGACCTCCGCTTCGTGCAGCGACTTGCTGACGTAGTAAACTGGCTTTTGAACGCCATTGTCTTCCCGTACCAGTACTAGGCTCACTGCGTGGGGCGCCACAGCAAGGTATGCGTATAGGACCTCGTCGGCCTCGGGATTGGACATGATAGGCGGCCGGGATAGATACTCCTTGAGTTGCTGAAAAGCTACGACACAATCCTCGGACCACTCAAATCCTTTCCACTTGTTGATCAGGAGGTCGAAGGGCTTGCACCTGTCAGCCGACCTGGAAATGAATCGGTTCAGCACCGCGATCATCCCAGTAAGCTTTTGGACCTCTTTGGGGTTCTGCGGAGGCTTCAAATTATGAATGGCCTTGATTTGGTCAGGGTCGACTTCGATCCCGCAGTGGGTGATCATGTATCCCAAAAACTTGCCAGAGCCTACGCCAAACGAGCGTTTTGAGGCATTTAGGCGGAGCTTGTGCTTTCTCAGGACGTCAAATGTGCGATCGAGGTCCCCCAAGTGTTCGGACACCACTTTGCTCTTTACCACCATATCATCAACATAAACCTCGATGCTCTTGCCCAACATCGGCTCAAACATTCTCGTCATCATCCTCTGGTAAGTAGATCCGGTGTTTTTCAGGCCAAATGGCATAACCTTGTAGTGGTAGTTCCCTATGGGCGTCACAAAGGCTGTCTTCTCTTGATCCTCCAAAGCTAGTGGGATCTGATGATAGCCCTGAAAGGCATCTAGGAACCATTCGGGGTAACAAACTTCCTTGATAGCCCCCGCGCGCTTAAGCTTATTGAACTCTTCCCTGATTGCGTCAGCATACTCCTTTGACGGGCGCCGGGGTGGCTGCTTCTTGGGGATCACAGATGGGTTGACGTTAAGGTAGTGACAGATGAAGGATGGATCAATCCCAAGGGCATCGCAGGGGTCCTATGCAAACACGTTAAGGTTCCTTTTGAGGAACTCAAGTAACTCCTTCTTCTCCCGGGGAGGCAGCTAGGCCCCGACCTGTAAGAACTTCTCCGGGTCATCGTCAATTACCACCTTCTCCAGGTCTTCACATTTAGCATCCTCGGCAGCTGTATCAAGAGGCGCCACCAGGGTCTTTGATTGCTATAAACCTTCCTCGGCGGGGGCCGAGGGCTGTGCATCAAGCCGATAGGATATGGCAGCCACCGTGCACTGCCTCACTGTGGGTTGACAACCTCGGATCTCTAGAACCTGATCCCTTGATGGGAATTTCACCTTCTGGTGCAAGGAGGAGGCAACGCCCCCCAAGGTGTGTAGCCAGGGTCTTCCTACGATGGCCGTGTAGGGGGAGTATGTGTCCACCACTACAAAGTTCACCTCCACCACCTCTGGGCCTGTCTGTATGGGCAGCCTGATCATGCCCTTTGGGATGACGAGCTTTCCGTCGAAGCTAATTAGGGGGGAGCTATAAGGTGTCAGGTCCTCCGGTTTTAGCCCCAGCCCCTTGTAGAGGTCTGGATACATGACCTCGGCTGCGCTGCCACCATCCACCATCACCCTTTTCACGTCGTAGCCCCCGATTCTGAGGGTGACGATTAGAGCGTCATCGTGGGGTTGGGTGGTTCCAATCTTGTCCTCTTCCGAGAAACTCAAGGCTGGGGGAAAACTCCTTCTGGCCCTCTTCGGCCCTGTCCGGGAGTCCTCGGCAGGTAGTTGGGCTACAGACAACACTTGCGAAGGGCGTATGCCTGTTCTTCCTGGTGCTGCCAAGATTACTTTAATCGTCCCAGCGGGCTGCCCCATGGCGGTGTCCTTCCGAGGCTCTTGGTAGGTCTGGCCTTGCTGGCCGCTGGAATGGTGCAGAAGGTGCTTCAGCTTTCCCTCCCGGACTAGCTGGTCCAGGTGGTTCCAAAGGTTCCTGCAGTCCTCCGTGGCATGTCCGTGGTCTTGGTGGTATTGGCAGTAACGGTTCTGGTTACGCTTATCAGGTTCCCCAGACATCTTATTCGGCCACCTGAAGTATGGTTCGTTCTTTATCTTTTCCAGCACCCTATGTACGGGTTCTCGGAATATGGCGCCGACAGTCTGGGCATTGGTCGCCCCGGATTGCCCACCGAAATCCCTCCTCGGGCGGCCGTTGCTATACCGGTCCAACTTGAAATCCCTCCTCTCCTGAGGGATAACCTTCTCCTTCCCCTTGCCCTGTAGCATGTCTTCCTCTACCCGCTTGTATTTATCGATCCGATCCATCAATTGCCGCACGCTGGTGGCGGGCTTTCCAGTTAAAGACTTCCTCAGGCCGTGCCCCATTGGTAGTCCATTCTGGAATGTATTGATGGCGACAGCGTCATACTTGCCGTCCAGCTCGTTGTAAATCTCCCAGTACTTGTCCGAGTAAGCCTTGAGGGTTTCCCCGTCATGCATGGATAGGGACAGTAATGCGCTCATGGGCCGAGGAGGCCTGCTGTTCGTAACAAAGCGGGAACCAAAAGCCTGGGTCAGCTGCCTGTACGAGTCTATGGAATTCGTCCTTAGACCGTTGAACCACCTCATTGCCACAGGTCCTAAGCTGGATGGGAAAACCTTGCACATCAGCGCCTCGTTCTTAGAGTGGACAGCCATCCTCTGGTTGAACTGGCTCACATGCTCCACGGGATCCGTTTTGCCGTTGTAAGCAGTGAAGGTTGGCTGCTGGAACCGCCGAGGGAGCACTGCCTCCCCTATACGTCGCGTGAAGGGCGACTTGGAGAGCTGATCCAGCGCCTTGCTCATGGCGTCACCCCCTAAGCCCCTGGGAGTTGGGCTGTCACGCCTACGCCTCTGGTAGCGCTCCTCCTCGTGAGAGAAAGTCTCACTGGGGGGTGTTCCTGACCTTTGCCTGTATTCGTCATCACTTTCGTCGTTAGAGGGCAGGTCAGGGCTGGGTTCGAACCGTCTGCGCTGCGCACTGGCGCAGCTTCCTCTTCAGATCATCTATCTCGCGCTGCATGGCCACCTTATCATCCTTTCTCTGGGAAGCGTGGCTATGGGCCTCTTCGGATCGCGTGGCGTGGCCATTGTCGCGCTTCTGGGGAACGTGCCTATCCTGGCGGGTTTGGCTTCCACTTGCTGTTGAGGTATGCACGCTTCCTTCTCGAAATCGTTCGTTCTCGTTCTGACCGCCCCCGGGGTCGCCATAGTTACCCTGGTGCCGGGATTTAGCCGGTTCAGGTCGATGGGGATTTCCTTGGTGAGGGCCTGATCCTACCATGCTTAGCTGTCGTCCTTACTAACGCACAAGTTCTTCCCACAGACGGCGCCAATTGTAAAGACCAGTTTTGGGCACTTCTACGGGTTGAGAGAGTGGACCCAAGCCCAGCTAACCCTGCAATGAATTTATAGAGAATGGGTTCAAGAACTAGGCCCTAGTGAGGAATGCAACAGCCATGCATGGTCATACGTGAGTGCTTAATAACTTATACGTTAACTGGGATGCACAATAATACTCCTCGGACTGGCCTTTCAGAGCTTGGAGTTCTTATTATTTCTTTGAAGAATGGTTACAAGGTTTGAGAGAATACAAATCGCTACAGTTCTTCCTAATTCTAGTTTCTCCGTCCGTCCTCCCTTCAAGAGGGACTTCTTACATTATATACATCTCTTTCAGTTGATCCTAGCCCTACATTTGTTGATCAGCCAGGCCACCACTTGAGAGCCTGTCCCATCAACCGCATTCCCATCCCTCATGTGGGTTGCAGCGCCCAAGACAGCACTGTTCAGGGGTCCTATCCTCATTAATGCGGCCAAGGCGTTAGTTGAGGGCATTAAATGTGGAGGTGACAGTTCATCTGGGACTTGCTCCTCCACCATGCTTCCTTCGCTGGTGCTTGGTACTTGCTTTTTGCTCCTTGGATGCTCAGGGAGACTCCCCTTGATGGTGTGCTGCTTGTCCACTTTCTGATCTCGGACGTCCGAGAAAGTTATCATCCTCGGCACTATTTCCTGGGCAACTGGGCTTTACACTTTCGTCCTCGAACCTTGGACGCATCCTCGGCGTGGGCCTGGTTCGAAGTGGGCCGAGGTTGCCTGACTCTTTCTGGCCCCACAATTAGTTACTATAGTACCACTGGCGTGCAGATTACTTTTGACCAGAAAATTAATGTTTCAGTGAAAAATATTTTTAGGATAATTCATATTTTTAGTTTTTTGTTTGCAACCTAAAAAACACCTTGAAAAATATTTTCACTTGTTTGGCCCTACAAAAAAAAGGGGTTATTTTATGAATTTAGTCTCTAATATGGGAAGCTCCACAACCAATTTTAACGATTTTTAAACTATTAATAATTTTTTAGACTATTATACAATATAGTTGTATTGTATTGTATTGTATTGTATATAGTTGTATTGTATAATAGGTTTAAATTACACCTAATGTAACTCTTAAAGTTACACATTTTTTAAACCATTGAATTTAAGTATATCCAACGGTCAAACATTAATGATAATATTCTGATTAGGATCTTGTAGGGACGCAATTTGATTCTCAAGCCCAAATGGTGGATGGATTTATGCCCAAAAAGCCCAATGCAATAAATTTGTAAAAAGTGGGTTAGAAAACTAGGCTCTAATGAATTAGACGACAATTATAGTGGGTCAAGATGACAAAAAAACAAATTGCATCCCTACGGATCTCATTTATTATCCCTCATTTATTATATTTTACACTCTATCTCTAAACCCAAAAAAGTGTTATATTTGACTCTCTTTGTCTCTACATTTCTCTCTCTATCTCTTCCTCCTCTACCGTTGTTCCACCTCCATAGATAGATTGCCAAGAAGGAAAAAAAAAATAAATAAACAAGGCCACAGCTCATAAAAATTATCAGTAACTCTTATACTAAAAAAAAAAAAAAAAAAAAAAGAACAGTATGGGGCCGTTAGAGCCTAGGTAGTGAGTAAGTAGTTCATCATTGCAGAGCTACAATTGTTCTGCAATGGGTGCCTTTAAATACCTGATTTTTGGGCTTCTCTTAACACGCACACTCTCTCTCTCTGTCCAGAATCCTCCTCCACTTACTTTTTCCTCACTTTTTTTTTCTCCCTTTATTTATTTCAGTGCTTTTTTGTGTCTCTGTCTTTTCCCTATATCTGTCTAACTTTCCGTTTTCTCTCTCTCCCTCTCGGACTATAGTAAAGTATATATTAACAATAATAACAAATTGATAGAAAATAAATAATATAATACATATATGAAATAATCATCATAAGAAAAAGTAAAAAAAAAAAAAAAAAAAAAAGAAAGAAAGAAAGAAGAGGAAATGGCAGCTATGGCTGCGCAGACTTGTGGTGGGTGTTAGGCTCTTTGGTTTTAATCATTTTAGTTCTACGGATGAAGGCGTTGCCATCATGACCCCATTTATAATCATGACCCATTTGTAATTCTCCAATTTAGATACAGTAACACGCATCTTCTCAACTGTCATAGCTTAAAATATTGATAAAAATAAGTGGGGTAAGGCTTCTGTCCAGTGGCCAGTGGCCACTGGACCCGTTAGGATACGGACACGTGTCCAGTCTTGGACACGTGTCTGCATCGCAGCGTGTCCAGTGATCACTGGCACTGGACACAAGCTGCTCCCAAATAAGTGAGTGTTCCTTTCAATTTCAGTGGTTTTTTTTTTTTTTTTTTGACAATTTATCCATGGAGGTGGAACAACAGTGGAGGAGAAAGAGATAGAGAGAGAAATGTAGAGAGAGAGAGAGAGAGTCAAATATAACACTTTTTTTAGATTTAAAGATAAATATAAAATATAATAAATGAAAGATAATTAATGAAATCCTAATCAAAATATTAGCATTAATGAGGGTTTTTATTTTTATTTTTTTTACCGTTGGATCTACTTAAATTCAATGGTTTAAAAAATGTGTAACTCTAAAGAGTTACAGCAGGGGTAACTTGAACCTATATATATATATAATAATCATCTTATTTTTTACTTACTACCCACTACCCACAAATTCCTGGCTTCGTCATTATAGACACCCTTAAAAAAAAAAAAAAAAAAAAAATCTTAGAGTTTAATGGAGGTCAATATTGAAGAAAATATTTTACATTGAAACAAGAGCAACCTAACACATTTGGTCCTTAAGGCTCTGTTTGTTTCGGGTGTAAAAAGAATACGGAAAATATTTTACACCATGATGAGTGTTTGGGTTGGCCGGAAAACTTAGTCAAACAAAAAATCTTTTCCGTTGACTGTAAAATATCAGCCCCTGAAATGTAAAATAAATTACACTTCTAATTTACCTTCAAACCACTTACACCCATTTTCCTCTTCTATCCGAGAGAGAGAGAGAGAGAGAGAGAGAGAGAGAGAGAGAGAGAGAGAGAGAGAGAGAGAGAGAGAGAGAGAGAGAGAGAGAGAACACTTACAATGAAGCACGGAGATAGCAGGAGCCATCGGAAAAAGGATCGGACCATCGTGTCGACCAAGTGAACTACCCACCCTAGAGACAATCGGACCACCGTGATCAACCCACTCTTGAGTCGATTTGATCACCGTGTGAACAACCCACTCTTGAGTCGATTTGATCATCGTGTGAACAACCCACTCCTAGATTTAACCACTGTGGGTGACCCACGCCTAGATCAAGCCGTCACTCTTAGATCGACCCATCGTGTCCATGTCGCCACTACTGCCGCCACCACCAAGTCACCCATGAATTGGTCTCTCTCTCTCTCTCTCTCTCTCTCTCATGTGATTTTGATTCTTTTGTTTTGATTTTTGTTTCTTTTTGTGTTTATATATTGAGTTTTTTTATAATAATATTTGTTTGGATCCTGGGAAAATGTGAGAAATCTTATAAAAATGTGTTTCTAGAGCATTTTCAAGAACACAACTAAACACCAGAAAACATTTTCCAAAACATTTTTTGGAATGCAACCAAACATCTGAAAATGTTTTTATTTCTGAAAAATATTTTCACCTGAAAATATTTTACACTCGAAAAATATTTTACATATTGTCAAACGCAGTCTAAATTGAGGTTGAGAGAGATATTTTAAGTCACACCAAACACTTGAAATTGAAGAAAATATTTTACATTGAAACAAGAGTAGCCTAACACTTTTGGACTTTTCATTTTAACCCTTTATATTTCAAATTTTTTTTACTATTTATATTTGATTATGCTTTTATACGAACTCTACTATCTTTTTCCGTTAGTAATCTAATCGTCCATAACATGTTTTTCTACTTATAATAATATTATTCTTATATTCCACGACATTTTAAAACTAATTTTTCATAAAAAAAATATAATGGATACTAAATGATTAGATTACTAAAGAAAATAGACTACATTCTAAATTTTAAGGATCAAAAGTATACTTTTTTTACTTAGTACAATTGTTAGACATGTCACATGATCGAATTATTCTAGATCACAAACTCTCACACACCCTTTATCACAACTGTCTCATGGGATAGATTGTGATTAGTAATTTGTTACTTTCATATTAATTTACAATTTTTTTTTCGTCACTTACAATCAATCATGCACTACAGTTGTGACAAAAATTGTGTGAACAAAAATGTTAAGATCACAACTTTTATCACAAGTTGAGTTTTGGATTAGAAGTGGTAGCCAATATATGGTCGTAGCTTTACTTCGCAGTGGGCGGTCCTATATTTAATTATTCTCACATCCCCACCAACGAAGTCTCTCTCACTCAACAAAAAACGCACTAAAGTCTATGGTCAAAATCCAAAAGCACTCTCATCCTTCCATCCTCATGCAATAAAAGACCAAACCTCCTTCCTATAGTTCCTACCAAAAAACGAAACCAAAATCCAACTTGCAGCAGCAGCAGCAGCCATGGATACACTAAACATACAAACACCATACCCCAACACCAACTCCAACTCCAACTCCACCAAACCCACAGACCCAGAAAAAGACATCTCCACCATTGACGAAGATGAGGAGCTCTGTCCCATTGAAGAAGTCCGGCTAACAGTGGCCAACACAGACGACCCTACTCTCCCCATATGGACTTTCAGGATGTGGTTCTTGGGTCTAATCTCATGTGCTCTTCTTTCCTTCCTCAACCAGTTCTTTGCCTACCGTACTGAGCCTCTTGTCATTACCCAAATCACTGTTCAAGTCGCCACCCTCCCTATAGGTCGCTTCATGGCTTCTGTTCTTCCCAAGACCAAGTTTCACATACCTGGGTTTGGATCCAGGAGCTTCTCGTTGAACCCTGGTCCGTTTAACATGAAGGAGCACGTACTCATTTCCATCTTTGCTAATGCTGGGAGTGCATTCGGATCTGGCGCAGCATATGCTGTTGGTATTGTCAATATTATCAAAGCCTTCTACCACAGGAATATCTCGTTTTTTGCTGCTTGGCTACTTATTATCACTACTCAGGTAATTTCTATTATAGTATTAACTGTCTGTGAATATGATACCCTTTTCTTAAAAAAGTGTTTTTATTGGATGTAAAAGTTCTTTTTTACACTTTTCGAGAAGTATTTGTATTATTGTTATCACTATATATATATATATATATATATGAAAAATTATTTTTTTATGTTAGTATCAGTTTGATCTAGTAGTGTCAGAATCTTGAGGTTGGAGTTGTGTTTTAGGGGGCACTTTTCTTGCTGATTTGGAAATTGAATTGAAGCAAGAAAAAAACAAAGCACTGGGTAAACTAAAAGTAAAAGCTAAGGCAAACCTTTTGTTTTTGGTATCCCGTCCCATCATGCTGCAATTTGCAATAATGATGTCCTTTGGATATATGTCAATATCATAGTTGCTATTGGGAGAACAGGATTTGGATCCGGTGCTAGGGAATTGCACCGGGGCAATTGCACCACAACAACTCACATTAATTTTTACTATTTTTATTTATAAACTTTTAACTTTTTAATTTTTTTACTCTCATATTTTGAACATGTTTGAAAGGGTGATTTATCTGAACATGTATTTAGAGATAACGGGCACGGTGGATTGCATTGATTTGCAGGTATTAGGATATGGTTGGGCTGGACTATTACGGAAGTACGTGGTGGAGCCGGCACATATGTGGTGGCCTGCTACTCTTGTTCAAGTTTCACTTTTCCGGTACGTTCTCTCATTCATCCTCAACTGTCTTTTTGTTATTGGATTTTTGTTTTTATTTTTTTGGACTAATAAAGATAATTTATTCAAAAGCAGACGAACCTTTCCCATGATTTCATTTATAATTTAGTTGCATATGCATTATTGGGTTTATTATATTAGCTTATCATGAATTTTCACTTTCCTTTTCTCCAAAAAAAAAAGAATTTTCCCTTTCCTGTTTTGAATATTGCTATTACCCCAACAGAACCCAAAATTTGCCCACGAGTTGTAAGCAAGCGGTAGAGTAAACTCATTATTCACGACATAAATTATGACAAAAATTGTGAATTTTATGGTGGTACTAGCATTATCCTTTCTTTCTTTAATTTGTCTTCTTTTACTGACTAATGGGGCAAGAAGACAAGATAAGGTCTTAGAATTCAAAATCTTGCCCACGGTAGCATGCCGTAATGAATACACATTAAGAATATTCGAAAACAGGACCTACTTCTAATCCTATCCTATTGATCATTAAGAGAATGAATCTTAATAATTGATTATAATTTTCAAAAATATCAGAGCTACGCAACCTTAACTAAAGTTTATTTAGATATAGTTTATTTGTTAAAAATTAAAAATTTATTACTGAAACCCACATTTATTTAAAAATTTAAATTTTACTAAGTTTGGTGGTCCATAAACAAAAAACAAAACAAAACAAAACAAAACTTATATAGCGAAGGGCTGAAACATGCACAGTACCCATGGGTCCCACTTCAAACGCCAAACGCACCCTGAACGTGCAATCCATTGTAGGTCTGTGTAAACATGAAACAATTCCGAAAGGACAGAATTAAATAGTAAATAAAAAAAAAGCGGACAAGTCCAGCTGGTTCCAGTTTACAAGATTCTAAAGTGAATCCATCAAGCTGACTTTGGAAAGTGGTTCTACTTTACATAGGCGTATCTTGTTGAATATAACAAGCTACAGTTATGTTCTTTGGGCCACATATTTTTGGCCCCTAAAATTGACCTACTTTATGAGAGAGAGAGAGAGAGTATTGTCAGTTTGCAAGGGAGCTGCATGTGACCCATAAGGATAAAACAATTATTGATTTACAATTTCAATGTTCATATATTCAAATCTAAAATTGCTCCAACTAGTCCAAACTAAGTAAAATCTGATCCAAAAAGAGAGAGCAAGTGGGCATTTTAACAGTTCTAAATTAAATGGATCATGTGGAACGAACTGCGGTACCGTCAAAGTGGCAGTTGATCAATTAAAAAAGAGTAAAGGCTACTACATGGATACTGAGTGATATCTTCCTTTATGTGTCTCCTTATCATGCCTTGATGCTCTTAACCACACAATCGGGCCACCATGCATCATGCATGCATGTGAGACAGCCAATCCTCTTACCAGTTTTTAGTTTTTACACCAAGTCACCAACTGTAATAATATCAGTAATAAACCTGAATTTTTGTTCCATCACACGAATACAGCGCAATCACTGTCACAAAAGAGTAGTGTATCAATACTTCATTGATGTTTAGTAGAGTAGAATAACAAAGAATTTGCAAATTCAGGAAATTAAGAATGAATGTCACACTAAGGCAGTGTTGTTACAAGCTTCATGCCATTAAAACGAAAAGCGCCTCATCTTGTTATAAACTGTTTAATTATGATGCACCCAAAAAAAAAAAAACCCTTCATTGATATAAAATTATGATTTATGCAGGGCTTTGCATGAAAATGAAAAGCGGCGCATGTCGCGAGCAAAGTTCTTCTTAATTGCACTAATTTGCAGTTTCTCATGGTATCTGGTCCCAGGGTACCTCTTCACAACACTCACAAGCATATCATGGGTCTGCTGGGTATTCTCCAAGTCAGTCACAGCCCAGCAGATAGGTTCAGGCATGAGAGGCCTTGGACTTGGAGCCCTAACACTTGACTGGTCTGCTGTGGCATCTTTCTTATTTAGCCCCCTCATCAGCCCTTTCTTTTCTATTGTCAACGTTTTTGCTGGCTACTTTTTGATAATCTATATTGCAATCCCAATAGGATACTGGGGGTTAGACTTGTACGGTGCAAGGAGATTTCCTATTTTTTCATCACACTTGTTTACAGCCCAAGGTCAAGCCTACAACATATCAGCTATTGTAAATGACAAGTTTGAGTTAAACCTATCCAACTATGAGGAGCAAGGACGGATTCATTTAAGCATGCTTTTTTCTCTCACTTATGGCTTTGGATTTGCCACAATTGCATCCACGCTCACACATGTGGCCCTATTCTACGGCAGGTATATTCCCAATTGATTCTCAGATGGTTTGATGTTCACAGTTCTTTGATTGTTTTCAAATATGGTAAGAATGCTATTTGTTTAAGTTAGCAAAATAATTCTGTGAGAACTATTTACACAGCCAGAATCATTAATTTACCAAGACAGTCAAAAAGTATTTAGCGTGCCCTGGATTTTTTACACATAACAAAAATGGCAGAAGCTTTCAAATACAAAATGGCTTCAGAATTTAAGACCAATAATTTCTTTTCAAAGTGAGACGCAAAATGTTAAACAATACAAACCTCTTTTAAAGTAATCAATGAACAAAACTACCCTTCTCTATTATCAAGTTCTTAAGGTTCTAATATTTTCTGAATTTATTTAGTAAAGTTTCATCTACACTTATATGGGCAGGGAAATCTATGAGAGGTATCGTGCTTCTTATAAGGGCAAGGAGGATATCCATACCAAATTGATGAAGAGATACAAGGACATACCTTCCTGGTGGTTTTACTTGTTGCTTGTTGTGACAATGGCAGTTTCCCTTGCACTCTGCATATTTTTAAATAATCAAGTTCAGATGCCATGGTGGGGACTTCTCTTTGCTGCAGCTATGGCCTTTACTTTTACTCTTCCAATCAGCATTATAACTGCCACAACAAACCAGGTTATTGAGAAAATACTTTTTCCAGCCTTTTTTTTCTTAAAGCAACATAAGTAAAATATTGAATTTATATACTAAAAATCATTAGTAATGCCTGATCTCAATTAGTTGGCCCTGATCATGCAAGTTGTGTCATATCAGACATACTTTTCCAAGTCCTATATAATTCAAGATACCATACAAAGTTTAATGACATTCTTCTATAATTTCACGTCGCATCAAACAACTAGCTATTTTAAATTAAACCATTCCCACTTGGATGGAGCAGCTGCTAGATCACATTTCCAGAATCTCTAGTTTAAGGTTGTTTATTATAGATTTCTTTAACTCTGGCATTAAAATAAGAATTTTATTCAATTCCATTATCTACATATAATTTGTTATTATCTCATTAATTATATAATGTTCTAAATACAGACACCAGGGCTAAACATTATCACAGAGTATGCAATGGGTTTGATATACCCGGGAAGACCAATAGCCAATGTGTGCTTCAAAACTTTTGGTTATATGAGCATGGCTCAAGCTGTCTCCTTCCTCAGTGATTTTAAGCTAGGACATTACATGAAGATTCCCCCAAGATCAATGTTCCTAGTTCAGGTACAAATTTATTTTCTACTATCTATAAATCAAAATTTAAGGAAAATAAGTTAATACATCAGTTTACAATTATTCAGATATGAGATCTTTTTTATATCTGGAAAAAAATTTTTTTTTAGTAATATGACTTCTATAACATAGTTATTAATAGCCAAATTCAGGATCAGGAATCAAAGTCTATCAACCTTCAAGCTATGCCATTCTTTATCCCCTTTTTTTTTGTTTTTTTTTTTGGAGGGGGGGGGCGGCAGGGGCGAGGATAAGATTAAGCTATCCCATTCACATTACTCAGAATAGATGGCAAGAATTGCTTGACATCACCAAAGAAATCATTGTCCAGGAGTATGGAATAGATATTGATTCCTATGTGTAACACGAGTACATAACTGGGAAGAATCAAATTGCTTTCCAGAGAGCTCTTATGAATTTTTTTTTAATGAAAAACCAAACACAAACTATAAAAATACATATTTTGAAACAGATGCAATGAAAGCAGAAATTTCCGAGACCAAGTAAGTTGATCATTTTTTTTCTTATCCAAATAGCATACAGTATAGATTTAAATATGATACTTTTCATGAAAATATTTGACATTACATCATTATAAACTTACTATTGAAAAGAAGCAAAGCCGACTAGATGTGTGTGATGAGTTTTCACAAAACTTCAGTACATTAGAATCACAATTTAATGATCCTTAACCATCCAATATCTATAAACTATTTTTGAACACTTCCCGCCGCATAATTACTAACATTTTTTACTCTGCTGCTGCATTGGCCCATGTGTTTGTCTAGTTCATCGGAACAATTCTGGCTGGAACCATCAATCTTGCAGTGGCATGGTGGTTGTTGACCTCTATTACGAACATATGCCAGGATGAACTTCTTCCCAATGACAGTCCCTGGACATGCCCTGGAGACCGAGTCTTCTTTGATGCATCTGTTATTTGGGGTCTAGTAGGACCGAGACGTATCTTTGGACCTCTTGGAAACTATGAGGCAATGAATTGGTTCTTCCTTGGAGGTGCAATAGGGCCAGTGATTGTTTGGCTATTGCATAAATCATTCCCCAAGCAATCTTGGATTCCCTTGATCAACCTTCCAGTCCTTCTGGGAGCAACAGGAATGATGCCGCCAGCAACACCAGTGAACTACAATGCATGGATTATTGTCGGAACAATTTTCAATTTTTTCATCTTTCGTTACCGAAAGCAATGGTGGCAGAGGTACAATTACATTCTTTCAGCAGCACTGGATGCTGGAGTGGCTTTCATGGGAGTGCTATTGTATTTTTCAGTGGGCATGGAAGGGAAAGGTTTGACTTGGTGGGGTACCGATGGTGAACATTGTCCATTAGCACAATGTCCAACAGCCAAGGGCATAGTGGTTGATGGTTGTCCATTGAACTGATGCCTGTATGCTTCAGTCATGATTTCACCTCTAATGTCAAACAACATAATGGTAGCAATTACTATGATGGTAGGATTTGAAATGGTGGGCATTTCATGCATTATATGGATTGTAGTATTTTATACAAATTATCCTTTACATTTGAGTATATATTGTTGTAAAGATGTTTCCATAAATAAACAACTCATTAGGATCTCTATATAGGGAATCCAAATCATTAACATTACAATATTACTATGAGTAAAATAACTTAAATTTCTTTTTAAAACGCACAAAATGGGGCATGCCCAAGTATGGGGATGGGTTGTGTTGAGCACACCACATTACACAATTGTTTATGAGATGCTATCTCCATCCAGCTGGTTTCCAGCTCAGGAAAACTTGATCAGTTGGGAAAGTTGATCCCTCATGTTTCCTTCGCTTTTTATGGATGGAATGTAATGCACAAATATTTGAAGCACACCACAACACAAATATGGGGGATGTGTTGTGTTGAGCACACCGCATTATACAAATTTTTATGAGATGCTAGCTCCATCCAGCTGGAGCAGTCATTTCCAGCTCAGGAAAATTGATTAGTTGGGAAAGTTGATCCCTAATGTTTCCTTTGCTTTTTATGGATGGAATGTAATGCACAAATATTTGAAGCTATATTTTTCTTTTATCAGTGTAAAGAAATTAGATATTAGAGATTCTAATTAATTACGTTGAATGAATCAGAGTTAGTTGTTTGATGGTGTATTCAAGAAGACAAGGGGATGCTGTGCAATATAGTCATCCGCTCAAATAAGGATTGCAACATCATTTGCTCGATTACTTAATTAGATCGATCAATACAGTCAAAAGTTCTACTATTCTTCTCTTGCCAAATGATCTATAACACACACAAGGGGAGAAGCCTTCCGACTCTTCAAATGCCTACAATGATGCAAATTTCCCTGCCAACAATCCAATATCTAAATCTTGCCTTTGGCATAACTCTTTTTTTTTTTTTTTTTTTTTGGGAAGTAAAATTTATTGATAAAAAATAAAAAAAGAACAATACCAGGTTACACTAGATGTGTACAACTGGAGCAAAAAAAAAAAAAAACAGAACCTCTTTGGATGACTCAAGAAACCCTAAAGAGAGTAAATACAAATGACCCTAGGTTACTCGCCACCGAGCAACGCAAAACAAGATGATTTTTTTTCTTTTTGATAGGTAACTAAATTTTTTTATTAAGGGTGTGTTTGGAATCTTTGGATACCACTTATTTTGCTGAAACTGAAAAATTATTGATAGCGTATTCAAGAAGACAAGGGGATGCTGTGCAATATAGTCATCTGCTCAAATAAGGATTGCAACATCATTTGCTCGATTACTTAATTAGATCGATCAATACAGTCAAAAGTTCTACTATTCTTCTCTTGCCAAATGATCTATAACACACACAAGGGGAGAAGCCTTCCGACTCTTCAAATGCCTACAATGATGCAAATTTCCTTGCCAACAATCCAATATCTAAATCTTGCCTTTGGCATAACTCTTTTTTTTTTTTTTTGGGAAGTAAAATTTATTGATAAAAAATAAAAAAGAACAATACCAGGTTACACTAGATGTGTACAACTGGAGCAAAAAAAAAAACAGAACCTCTTTGGATGACTCAAGAAACCCTAAATAGAGTAAATACAAATGACCCCAGGTTACTCGCCCCCGAGCAACGCAAAACAAGATGATTTTTTTTCTTTTTGATAGGTAACTAAAATTTTTTATTAAGGGTGTGTTTGGAATCTTTGGATACCGCTTATTTTGCTGAAACTGAAAAATTATTGTTGAAAGTACTATAGTTAAAGGTAAAAGTTAGTTGAAATAGTACAGTGGGACCCATGAATAGTGTTTGGGTCCTAGGGAAACTAAGCTCCGGATTAGGAAGCCTTGGGCAAATACTTTGATCATTAAACTGTTTGGTAGAACGGTGGGTTTTAATTTTCTTCAAAATAAGCTCAATCTCCTGTGGAAGCCATCTGGAAGACTTGACTGTGTAGATTTAGGAGAAGATTTTTATTCCGTTAGATTTTCTTTGAGAGAAGATATGGAGGCAGTCCTCAAAAGTGGGCCGTGGTTCATTGGCGGCCATTTTCTATCTATTCGACCATGGGAGCCCTTCTTTAAGCCTGTGTGTGCGAGCGTTTCATCCATAGCACTTTGGGTTCGGTTGCATCACCTCCCTATGGAACTTTATGAACCTGAGGTACTCCAACAGATAGGAGGAGCCATTGGAAAGGTGCTTAGGATAGACACCCACACAGCGATGGAGGCAAGAGGGAGGTACGCTAGGCTTTGTATCCAAGTCGATGTCAACAAGCCTCTCGCTAACACAATCCTTATAGGGAGATTTGAGCAGCCTGTGGTATATGAAGGAATACATAAGCTTTGCTTCTCTTGCGGTAGAATAGGACATAAGATAGAATCATGTCCGTTTACCATTAGAGGTCCTGGATTGCCGGAGGACGGTCAGCCGGCAAGTGAAGGAACGGGGGATTGTACGTCCCAGTCAGCCAAACCACGCGAGGTGCATGGCACGCATGGTACAAGGCCAGCTAATGGATTGGTGGTGGACAGTGGTACAAGCACAGACAATGATAAGTACGGCCCCTGGATGTTAGTGGCACGTAGGAAGGCAGGGCATAGCAGGACAAAGAATTCTGTTAATATGGGGGGCCCCACGAATGTTGGTAGGGGGTCATTGCCTCATGATATGAGACAAGGCCATTTGGGTGGGCCGACGGAATGGGTGAAGGATTTGGGAAATAAACCACGTGCTGAGGCCTTGGGGAGTAGTGTGGCTGATGGGCTTGTTAAAGTGGGCCGAGAGGTAAAGTTTAATAAGGAAAAGTCTAGTGTGAGGCCACCTATCCAATCCAATGCCTCTGTTAAGGGTAAAAAAGAGATTGCGAGAAATAAGGTGACTAAGTGGAATGTTAAGGAAGACACTGGAAGTTTTGAGAAATCTTTATTCAAGAATTCGCAGAAGTGGTCTTCGCTTAGCACTATTGGTGATGGGAAATTCGCTAATGATCAATTCCTATTTTCAGCAGCTAGTCGAATTGAAGGAGGTAATCAAGCTCAGAGACAGTCAGGCGACGGCAGGCAGAGTACTGTTGGGGTCTTTATCACTCACGATCCCAATTTGGGGGTGGATTCCCATTCCACGATGGCTGGTTCAAGTAGCCGGTCTGTTGACGGTGACAGAGAAATGGAGTGTGTGGTGGTTGCTCCCAATTTTGTGCAAGAAAAACCCAGTGTAGCTGATCCTGGAGACAAGGAGGCTGGACATTCACATCAACTTCAAGAGTTTTCAAGTACCAGTACTATTGCTGGACTCCAACAACCAAGCCATGGTGAGGGAAATGAACTTAAGTACTCCGATACTTATGTTGATTTTGTGCCTAGGAAAGGGGAAAACAGGGGAGATGTGGGAGCTGATGGTATGGAATTTGAGGAGGGAAGTGGTGCTACTACTCCCTGCTGATCTATTCCTCCCCCTTTTACCATCTGTTATACATGAATATAATAGTGTGGAATTGCAGGGGCACTCTGAAGCCCAACTTTCAGAGTCATGTTAGGGAGCTTGTGAGGAATCATAATCCTGGTATAATGGTGGTCATGGAAACCCGTGTTGGGGGAGATAGAGCTAAGGAAATAATGGACCGTCTGCCTTTTGACGGCGCTATTCACACGGAGACAATTGGATTCGCTAGAGGGATTTGGCTGCTTTGGAACTCAGATAGTGTGGAGGTTGTTCAACTTGCTAGTACGGAGCAAGAAATTCATGTGGAAGTAAAGGTATTACCTACTAACCTGTCTTGGATTTTTTCTGCTGTATATGCTAGTCCTAGATGTGTTGAGAGACAGATTTTGTGGGGGAATCTTTCTAAGGTTGCTAAGCTTCACAATTTGCCTTGGGTTATAGTTGAGGATTTCAATGAACCCCTTGTTGATGAGGATAAATTTGGGGGTAGGCCGGTGAGTATGCCCAGATCGATTCTCTTCAAGGAGTGCCTGGACAAATGTAACATGGTGGATATGGGTTTCAATGGGCCAAAATTTACCTGGTCTAACAGAAGAGATGTCACTAATCTGATTCAAGAAAGAATAGATAGGTTTTTTATGAACCCAAGTTGGTGTCTGCTATATCCAGATGCCAAAGTGTCTCACCTTACTAGATGTCATTCAGACCATTGTCCCGTTCTTTTGGAAACCAATCCTAGAGGGCAAATGTTTCTTAGTAGGCCTTTTAAATTTCAAAGTTTTTGGTTATTCGATCCCTCCTTTCCCTCTGTTGTGAATCAGGCTTGGAGACAGCCAAGGAAACTTATGGAAGCAATTGACATTTTTGCCAAACAAGCCAGCCTGTGGAATAAAAACCACTTCGGTAATATATTCCATAAAAGGAAGAGAATTATGGCCCGGCTAGATGGTGTTCAAAGGGCTATGGCCTCGGACCCCTCTGCCTCTCTAGTGAGCCTTGAGAGTTCTCTTATTAGGGAGTTGGATGTTGTGTTGGAGCAAGAAAAGGATTTATGGGCTCTTAAATCCAGGATCAACTGGATGGTGCTGGGTGATAGAAACACCTCCTTCTACCATGTTTCCGCGATTGCCCGAAGGAAGCGTAATCTCATTACAACAATCAAGAATGAAGTGGGCGACTGGTTAACTGAGGAGAGGGATGTTGCCACCCATATAAGGGAGGGTTTCATGAAACTTTATACCACCAGCCAGGAGGCAGCAACTGGAGATATAAGGTTTTCTCAAAAATGGCAAGTCAAACTTTCAGATGTTGAGAAGGAAAGCATAAGCCATATGGTGACAGATGAGGAAATATTCACAGCTATCTGGTCTCTTAAAGCTTTTAAAGCTTCCGGGCCGGATGGGTTGCATGCCGGCTTCTTTCAAAGGTTTTGGCACTTAGTGGGAGGGTCGGTCAGAGAAGAAGTGAAGTATGTCACTGTATGTGTTCAGGGAAAGAAAGGTGCCAAAATATTTGAATAAAACCAACATTGTGCTCATTCCGAAGAATCAAGGACCTGAATCCATTAGCAATTACCGACCCATTAGCCTTTGTAACTCGGTGTACAAGATTGTATCCAAAGTCATAGTTAGCAGAATTAGACTGCTTCTAGATCAGCTTGTTTCGTCGTGTCAAGCGGCGTTTGTGCCAGGAAGAAGGGGGGTGGATAATGCTATCATTGTCCAGGAGATAATCCATACTATGGGGAAAGCTAAGGGAAATGTGGGATATATGGCGATCAAGATTGATCTAGAAAAGGCCTACGACAAACTTGAATGGAGCTTCATTAAGGGAATGCTGAGTAGATACAATTTCCCGGAAAATCTTATTGAGCTTATGATGAGCTGTATATCTTCGGTCTCCACCTCAATCCTTTTTAATGGTGGAAGTCTTGATCCTTTTCTGCCTACCAGAGGCATAAGGCAGGGGGATCCCTTATCCCCTTATATATTCATTCTTTGCATGGATTTTTTGGGTAAACTTATTCAAGAAAAATGTGAAGCAAAAGCCTGGTGCCCGGTAAAAGCCTCTAGGAGTGGCCCTTCTTTTTCCCACTTGTTCTTTGCAGATGATTTAATGCTTTTTGCTAAGGCTAATGCAGAAAATTGCATAGCCATTAGGGAAGTGCTTGATAACTTTTGTAGTCTATCCGGGCAAACAGTGAGTGAAGCTAAGTCTAGGGTCTTTTTTTCTCCAAACATTGATCCTAGTGACAAAGAGGCGCTTAGTGACATCCTTGGCTTCCAACAAACGGAGGGTTTGGGAAAATACTTAGGATTTCCCATCAAGCACAAAAGGGGCAGCAGCCAAGATTTTAATTTTGTGTTGGATAGAGTAAAGAGTAAGTTGGCGGGTGGAAGGCCAATCTTCTATCCATGGCAGGAAGGGTGGTGCTAGTTCAAGCATCTTCATCAGCAATTCCAGCCTACGTTATGCAAAGTAACCAGCTACCTGCAAGAGTTTTGGAAGGCATTGATAGGGTGAACAGAAACTTCTTATGGGGTTCAGATGAGAGCAAGGGAAGAATGCATTGGGTGGGGTGGCAGAAGGTAACCCGACCAAAGGAAGAAGGGGGTTTGGGCCTTCAAACTGCAAAAGGAAGGAATACAGCTCTTTTGGCAAAATTGAACTGGAGATTCCACACTGAGACGAAGACCCCTTGGGCTAAAGTTCTTAGGCATAAATATTGCAACCCTCAAAGATTATGCTCCAGGAATGCAAGCTGCTTACCGAGTTCCAGAATTTGGAAAGGCTTAAAGAAGGGGGAAGAGATTTTTAGTAAGGGTATTAGATGGCTACCTGGATATGAAAGTAAGCTTGATTTCTGGAATGATAGTTGGTCGACTCTCGGACCATTGAGGAATATTATCCAGGGTCCTCTGACTTGGGAAGCTTCGAAGTTACAGTTCAAGGATGTTGTAGATCATGCAGGCATCTAGAATTGGAGTACTCTTCAGATGGTGTTACCTAGTGAGATCATTGGTGAGCTTAAAGCTACGCCCACCCCCCTTGTTGCTCGAGTGGAGGACAGATTAGCATGGAAGTATTCTCCGAGAGGAGATTTTGACCTTAAAAGTGCATATCTGCAAACCATAGACTCCAGAGGGGATGCTCCTTTTAAGGGCAATTGGATTTGGAAATTGAAGACCTTGCCAAGAATTCAAGCCTTTGTATGGAAATGCATGCATAATAGCATTGGAGTGAAGCAATGTTTGATGACTAGAGGTATTCAGGTTGAAGTCTACTGCCCCCTTTGTCATACAGAAGCAGAGTCCATCCTTCATGCCTTGCGGGACTGCCATGTAAGTAAAAGGATTTGGCAGCAGCTAGGTAGGCAGGAAACAGAACCTTTTTTTTCTATCCAAAATCTACAAGAATGGCTGAGTTTGAATGCCAAGTCAGGTCAACATCACAACCCAGGCCCCGTGCCATGGTTCCAAGTGTTTCTTTTTGCTATATGGATGATTTGGAAAGATAGGAACCAGTACGTATTTAGGAATAAAAATCTGAACCCAAATCTGGCTAAAGCAATCTTGGACCGTGCCTTGGAGTTTGCTTATTGTGCTTGCAATCAACCAGCTTCCAAAAGGATGATTTTGAAGAATATAAGATGGGAGAAACCGTGTGATGGGTGGCTGACTCTTAATACTGATGGTTCGGCAACAGGAATTTGCAGGTTGGATGGAGGTGGTGGTTTAATTAGAGATGGCAATGGCACTTGGTTAATAGGATTTGCAAGGAAGATCGGGACTGCTACTAGCTTCGTGGCGGAGATTTGGGCTCTCCGGGACGGCCTTCGCCTCTGTCTGCAAATTCAAGCCCAAGCTGTTTGCATTGAAGTAGATGCGAAAGCCGTAGTTGATGCCTTACATTCGCAAAGTTGCACTAACACTGTTTTATACTCTATTATGGAAGATTGCAGACAGCTGGCTGCTCAAATTCCTCAAATGAGAGTTAGGCATGTGTATTGAGAAGCCAATAGATGTGCAGATTTTTTAGCTAAATTAGGCTCAGGCCTTGAGAATGACTTTGCTATTTTTTCAAGTCCACCTGTGGACCTGCTTTCTATTCTGGAGGATGATGTCTGTGGTGTCTCTGTAAACAGACTTTGTCCTGAGAGTTTGGCTGTTGTTTAGTTTCTTTTAATACATTCCATTTCTACCAAAAAAAAAAAAACCTCTACTCCTTGCTAGCTTCCAACAAACCTTATTAGGGCCAACCCCCCGCACTTTCCTAAAGTAAACAATGGCCATAAAATGATCAAAAGAGACTTCCTCTCAATCCTATGGTGGACGATACCAAGATGATCTACAATCTCTCCATTGCTTTTGCACATGCAACACCAATCCACATTCATAATGTGATATTTCCCAAGATGACCCACCGTTAGTATTTACCTAATGCTACTGTGTAAGCTAAGATAACGATCTTACGAGGTACCTTATCACTCCATATGCTCCTCCATGGAAATTGAACTCCTGTGGATCCTTTGAGAGTATCGTAGTTAGAGGGGGCTTTAAACTTTCCACTCTTAGTTAATTAAATGCTAAAAAAAAAAATTGGAGTCAGAAAAGGAAGACAAGAACCAATGAAGCACCTTCTTTGCTTTTGTTTCTACAGAAGTAAGCAACAGTTTGAGAGAGGGAAGAAGGGACTGTGTGATGCAGCCATGGAAAAATGCTCAATTCGCTGCCTTCAGACTTTGGGGAAATTATTGAATGCTAATATGAAGAATTCAGATATAAGCCTGCTTCAAAGGTAAAAGTTTTATGTATTGTATGACAATGTTTGCAATTATCCAATGCTAATACCAAAAATTGGAGTCAGAAAACTTTTGCATGGTCTTAATATGTCATAAAGAGAAATATTATAAAGAAGAAGGCATGGTAATTTAACAATGTCCAATGGCATAAAATATTGAAGGATAGTGTTTCACACCTTGACATGCTCATGATGAATTTACTGAAAGCCACTGGTTATACTCATCCATCCTTATGATGAAGGAACTAGAACTTGGGGAACCTCCTCCACCATATGCCTTCATGTTCCAAGATGTGGACCCAATAATTTAGTCTAAATTATTCCATTATGAAAAAATAAAAAAAATAATAATAGTAAAAAGAAATGAGCCATGGTTTAATGGATAATGATGCAAACCTTTGCAACTTCAGAGGTATCAGTGGCACTGTCAATACTTCTCAAGCACATTTTAAGATTATTTCGTTGCATGTATACAACAGCTCCAATAGGCCTGACACCACCAATAGAGGAAGACAACAACAAATGTACAATCAAATACCAATTACATTATTTTTTTTGGCTGGCAACAAGTTAGGAAGGGGAGATTTGAACTCAGGTTGCAGAGGGGGGGGGGGGGGGGGGTGGGGGGAGACCAAGCAATGCCAATGAGCCACAAAACTCCTGGCACCAATGAAATCAAGATCCTAACGCCAAAATGGACAAAACATTGTAGTTTAGAAGAGATGATTTAGTTAATGGTAAATGAACTGAAAAAACCAGAAACATATCTTTTTTTTTTTTCCTTTTAATATTGGTACAAGTTATACCATGATCTCACCCTCTACCTTATTTTACAAGGGGAGGATGTGTCATCTCAGATAAAGCTCATTGACAACCATAAAAGTAAATAGAGGACATGTTTTTAATGGCATTTCACCCAAGCATTAAAGTGCGATTCTTTACCAGTTTCTCCAAGTGTCATAGTTTATACATACCTGATTAAACTTCCTAACCAAAGCATTGCCAAGGAAAAACCTAAGCGAATATAAATTCTTTCACTTGTTCTCAAAAAAGATATGCTTAAACTATAAATTATAATCAAATACCACTGACATCATTATGCTAATACCACAATGGATAAAACATCGTAGTTAAAAGAGATGATTTAATTGATGGTAAATGAAAGGAAACAACTAAAACATCATTTTTTTACTAGTAAGTCACACATGCATCCAGTAGGTCTTGTCACTCTGCTTTTACAGCTCATTGGCAACCAAAAAATCAAGAGGAAGCTTTTTTAATGGCATTCCACCCAAACATCAAAGTGGTATTATATGCTTAAACTATGCATGTTACTAGTCTACATATGAAAAAGAGTCCAGATAATAATTCTTATGCAGTGCTTGCCTTTCATCTCAAACTATTGTACACACTAAAAGGAAAACCTGAAAAATATCTAGTTTTGAAATCCCTGAATAAATAGTTTTTATACTAGCATGAGGCAAGGCTTCACCCCAGGCAACCACTACCAAGGCAGAAGAGAGTATGATTATCCACTTCAGTTGAGACCCAGGCAACTCAAACTACCCTTCCAAATAGATCTTAAGCCATAGGAAACTTAAGGTTCTCCAATATGTTCTGATATATTCATCAGATGATAGAAAATTGAATTTATTGCACATCTTTGATAGTTCCAAATAATTCCAGAAGATAATGAATAAATGCTCAAATATGTTAAGAATCCCTAAAACATTTCAAATATATATGGACTGTTAGCATATATTTCTCATTCAAATCTTACCCACTTCACATATCCTTACATAATTATTATTACTTTTATATATATAAATATGCCTCCATGTGCACTTCAATCATATTACCTAAGACCTGCTGCAGCACTCTTTACACCAAGTTGCTTGCCAATTTCATCACTTAAATTGGAATTCCCGTCCACTCTAACTCCCTAAAAATAACAATGAGGGAATAAAAATTTGCTTAAAATGTATTGTAGAAAAGGTGTCACATTTTAAGTGTTTTATGTAAATCGTAATAATTCAAAGGCATTGAATAGTTCCATGTTAGGCAGACTGATATGGATGGAAAAAAGGTCTTGAAAAGCCAGATCAGAAACAAAGCCATCCATATTGCACATGCAGCTGATTAAGTAAAGTGGGATTTATATTATAGCATAAAAATCCAAAATGTAGTAAGTTATTATTACCAGACACTCCCCATAAAATCCTCTGCCCAAGCGAACTTTGAAAACCTTATTTAGAAATTTATCTGCAACATTCTGGCAAGAGGAGATATAAGCGTTTCCCTTAGAAATTAAATCCACAGAACTTAACTCCAGTAACTGCAACAGAAATGATCCATACCAGTTTAAGAAACTTCATCCACGAAACAAAACCAGAAACAGGAGGGTGGGGAGGGGGGGGCGGAACAGGAATAAAGTCCAACTTCGAGAGACACAAAACGCTGTAGTAATAAAATAGGCTCAAATAATAGGGAATTTAAGGCCCAAATTTGGACAAAGTCAGTTTAAACTGAACACATTTTTATTTTAAATCAATACGTGTTTTTGCTTGTTTGTCTCAAGAAGCTTGCAATAATTGATTTAACTTCTTCTCAATATAAACATCAAAACTATAGAATACTGAATGAAAAGAAAATAAATGCTTTAACTGCAATAATGCTTCTAGAGATAATGCATCAAGACAAGATGTATTTAAAATAGATGTTCATTTGAATATCTATCAGGAAAACGATCACTTTTAAAACAGAAAAAAATCCTGAAAAAAACAAAAACAAAAACCAAAAAAAAAAAAAAAAGGCCATTTTTAAAATGAGATTATGATTTAATAATAGCTATTTTTAAAATTTTGATACTTAGCCTTTGTTTGGATACCAATGAAAAATGAAAATTATTTCACTATTCAACTTATTTTTGCTACTATTCATAAGCCCCACTGCACTTTTTGGTACTATTCATGGATCTCACTATACTATTTCAGCTAACTTTTACCTTTATTTACAGTACTTTCAGCAATAAGTTTTCAATTTCAGCAAAATAAGCGATATCCAGACAGACTCTAAAAGTCTTAAATTATATGGGAGCCAAGAATTAGCAATATATGCCCAATAAAGCCATTGGGCTTAGTTACACTTGAAATGCACATCCTTCAAAAGCCAACATCTGAATCTGTAGCACTCAAATCCAATTTTCTTTTATTCTTTCTCCTTTAAAAGAAAGTAATTAAAACCCAACACTTTCTCCATTTTCAATCTGTAGGCCAATTTAGCATTCAACCAATAGCAAACAGGAAGTACCAAACTGTAATATTAACCTAAAATAATGATTGTAAAAAATTATCCAGAAATATATATTTAGGGAAAAAAGAAAAGAAATAGGCATCAGATTCAGAACTGCCAAACCTGTTCATACATGTATGGATTAGTGATGCAGTTCAACTTTGAGCTCCATTGATCAATTCCAATATTAAACGCCCTAATATCCGGTAAGTTCCATCGGCGAAGATCACTGTCTTCAATATACTTAAGAACCATTTCAGCACGATCTCGGTCTTTTGGGTCTAACAAACTTGCAACCATCCCCTTACTTCAAAAATAATGCAATTAATTTCAGTTATCTGAACACAAGGAGCTAGGAAGTAGAAACTCATTCAAGCACAAAGGTCACTAATATCTAATTTGGCCAATATACATTGTTAAACTTTAGCTCATGAGCGATTTTAGTCCTTGAACTTTAAAATGATCACTTTTAGTCTCTAACATAAAATTTAAATTGATCGTTTTTAGTCTCTAAAATACTTAATGTGATAGATTTTAATCCCTGACAATATTAAAGTAATCGTTTTTAGTCTTTATGGAGTGATGACCTACAGTTTTTAGTTACTAAAAGAGATCACTATAAACTTTAGGACTAAAAATAGCTCATTGGTTAAACTTTAGAGTAATACTAAGTTCACAACAAATCTGATGTGTCAAGCATTGGTTTTAATCTGGGCCTACCACAAAATTACTTTTTTGCCTACTATTAACCGTGCATAACAATTTGCATTTAGGATTTGTTGTGAAAATATTTTTTTGTATTTAAATGATCTAATCTCTATACATACCTTAGGAAATCCGAAATGTGCAAGTTGATCACAAAAGTAACCATACACAGCACTAGAGCTACTTTTTTCAACATCAACATGAAATTTGAGGTTACGAGGACAATCTTCTTCACAAGGAATCTGTGCAAGCACTGATTTTCGATGATCAAATGCTATAACCCTAATTTGACATAACAAATAACCAAAACTAAGTTACACATTTGAGAAAGAATTCAATCAAAAACAAAAAATACAAAAATCAAATTGGCTTTTACATACTCGATCGATGAGCGCTGAGCGAGTTTGAGAGCAGTCGTAAAAGCCAACGCCGCATCTGAGCGGAAGCTCCTCCGAACTACGGCTCCCAACGGTGAGCGATTGT
Organism: Quercus aquifolioides; assembly: GCA_019022515.1. NCBI lineage: Eukaryota > Viridiplantae > Streptophyta > Magnoliopsida > Fagales > Fagaceae > Quercus > Quercus aquifolioides. Next base: position 27,281,003 of record CM032332.1, on the reverse strand, counting down.
TCGGATTTCGGAGCAAAAGCGTGAGAGCCATTGATTAACGCACTAGTCCAGTCCACAATTGCTCAGTACTTTTAAATAGTTTTTAAGGCGTCGAACCAGCCCAGCCCATGTAAAGTAGCATGGGTTTTGGGCAAAGATCCGAATAGAAAGGGGTTCGGGTCTTAGGTTTTTTTTTGGGGATAATTACACATTGGGTCGGTTTGGATACAATTTATTGTTGCTGAAAACTAATTGTTATTGAAAATACTGTAGCAAAATAATTTTTAAATGTATAAATAATATCGTAGGACCCATTTTTAATATTTTTAATGCGTGAACAGTGCATGAACAGTGCGTAAACAGTGCACGCACTGTTCATGCACGGTACTTTTTGTCCCTCAAAAGTCAATAACTCCGGCTAAAAAACAAAAAAAAAAAAAAAAACTGAAAACGCAGGAACAAAACGCAACGCAACATTAGGTAGAAAGAATTACTATCCAAACTGATACTTTACCTACTTATGGTTTGCCTCTAATTTGATGTGCCTACCCGTGGTTTAAATTTTGACACTTTACCTACATGTGATTCTCACCGTTACTGTGCCGTAACCCACCTCTCCCTCACCGTTCCTCTAACACAGAAATATGTCAAAAATAAAAGTTCAAACATATCAAAAAGTTAGGGTTATTGAAATTTGTGGTATGACATCGCTTAGTAGTCAGATCGCAGGATTTTTAAAAAAAATAACCAAATCTCTCAAACTATTTTATTAGTAAGGCAAGGTTTGAAACTATTTTCGTTTCTAATAATTCGAGTTCAGAGGACTCGATTTTGCCTTTTGAAAATGCATTTGGAAATCGAGTGTGAGATACTCGAGTTTCAAACTGGAGTGTGAAACACTCAATTTTCAAGTGCATTTTCAAAGGGCAAAATCGAGTCCTCTGGACTCGAATTGTTAGAAACCAAATATGTTTGAAACGTTGCCTAACTAATAATATAGTTTGAGTTTTATAGTTATTTTTTTTTTAAAATCCCAGATCGCACCTGGGTGCACCTTTGATGGGACTCTGTGTGTCTTTCAGAAACAAAAAAGTTGCCAGGAACAACATAAAATCCACACAAGTGTTCCAAATCAACCTCAAAACAAACCAAATGGATAATAGCCACCAAAATGTAGTGTTGGAATTGGTTGAACCAGCTTGTTTTTTTATGGGAACAGTAGGCAATGCTTCTGGGTCCGAGGTTTTTCGAGTAGATGCAATGAGAAGTGAAGTGAGAGATGCACCATCACCAACTGAGTGGTGGACTCGAAATACTCCGACTGCCTCTGCATCCGAGGTTTTAATGTTGAGGAGGTGGAGTTCCCATAATGGTTTGGACAGGTCCATGGGAATTTTGGTCAGATTTGAAACATAGTCTTCAACAAACTGGTCTGGATGATCTATGTTTGGATCCAAATTCGGAACAAAAACATGGTTCTCTAATTTTACCATAGTTGGAGTCCATTTCATATTCCTGCCCTCCTTGCTGTCCACCTTTTGCCATAAATTGAATAACAACAAGAAGCTATTAATATTTTATAGATAAATAAAATTTAAGATTATATTTTCTTAGGTAAGAGTTATTTAAAATTTTTAACGATGCCATATTACCCTAACTTTTTGATCTGTGGGGCTTTTGTTTTTTACATATTTCTGTGTTAGAGTAACGGTGAGGGAGAGGTGGGTTACGGCACAGTAATGGTGAGAATCACAGGTGGGTAAAGTGTCAAAATTTAAATTACGGGTAGGCACATCAAATTAGAGGCAAACCACAAGTGGGTAAAGTGTAATTATCTTTTTTTTTTTAATAGAAAAAAAAATTGACATGTCATATTGTCATTAAAAAAAATTTATATAAGTGGGTTCCAGTTAACTCAACTGATAAAGTCTCTGATGGTTGTATAAGAGATCTGGGGATTTGCCTACACCAAAAACTGATTGATGTCTTGATATGATGATAAAGAGCTATCATTAGGAGCGGACGCCATAGGTTGAAACTCTCTCAACAAAAAAAAAAAAAGTCATATCATTGCACTGTATAAAGATATATTGACAAGAAACTAAACAGAAGTGGACGTAAGGATTACCAGTGCTCATTTTTAAAACTTTGATTACTAACGTTTACTTGAAACTATATAGATTAAATTAAAGGGCCAAAATGGGAAATAAACTCTGATTTTCGAACATTATAATTAGTAGGAAACGTTTTCAAACTATATTTTTTACTAGCATTTCGAGTCTAAGAGGCTCAATTTTGGGCCTATAAATCGTGTCTCAAAAACTCAATTTTTATGGTCCGATCACCTCTGATGTGGTGTTTTTTCTACGTAGCGCACACATGAAAATCGTGTCTCTGATACTCGATTTATAAGCCCAGCCACATTTAACATTACGTACACAGCTAACGATGATTTCCTTTTTTTAAGTTTTTCTTTGTCCTAGGTGTGTTGGTTTGCCAAACCAACGTACACAGCTAATGATGATTTTCTTTTTTTATTTTTTTCTTTGTCCTGGGTGTGTTGGTTTGTCAAACCAACGTTCACAGCTACAGCTAACGCTGATTTTCCTTTTTTATTTTTTTTCTTTGTCCTGGGTGTCAGGCTAGTATGTATAACCTGACACCTTTGTACTTTTATTTTATTATTTTAATTCAAATTCTACCTTTTCAGTCAAAAAAAAAAAATAATTCAAACATTATCAATGTGGCATAGTTACGTCTCTTTTCTGTGGCTTTTAATATTGTTTTGGGTAAATTTCAGAAAACACCCCTGAGGTTTGGGTTAATTACAGTTAGGTCCAAGATATTTTGAAAATGACCAATTTGGTGGTTCCTTTCTTCCTCACAGACCTGCTCTCCCACTCTTCCTCTTGGTGGTTCCTTTGATTCTCACAGCCAAAACCCCATGTAGAGAGGAAAAATTCCCGACCTATCACAAGCTGACACGTCACACTACCAAGTCCACAAAATACAGCCAATTACAAAGCGCCACATACTGCTGCTAGGTTTTACTGTCGCTATTCAGAAGCCAACAGAAATTTGCCAAGTGTCATGCAAGAACCAATCATGCATCGGCTCGTGCAAGCGATGACATAAGCAGCCTCGCACGTGTAAGCGATGACCCAAGCAACCTCGCACGTGCAAATAATGACCCAAGAAATCTCGCACGTGTAAGCGATGACCTAAGCAACCTCACACGTGTAAGCGATGACATAAGCGGACCAATCAGACTGTGACATGTGTCACCAATCAGACTCCGCCACGTGTCGCTCATCCACCCCAAAACTCCTATAAATAGAAGCCTTCCTAAGACATTTAGGAGGACATCAAGCCATCTGAAGCACTCAGAAGTCCAGAAGCTCTGCCGGAACCAAGCCCTGAAGCCTCCAGGAACTTCAAGAACTTCAACCCTCAAACATGAAGAACATTCGAAGCAGAATCATCCAAACTACCTGCCTAGATCTCAAAGTTCACTGGAATCAAGCTCAAAAGCCTCCAGAAACCTCAATAAACACAAATCAGTGAAGCTCTATGGATTCAAGCCTCTAAAGCACCGAAGAACTTCCAACACAAACCTTCAAATACGAAGAACATTCAAAGAGGAATCATCCAAATCATATTCCTAGATCTCAAAGTTCACTGGAATCAAGCTCAAAAGCCTCCAGAAACCTCACAAACCACAAATCAGTGAAGCTCTACGGATTCAAGCCTCTAAAGCCCCGAAGAACTTCCACCACAAATCTTCAAAGACGAAGAACATACGAAGAACACGAAGAACGTGAAGAACAAAGGATTTCTAACAAGCTCATAGCCAGAGATTCATTGTAATTCTGTTTTAAAGGTCTTCGATCCATTCTTCAGCCAAATTGAAGTATATTTGGTGTTCAAATCAAAATCACATTACCACAACTCCAATCAACAAATCTTTCAAGGAGATCGAATCAGAGGATCACTCTTTTGTAATCACAGAGAATTGTACCACACATTCATCAATACAAATTCACATTTGTGAAACTATTTTACTTGTTTGATTTATTTTGAACCGAGAAATTTAGTCGTCCACACCCCATTCTCCCTCTCTAACCTTAGATCTGCTACTACCACCACCCGCCATAAAACCCAGCCAAACCATAGCATCAAGACCCAAATCCAAAAAACCTATAGCATCCTCCACTGCAAATCCAAAAAACCATAGCATCCTCCATTGCAAATCCACCCCATACCGGAAACCACCACCACCACTGAAAACCACCACCAGCCACAAACCCAAAGAAAAATAAAACCCCAAAACCAAAACAAACCACACAAACATTAGATCTCACCGCCACCGCCGGCCACAAGACCCAAAGAAAAAAAAAACCACAAACCCAAAACAAACCAACCACATTAGAGCCCACCACCACCACCAAAAACCACCGCCGGCCACAAAACCCAAAGAAAAAAAAAACCAAAAACCCAAAACCATCCAACCACACATCAAAGCCCACCAAAAAAATCATCAACAAACCAAAACCAACCACTAAAAAACGCACTACCACTGCAAAAACCACCCAAACCACAACTCACAACCACCAAACCCATGCACCACTATGACGAAAAGAGGTATGGACGAGAGAAACAGAGGCTTGAGAGGGAGGAGAGTGGATCGGCTTGGAGAGAGAGAGAGGATGAGAGGGAGAATGAGAGGTATGAGGAAGAAGAAAGGAAACAGAGAGACAGACAGGCCTGAGCTTACAATATTGAAGCAAGACTTTTAATATTATAGTTGTGTTTCCTTTGTCCTGTGGCTTTTTAATATTGTATTAGTGTCTTTTCTCCTATGGCTAGGCTTGAGCTAGTGAGGTTAGCACTGATTGGCTGCAGGACCCCTTTTTTATACTACAGTAAAAACACATATAAATCGAGTTCTAGAGACTTGATTTCCATGTATACGCCACGTGGAAAAAACGCAACATCAGACGTGATCAACCCATGGAAATCAAGTCTTAAAGACTCGATTCATAGGCCAAAATTGAGTCTTTGAGACTTGAGATGCTAGTAAAAAATATAGTTTGAAAACTTAGCCTACTAATTATAATGTTTAAAAATAATGGCTAATTTCCCATTTTGGCCAAATTAAAGTAAATAAATAAATCTCACGAACTACAAGCATGTAATGTAATTTTTAAGGACCAAAATGTATTTAGGGGCTTTTTTGTGTGGCCAACTCGAGTTTCTCATCAAGCATTTTATTAATTATTTGGATGCTTGCAGGATAAAACATATGTAATCTCATCTTACACATACATAATTATAGGGAAGAATCATTTAGGGTAACCTCAATATGTTGATTAAGAATTTTGAACTTAAAACCTTAGGAATCTCTCAAGATTTAGTAATCGTTAGAGTCTTGGACCAAAAACAATTAGACTTTGGAATCACTAGATAATTACATATAAGAAACTTTTTTATTTTTTAGAGGCATAAGAGAATTTCAACTTATAGTATCCACTCTATGATAATTACTCTTTATCATTAAGCCAAGACACCAATCGGTTTTTGGAGTTCGAACCACAGATCTCTTATTCAACGATAATATATTTTACTAATTGAGTTAACCAAATCCTACTACATTGAAAAAATCTTTAAGGTATGCCAACATGCTGATTAGGAATTTTTAATTCAAGAGCTTGTCAATCTCGCGAGGAGGGAAGTGTCATTAACCATTTTTTTTTGCTTTGCTACTAAAAACAATACTTTTCCCCTCTCTCCCTCTCTCTTTGCACCACCTTAACCCCACGAGTTGCCACTATGCCACCATATGAACAGCCAAGGTCACCTCCACCCCCACTCTGTACCACCTCATCATTGTCACCCTGTCCATGTAAAGAGTGATGCAGTAACTGTGGCCTATGGTTGTGGGTCATGGTTGAAGCCTTGAGCATTAGATTTGGATTAAGGTTTGCAAAAGGAGAAGGTGGGGCTAACACAAGGAGGTGGTACTTGAAAGAGAAGAGACTCAAGGGGGCAATGGGCCATGTCAATTCATTCTTCACATATCTCTCATCTCAATTCACAGAAAAACAATGATATCGAAACAACATTAAAATAGTTAAAGAGTAATATTGAAGAAATTAACTAAAGAATGACAACCATATAGAAAACATTAATGAAAGTTGGACGGCTAAAATTGTGCTTTCCAAATGTATTTTTAATTGGTGCTCTGAAGAAGCTCTTATTCCTCAACTTTGGTCACCTAATTTAAGTATATGTATCATATTATATGTGCTGCAAAAAAATATTGCAATTTCAATTATGAGAGTTTCCTCTATATCACGTATACTGCATTTCCATTTGAAGTTGAATTTTTAAATATCACGTATAAAACATTTTTCTCCACTTATATGTTCAGTTGTAAACATCATGTTGTCAAAAAAGCTTGCTAATACTTGCTATGTTTAATTACAGAAGAAAAATACCAACTTTACTTCATAGGACAACCATCAACCACTATACCCTTTGCTGTTGGACAAAATGCTAAATCACAGTGTTCACCATCTGTACCCCACCAATTCACTCCTTTCCCTTCCATACCCACTGAAAAGTACAATAGCACTCCCATGAAAGCCAACCCTGCATCTAGTGCTCCTAAAAAAACATAATTGTACCTCTGCCACCACTCTTTACGGTACTGATATACCAAATAATTAAAGATTGTTCCAACTACAACCCAGGCATTGTAGTTTAAAGCTGTTGCTGGAGGCATATTTACTGTTGCTCCTGGGAGCACTAGAAGATTAATGAGTGGAATCCAAGTTTGCTTTGGGAATGCCTTATGCAACAGCCAAACAATAACAGGTCCTATTGCACGTCTAAGGAAGAACCAATTTATTGCCCCATAGCTTCCAAGACTTCCAAAGATCCGTTTAGATCCCACCAAACCCCATATAATAGATGCATCAAAGAAAACTCGATCGCTAGGGCATGTCCAAGGACTATTAATTTACAAGAAGGAGTTCTGGTTGGCATATGTTCTGAATTGAGTTTAGCAACCACCATGCCACTCCAACGTTGATGGTTCCAGCAAGAATTGTTCCTATGAACTATGCATACATATGCAAAAGCAGCAGAGTAGATAATAATTGAGTAATGGTACAAAATATGTGAAAACTAGCTATATGTGCGTGTCATGAATTTATGATGGCAGGTTCCATTTTAATAACATTAGACCAATACTTGCTTCACATAGTTGTTCTTGTGATAAGTCTAGACTTAGTACACACGCAAATTCTTGTGTGATGTTTCCATCAGTATCATGATTTTGGAGGTACATCTTGCTATGTAACATGAATGTGATAGCTCGGAGAGTGAAAAAATGGTATTAGCATAAAACCACATAGGCTAAAAAATTAGAGTTATATCATTGACCATGAGCATTTGTTATTTTTTGAAGATGATTATTGCTTATATGTATCTTGATTTCTTTTTATTTGACTCGAAAATCTGGATGATCATAAATTGATGTTTTGCCTCACGTTAATTTCAGTTGTTAAATTGATTGTAGTAAAGAAGTGTGTTTTTTTTAAAGGTTGGGAATGAGGGGGGAGCAAGTAAAGAAGTGTTTACCTGAACTAAGAACATTGATCTTGGGGGAATCTTCATGTAATGTCCTAGCTTGAAGTCACTGAGGAAAGAGACAGCTTGAGCCATGCTCATATAGCCATAGACTTTAAAACTTACATTGGCTATTGGTCTTCCTCTATATATGAGACCCATCATGTACTCCGTTATTATGTTTAGCCCTGGTGTCTGTAGATCAGATAGAGTATCACAACAATGGTGGAAAAGTACTAGATATTTTACATTGATGGTGACAAGGTAAACTATGTAAATGCTTATTAAGGTATTCTGACAAAACTATAATAATAACTAACATCAATCAAAATTCACAAAATGTGATCAATTAACTCAATTTAATGGGAGCTGGTTTGATAACATATAACCTGTTATTTATAGCCATTTTAAAATGTATTAGACTATTGGTGTTATATATTTTTGAATTTTCAGTAGGACATGAAAAGTTGTGACTAATATAGCTATAGCCAACAAATTAAGAAAATATATTGTAATTGTTGAGAGGAAAAACAAGTTCAAGTTTTTTTATTATATCAATCTTTTGTTGCAAGAATAAGGTGAGGTGAGAGAAATTTAACCCAATAACCTGGTTTGTTGTTGCAGTAAGTTATGATACTTATTGGAGCAGTCCCCACCATGGCATCTGGACTTGATTATTCAAAACGGTACAGAGTACAAAGGAAATTGCAATTGTCACAACTAGCAATAAGTAAAACCACCACCACGAAGGTATGTCCTTGTATTTCCTCATCAATTTTGCATGAATATCCTCCCTGCCCTTGTAAGAAGCTTAAAATCTCTCATAAATTTCTCTGTGAATTAAATTTGTATCAAAATGTGAATGTTTGGGTATAAACTTGAGTTTTAGGATATGAGCACCAGATAATTAGCATTCAAGCTTACGAAATTTGAGATAGTAAATATATGTACCACAAATTTAGCATTTACATTATTATTTTTTTTTTCAAAAAAACCTAAAACATACCACATTTAACATATCTTAGTATATTTACCTAAATTTTGTTCTTTGTCGCATGTTTTACTTGTAGAATTTCTTGCTCATCTAATTTATAGTATTCACATTGAAAACTCATATAAAAAGCATTTCGATAATACATTACCTTCCATAGAAGAGTGGCACATGTGAAAGGGTGGCAGCAATAGTGGCAAAGCCAAAGCCATAAGAGAGAGCGAAAAACATGCTTAAATGAATTGGTCCTTGCTCCTCATACTTGGCTAGATCTAACTCAAACTTGTTATTGACAATGGCTGATATGTTGTATTGTTGACCTTGGGATGTAAACAACTGAGAAGAGAAAATGGGAAATCTACTTGCATTGTATAAGTCAAATCCCCAATATGCTATAGGGGTTGCAATGAAGACTATCAATACATAGCCTGCAAAAACGTTCATAATGGAGAAGAAAGGGTTAATGAGGGGGCTAAATAGGAAGGATGACACTGCAGCCCAATCGAGTGTCACTGCTTCTAGTCCAAGTCCTTGCATGCCTGAGCCAATTTGTTGGGCAGTGACTGATTTAGAGAATGCCCAACAGATCCATGAGATGTTTGTTAATGTTGAAAAGAGGTACCTATGCAATGTAAAACTGCAAATTAGTGCAATTAGGAAGAACTTTGCCCGTGAGAACCGCTTCTCTTCTTTCTCATGCAAAGCCCTGCATAATTCATATCAAAATTTTATGTTAAAACTTAAACCTAAGTAGTTTATTGTTATTCATATATGGAACATAGAGACATTGTTAGCTGTTTATGTTGATCCAGTTTTGGATGCTAGGAAGTGAAGTTATTACTTTAAAAATGGAGCCAATTTGAGATTAAAATGTTGAGAGTGATGAGTATTTAAAATATTAGTTAGCAATGGATTGAAGTAAAATTTTATGAGCCATCAGGAAAATGTGAGATGATAGAATGACTTTGTATGTGACACCAATTGATAGTAATGAGATTTTTTCAAGTTGATTTGCATAATTGGATTTTGTTTCTAGTCATTCCACCACTGTTTGAGTTCTTTGTGTAGAAAATACCACTGTGGTTAATAACTAAAATGCTATGATATGAAGGATGTGGATTAATTACCAATCAAGAAGTAGCCTATTTCATGCTTAAGGAAGAAGAGTGATCTAGATTTTTATTTGCGTTTCAATATATATTTTTGTAAGAGTATTTCTTTTGTCATTTCAAAATTAAAATCAAACCAAGAATAAAATTAATTATTATACACCTTATACTAATATTCATGGGATTTATTTAATTTATCAAGAAGTTCACAGATTTTTATTTGCGTTTCAATATATTTTTGTAAGAGTATTTATTTTGTCATTTCAAAATAAAAATCAAACCAAGAATAAAATTAATTATTATTACACCTTATACTAATATTCATGGGATTTATTTAATTTATCAAGAAGTTCACATGAATTTTCATGTAGAGAATATTGAACTTCCAGAATCTATTTGAACCAGAATCTGGTATAAGGCTAGGAGCATGGTAAAAGGTGGGAAGACTGTAGTAGATTTTGGATTAAAAATAAATGACAGTTTGGTTTAAAAGTTAGTCTCAACAAAAAGGGGCCCCGTTTCTTTGTGGTGAAGAGGTCTAGTGCTCTAGCTCTACCTTATCTCCCATTGTAGAATAGATTGTCCCTTCATTTTTTGAAGGTGTCCGTAGTCTCCTTGGGATAACACTGTTATTCCTTGGCTTGTTGGGTTTTTTTCAAGGGTATAGGGAAATAGGAATCAATTTAATCTGTCCAATTTTTGTCAATTTCATGGACGATTTAATGCAATCATGGAACCGTTTTACTCTATCAGAGAGGGAGGGCCCGGGTTGCTACCTTACTAGCGAGGATAGTACTGTTGAATTCTCTATTGCAGCTAAATTCCTCACTAAAAGAGCTCTCAGTGTTGAAGTTCTAGCTCGGACTTTTACTCCTCTATGGAGAGTGGGAAATGGTTTCAAGATTTAGAATATCGGTGACTATAGAATACTTTTCACTTTCGACAATAAGGATGATGTAGACAGAATCTTGTCAAGTGAACCATGGAGCTTCAATAAACACTTGGGGGTTATGCAACGATACGATAGTGAAATGCCCATCCAAGATCTCAAGTTTGAAAAGACAACTTTTTGGGTCCAAATCCATGGCATTCAGCTTAGGTACATGACTTTAGAGGTGGCAGTAAAAATTTGTGAGGTTGTGGGAGATGTACTTCGGCCAGTGGTATCCAATGTTTCCGATGGTGGTAGTTTTTTGTGAGTCGAAGTTTTAGTTGAAATATCATTACCCTTATGTCGCGGTCGCTTGTTTCTCTAAACAATAAGAAACAGGTCCAGGTTTCTTTTAAATATGAAAGGTTACCGAATATGTGTTACTGGTGTGGTCGGCTTACCCATGATGATAGAGACTATGAGCTCTTGATCAAGAGAGAAGGGACGTTATGCACTGATCAAACGAAGTTCGAGCCAGATCTTTGGGCACCTCCATTCATACTCTCAGAGAAAAATGTGCTAAATGTTCTAGGATTTTATGCTACCAAGAAAACCAGTTGTAGGATGATCAAAAACAAAGGAAGCGATGGTTCAGCCCAGTCACAGCCTTCTAAAAAAACCACCGAGCTGGAACATTCGAAGAGTCCAATTGGGAGTTGCACAACTCCTAACAACCACATATCGGTACGTTACACTAAAGGGGTTAGCATTCAAGGTGAGATAACAGATTCCACGCAGCCAGTGAGTCTCGAGATTGGTAATGCTAGCAAATTAAGCAATGATTATATTCAAACCGAGGTAACGGGTGTAGCGCAATCAGTAAATCCCGTGATTATGGGAGAATTAAATACTGCTGACTCAATGGTTGATGGTGGAATAAATTCTCTTTGCAGTGTTTGAAACTCAATTGAAGGAAATTGATGTGGAGTTGATGAGGTTTAATGAGTCGGGCCTAGACCAATTAAAACTCTTTGAGCCAAATCCACATGCTGCAGTAAGTGAAGCAATTAATCTGGCTGCTAAGCCACTTAGTGGGTCACGTGACCAACAAATTCCCACTAGGGTTTCCAATCATCCTGCCTAGCTACGGGTCCTCCCTACCTGGACACGCAGAAACAAGGAACCTGAGAAATCTAAGAAAGCCACAAGCAAGCAAACAATTCAGGTGACTAACTAGAACTACTTAGACAAGAAACAAAACCTAGCTGCAATTTTTGAACAACTGGACACACTTTCAAAACGTCATCATGTTCTTCAGATTGATGAAGGTGCATCTTTTATATTGGTGGAGGCTTATCATCAACCCCGCCAGCAACAATGAGTTGCATAGCATGGAATTGTCGTGGGCTTGGGAACTTGCGTACAAGAATGGAGCTTGTAAAAATCATACGGGCAAAAGATCCTTCTATCGTGTTTTTGGCCAAGACAATGGTAGATGATGTTAGGCTAGAGATTGTTCAAAGTAATATTGGTTTTGATCATTGTTGGGTGGTTTTGAGAGAAGGAAAAGGTGGTGGTTTGGTTCTTTTTTGGAAGGCAACTATTAATCTAACCGTTGAAGATTCTAACAAGTTTTATATTGGTGCTTTCATTGACAAGAATTCAGAGAATGAAGGGAGATTAACGGGTTTCTATGGGAAACTTGAGACAGAAAGGAGATTTGAAGCATGGAATAGACTCAGCAATCTCAATACACATCCTGAAACGCCGTGGTTATGCATGGGTGACTTCAATGAGATTACCAGACTTGATGAGAAAGGTGGGGGTGCAATTAGAACCCACAATCAAATGCAGTTGTTTCGCAATGTAATTGATGAATGCAGGTTCATGGACTTGGGTTTCGTGGGTCCAAAATTTACTTGGAGTAAGCACTTTGAAAATGCCAACTCAATTTGGGAAAGATTGGATAGGGGCTTGGCTACAAATAACTGGTTTCTGAAATATCCTGGATCAAGGGTCCATCATTTATGTTGTGACTCTTCTAATCATTGCCCCCTCTATGTTACTTTTTCAGATTTAGTACCGCCGACTCATAAGAGAGTGTTCCGTTTTGAGGAGATGTGGCTATCACATATTGGCTGTGACGAAATTGTTCATTCGGCCTAGAATAGTACAGGTTGTCATGAGGGGAATTCGAACATTTTAGCTAAGGTGGATAAGTGCGGAAAAGATTTGGTTTGGTGGAACAAAAATGTTTTTGGCAATGTGAGGAAAGAGCTATATCGATTGAGAAGTTGCTTGGCAAAGCCGAGGAGGAGGCAATTGGTAATGGAAATACTAATCGGATTAGGCAGTTGAAGGGTGATATTAACGTGCTTTTGGATAGGGAAGCAACGATGTGGTCCCAACGTTCTCATTTGTTGTGGGCAAAGGATGGTGACAAAAATACAAAATACTTCCATAGTCGAGCAACTAAAAGATACTGGAGAAATCTAATTGTGGGCATTAGAGATGATCAGGATAGGTGGCATGTTCAACCAGAAGATATAGCCTCCATCCTGATTAAGTATTATCAAGACCTTTTCTCTTCAACGAGGCAGCAAGTTTCAACCAATGTTTTGGAGTGTATCCTGAATGTTATCACTGAGGAGATGAATAGCTTCCTTTGTGCCGATTTCTTGGAGAGTGAGGTTGGGGCTACCCTACACCAAATGACCCCATTCAAAGCACCCGGTCTGGATGGCATGCCTCCGCTTTTCTACCAACACTTTTAGGGTACAGTTAATAATGATGTTACATCCTCCATTCTGTCTTGGTTGAATTCAGGTACTTTACCATCACCCCTAAATCATACTTTCATTACTCTTATTCCCAAGATGAATTCACCAGAGTATCTACATCAATTTCAACCCGTAAGCCTTTGTACTATGCTGTATAAATTTTCTCCAAAGTCCTTGCCAATCGTTTGAAAAAAATCTTCCCTAAAATTATTACCAAACATCAATCAGCTTTCACTAAGGATAGATTGATCACTGATAATATTTTAGTGGCTTTTGAGACCCTACATTGCTTGCAAAAATATAATTCTAGAACCCATCGTTTTATGGCTTTGAAATTAGACATGAGTAAAACTTATGACCGAATTGAATGGACATTCCTTGAAGAATTAATGCAAAAGATGGGTTTTAATGATAGATGGATCGACTTAATGATGGTTTGTGTCAAGTCAGTGACTTGCTCTATTTTTGCAGGGCAACCATGGAGGAATGTAGCAAGGTTTTGGAGATTCTGAATATGTATGAAGGGTCCTCGGGGCAAAAGGTGAATAGGAGTAAAACAGTCCTTTTCTTCAGCAAATTCACCTTCGCTGAAATGAGATCCTCCATCAAAGGAGCATTGGGTGTTCAGAAGATTATGCAATATGACAAATATCTAGGTCTTCCATCTCTAGTTGGAAAAGGAAAAAAGACGAGTTTTAGCTACATAAAAGAAAGGGTGTGGAGAAAATTGCAAGGGTGGGAAAGGAAGTTACACTTTCAAGCTGGTAGGAAAGTCTTGATAAAATTTGTTATTCAAGCTATTCCTACATACACTATGGGGTGTTTCAAAATTCCCTTGGGATTGTGCCATGAAATTGAGGCATTGATTAAAAAAATTTGGTGGGGACAAAGGGTTGATCGTAGAAAGGTTCATTGGCTAAAGTGGGAAGAGATGACTAAATCAAAGATGATTGGAGGAATGGGCTTTAGAGACATTTCTCTATTTAATGATGCTCTCTTAGCAAAGCAAGCTTGGCGACTATTGCACAATAAAACATCCCTTTTCTACAAGGTGTTCAAAGCTCGTTTTTTCCCAAACATTTCTATCATGGAGGTAGTTGAATCAAGAATGGGGTCTTATGCATGGATAAGCATCCTAAAAGGTAGAGACTGTTAGGATTAGTGCCCTTAAATCCTATTGTATGATGCTATGTATGACATTATGTATGGCTTAATGTTGTAATTAATAAAATTGTTTTATTATTATCTATATGATAATGGTAACATGAATATTTGGACATTATCATATAGTCCATGAGATGCATAGTATGTGATTTAGTCACAGAAGATATAAATCGCAAGTTCTTTGTAAACTCAAAATTTTAGTTTGTAGTCGGTGATGAAATTGAGCATTTCATCTGTGAAAACTATAACATATTAACTAAGATTATTTGTCTTGATCATGGAAGTGGAGACTTCTAGTTGATATGTTGATATGTTTTAAGAGTTAAGACATATTGAACTGGACCGCTGTGAGATTTATTATTCTCCAAATGATTCTCAAATGAATAATAAATCTCACAACTTCTATTTACATGAACTCTTAATCCTGAGAGAATAATAGACCTGATCATGAAGTGTAGGTTACTTTGATATATCAGGAGTGAGATCTAAAGTTACAATCAAAACATCAGTATGTTGGGCAGCCACATTTAGTGTTGATGGAACATATATTCTCAAGATGGAATTCATAATCTTTTAATGGAGATATAAAATATTCTCTTGAGATAAGTTTAATAGGTTTGGTTATTCAGAGTATTAGGCCTAACCACTTTAGTAAGGAGTTACTAAAGTATATATTTATGAAATTGGATTTCATAAATATATGATGAATAACTTAAATGATTAAATAAGGTACTCAAGGATTAAGATGTAGTAATTTTCAAAGTGACAGTCTACATTCATGACTTTGTATTACTACGAATATTTTATGAAGGGATTGAATGTACAATAAAGTCTTGGGATGTATTTTATTAATAAGGTGTAAAGTGCAATTATATTTATATAGTGGTATTAAATATAATTAATGGTAACTTTGGACTTGTTAAGAGTTGACAGAAAAACCCAAAGTCCATTAGAGCTAGTGTCTTATTTGTTCCATTTTGGTTTCACTCCAAGCCAGATACTAAAACTCAATTGGAATGGCCCAAAAGGCTAGCTCAATTAGATAATTAGTTATAAGGAGAGAAACATACATAATTTTGTAAGAGAATGAAATGGTTTGTATGTGAGTGTAAGACACTCTCTTATTCTCTCTTTAACACATACATATAAACTAATTGAGAGACCACACTTCTTGGGCACAAGTGGAATTAGAGTGAAGATTAAAAGTGTTCCAAGTACTTCTAATATTTGGTTTTGAATTTCACTGCACCAAGATACACTCTCTTGTCCTTATATTCTCAAATTTACATAGTACATGTTATCAATTGCAAATGAAGTAGATTCATTAATTTTCCGCTGTGTATGTCTTATATGCGATACAAACATGTATTTTTCCAACAAAGATTTCCTACAAAGAGTTGCAAGATGGCGGGTGGGAAACGGTGAGAAAATAAGGATTTGGTAGAATCATTGGTTGCCAAGGAAACACCCTCCATAAGTAATCTCTAGTCCCATTAAATCCCTTGAAAACTCAACTGTGGATTTGTTAATAGATCCAAGCTCAAGGCAGTGGATTATGGAGGTGGTAGATGAAATATTTGCACCAAATGAGGCAGAGATGATCAAGAATATGCCTCTAGCACGTGGAGCTGCTGAGGACATCCTGTTTTGGCCTTATTTGATTGATGGTAATTACAATTGCAAGTCTGGCTATAGATTCCTTAAAGAAGAACCATACTTGGAGGTTGCACAACAATTTTCAAGCCAAGAAAAGCATCTTTGGGCAGCTTTGTGGGCTCTAAATGTGCTACAAAAGTTGAAGAATTTGCTATGGCGAGCTTGTCGTAATGCCATGCCAACAAAAGAAAGTCTTGTTCGACGGACCATCATCAACGACCCACTGTGTGACTGCTGTCACCAAGCTTTAGAAACTCCATTACATGCGTTATGGCTGTGCACGAAGCTCGATATTGTATGGGCAGATGCGGCGCTCTGGGGCTTTCAAGGTTCTACAACGTTCAAGGATTTTAGAGAGCTACTGTCTTGGATGATAACACAGAGCAGAAATGTCGATCTCTTCACTTACATGGTTTGGGCGGTCTGGACACAACGGAACCAAGTCTGTCTCCGAAAGCCAGCCCAAGCTCTTCATCAGTTGCCTCAACTATATAAGGATCGGATTTTAGAGTTTTTATCCAGCCAAGTATCCTCAAATGCCCAACCACGATCTACAGCAAGATACAGGTGCCGCTGGAAACCGCCATCATCACCAAAATTTGTGAAAATCAATTTCGACTGTGCAATTTTTTCAAGTAAAAATCACTCTAGTATTGGGGTAGACATCAGAGATACTCGTGGACTGGTAATTGCCTCTTACTTGAGAAAATTACCTTATGCCTATAGTGCTGCTAAAGTCGAATCCTTGGCAGCGACAATGGCACTCTCATTTGCTTCAGATATAGGCATTTCATGTGCTGTTCTTGAGGGCAATTCATGGGAAGTTTTCAAAGCTTTGACAGATGATGAACCTGCTCTAACTCCATATGGTTTGCTGGTTAACGATGCTAAGGTGCTCTCTAGAAATTTTGATCAATTACTTTACTCTTATACTAGGAGAGAAGGTAACTTTGTTGCTTATAGTTTGGCTAGATATGTTATTAACATACCAGATTACTTAGTGTGGATGGAAGATGTTCCACCATAATTTCATTATGTTTTTCAAGCTGATTTAGATGGCTTAAGTTAATAAAACTTCCTAATTTTCCTTCTAAAAAAAAACACATTATTGCAAAATATGGATGTGGCACTCTAATTATGATGCTTAATTCTGACGCTCTTTGTTTTATAGAGTTAAGTTTGATAGTAGATCCATTATATTAAAAAAAAAAAAAAAAGGTTTGATAGTAGGTGACATTGGATAGATGGCTTTGGGCTTTGGGCTTTTGAGAGGTTATATTTAGTTACACCATTAAGCTTTGTAAGAGCTTCCAACATTTTAGCCATGGTAACTCAATGCAGGGAGGGGTTTAAATTTTGGTTGGAGAACTAACTTAGTTTTATTCTATCCATTATACTTTATACATGTTGATATTAGTATTGAATAATAGTAAAACTATCATCCACCCCCCCCCCCCCCCCCCAAATTCTATTTTTTTGAACCCAAAAAAAAAAAAAAATTCTATTTAGTAAAACTATCACTTGAGATGGCAATTGAAAACTAATGGTGCAAGCGTTTCGTGTCACCACCATTACACTCCAATTGGTTGAGGTGAGTTGGGGAGGATGGAAAATGGGGAGGGAAAAATATGGGAGAGTTTGGCCAGTTATTTGGTTTTTTTTTGGGGGGGGGGGGGGGGGGAGGGGGAGGGGAAGGGTGGATTTTGGTGGGACCTGGCCCACCAAATTCCTATCCCCTCAATTTAGAAAGAAAATGAAGGAATGAGAGGGGACTTGATTGGAAATTACCGATCTATCCCCATCTCCCTAAACTTTGTGTCATAAGTTTTTTTTTTTTTTTTTTTTTTTCACCCCACATAATAGTATTTTTTTTTCCTTGTAAACCATTTTTTTTAATGTAATAGGGGCATGAAAATTAATTTATACAAATCACCTTTTATATCATCTCATTTTTCTTATCATTTAGATAAAAAAGATTTGCATCCCTCTATTTTTTCATTCTCTCAACCAGAAACACATGAAGGAAAATTAAATATTTTCTATCCCCTAAGCTCCAAACAAACAAAAGGTCAAAGATAACCTTGGTAATGGGTCAAGCTTTGGTTTGACCCATTCTAGATAGGGTTGTAATTAGGTTTGAGTCAAAATTTATTGTATTTAAACAAGCCATTATTCTTAGACTTGTCACAAATTTGTGCTATTTAGGTCAACCTCTCTCTCTCTCTCTCTTTGTCGTAAATATAAAAATAAATTAAGTAGTTAATTAATAGCATTAGGAGAGTGGATGAAGGAGGCAGATCAAACCCGTGACACAACTTACAAGCTCATTGGTTACATACCGAAAAAGTGAGACTTGAATAAGAGTTGATGGCCACCACATACGGGTTGGCTCCACCACGTATATCCTCAATAGTCCAGCCCAACCATAGCCTAATACCTGAAATAATCAAACTTAAGAAATAATATTACTAATTTTGTTATTATATATAAGTAATACTATTACTATTTTTTTTTATGAGTAATAATTTTTTTTTGAGAAAAATAAGTAATAATTTGATATCTTGTGGTCACGGTCTTTACATTTAAAAAAAAAAAAAAATACAATATAATTTATGTATTTTATGCGTGTATATGTGTGTGGAGATTGATTTGACAAATTACAAATATTTGGTGAATTTCAATGTCATCCCTAGAAACTATTTCTTATCAAGTTAGTCATTATGTTTGTTCTTAATGAGTCAATTTATAGTGTCTTGACAGTGGCGTCACATTTTGTTGTAACAAAAGTTGATGTACATGAAATTTATATTACTTGGCTCATGATAAGCTATATATCTTGCTTATTAGAAGGGGAAAATAAATAAAAATAAACGGGATGTAAAGAATTTTTATGGAATATCTTATTTATTCTTCTGTTTGAGAGTACTGTGAAGGAATGAAAAGAGTTAAAAGACTATTCAAGAAAGAATAATACTTTTATATATATATATATATATATATATATATATATATAAAAGAATAATACTACGTTCTTTTCAAAAAAAGAAAAGAAAAGAAAGAATAATACTACGAATATAACATTTTTTACAATTGGTAAGCTGATGAGTTGTTATTGATTCTCATAAGAGCATACGAATAACACTATTTTACTAGCTAACATTAAATAATCAATCATCTAGTAGTTGTGAAAAAAATATATGAGAAAAACTGAACTTGTTGTTACAAGCAATGTTCATTTTATTTGTTTATTCTCGCCTAGATATATTCATTCCACAAAAGTGGGAAGAACACTCATGCTTTTTATTTAATTGAAGAGAATATTCAATTTAAAAAAAAAAAAAAAATTTAGAAAAGACATTAGATGATTAGAAGTAGAGAGAGAGAGTGATGTACTAATAAATTATAGGGTAAATTACAAAGTTAGTCCCTATCTTTTATACCATATTTCAATTTGGTCCCTAACCTTTCAATTGGGTCAATTTGATCCTAGCCTTTTTTGTAGTGTGTTAATTTAGTCATTGACGTTATCTATTGGATGTAAAAAGATGATGTGTCAAATAGAATAACAAAAAATCATTTTTCTTGCCGCTTGTATTGCCACGTCAAATTAAAAAAAAAAAAAAAAAACGAAATTAAAACGCGGGATCACCAACCAAAATCATCTCCATCTCCTATCGCAAAAATCCCTAACTCTCTCTTACTCTTTAAAATTGTGAATTGCCACCGGATTGGTAAGCAGAGCACTTTCAATCAAGCTCTTCTAGGAAAATGATTATTGTGATTTGGGTTTGATTTCAATCAAGCTCCTCTAGGGAAATGATTGTTGCGGATTAGAGTTGAATGAGAATATATGTGGGGTATGAGTTTTACGTGGGGTTTACGGTTGGTCAACAGAGAAGGTACAAGTTTTACGTGGGGTAAGCCTTTCGAAATATATTAGAAGCAAATGAGATATCTTTTGCAAGAATATCTCATTTGCATACGGGTGAGTTTTTGGCATGGCACTTAATTGGTGGGAAGATTCTTGTCTTAAGAATATGTTCCTTGAGCCGTATGGAATTACATAAGACAATATGCCTCATTTGCATCTTATTTGGATCAAGGGCGTAGTTGGAACCCTTAATTCACTAGATCGCCACAAGATTGGGAGTTTGAGTCTATGGAAAATTTCTTTGAATTGTTGTACTGCAACTTTGGGCCAGGGGATGGATTAGGTATGTGTTTGGCAAAAATTAAAAAGTCAGCTTATTTTACTATTCAGCTTATTTTTTGTACTATTCATAAGTCCCACTTTATAGGGAGATGTTTCCCTTGGAGTATTAATGTACAGAGGTCCCAAGAAAGCTTGCCTTTTTGGTTCAAATGACAACCTAGTCCCAGGGTAACAATGGATAATCTCTACACAAGGAATATCTTGGTTCTTGATTGATGTTGCATGTGCAAGAATAATGAATTTTAGGGAGAGGAGATGGAGATGAGCGGTTGGTGGGATCTCACGTGTCTTAGTTTTAATTTGATTTTTTTTAATATGACATGGCAGTATAATTGGCAATGGAAAATAATTTTTTATTGTTCAGTTTGACACATCAGCTTTTTCCATCCAAGAGATAATGGCAAGGATTAAGTTGACACAACACTAAAAAAGTTAGGGACTAAATTGACCTAAATTGAAATATGGTATAAAGGATAGGGACCAACTTTGTAATTTACCCTAATAAAAAAAGGATTTTTACTTGGTAGGAAATTATTTATTTTTTGAAGTGAGAAAAAATAAAAAATTTATGAGGCCAAAGAGTGAAGATCGTGGAGAGAAAAGCTTGTGTCCAACCTTTTTCTTTTTTTTTTTATAATCTTACTACTATTTATTAAAGAAAATCTCAAGATAATTTTCAACTTTTTAATTTTTAATTTTTGTTTTTTGTTGGGGAACTTTTTAAGCTTTATACATTATTGAAAGTTCATTATGTTAAGGATAACCCAAATGATCTCAATTCTTGCTTTGACTTTATCAAATATATAAAAAGAAATTAAATAAATTATGTAACAATTAAACTTTTCATTTTTTTTTTCAGAAGATAAACTTTTCATTAGTATTACAATATTCTCATCATTTGTGCAGTTTGCTAAACGTTGATTGATTAATTATGTTAGCCGTACTCATCATCTAAATATTTAATTTAATTGATTGTAATGATTTTGTTAACAAACAAATAACTAACTTCCTTTTGGTAAGCAACATGTGGTTGTGGTGATGAGAGGTTGCGGGTTGGATCTCATTGGAGTGTAAGAGTTACTTTTAGTGTGATTATGCTGTTGACCAAATGTGCAAGTATTTTTAGTACTGCATAGTATCTAATGTCTTGAATGCATATAATATCTCACTCATAATATGTGAGTTTCAGAGATGGGTGGAGTCTCAATGTTATAAGTGTGATACTGCATATTTATTTATTTATTTTAGAAGAACTATAGTTTTATACTTCTATTTATAAATCTAGTCAATTTATCAAGAGTCGTAATATAATATTAACACGTGATTGTATTTTTAAGTTTTTGTATTATTTATTTCGATAATATTAATATATATAATCTAATGATATTACTCCCATGAGATGCACTACATAATTGAAAAACATGTTAAATAAATCAAAACTATATTAATATTTATTTATGTTTTTTTAGAAGAACTATAATTCTATTTATAATGTATCTAGTCAACTTATCGAGAGTCGTAAAATACTATTAACACGTAATTGGATTTTGGGTAAATTGTAAATTACACCCCTAAAATTTGGGAATATTTAGATTTTACACTCTAAAGTTTTAGAATTTGAAATTTACCCCTTGAAGTTTAGGGGTGTTTGGATTTTACACCATGATGCTTTGAAATTTGGATTTTGCCCCCCTAAAGTTTGGGAGTGTTTGAATTTTACACTCCTAAATTCTGAAACTTCAATGTATAAAATCTAAACAACCCCAAACTTTAAGAGTATATTTTGCAATTTATCCTTGAATTTTTAACTTTTTTGTATTATTTATTTTGATAATATATAATCTACTAATATTATTCTCATGCATGTGTCATGCATGGCATAATTTAAAAAAAAATGTAAATAAATCAAAACTATATTAATATGCATATAGAGTAAGCAGACGTCCGTAAAACTCAAAGAAACTCATGTTATCCAAATAATTTACAAATGAATGGAAATAAACATGTAATTTTCTTACTAAAAGTAATGCCGCGTACATTACGGAAGACGTAAAGATTTTTTTTTTTTGGTAAACAAAAAATAGGGGTTAGCTAGGTTACACCAGCCCCTGGGCAGGGCGCTCGAGTTATAGCCCATCCTTTTTGGATGCAACCAACCTTTATGGATGCCCACCAACGGACTTCTACTGGCAAAGGGACTCGAACCTAGGTGGGTTAAATGTAAAGATTGTTTTGTTTATATACAGCTCCTTAAATATTAAAGTTAGCGAAATAAATGTTGGCTCTTGGCGCCAGACATAAATATAAAATACTTGAAAAAAAAACCTAAAAGAAAGCTATTCAATCCTATCAACACAAATGAAAGATCCTTCTTCTTTTTTTTTTTGTAAAAAAAAAAAGGGTTAGTTAGGTTACGCCAACTCCCGGGCAGGGTGCTACGGTTAAAGCCCATGGGCCAACCCATGTGGATGCCTAAAATAATAATTGTTAATGACTTAATTCTTAGAAAAATAGCTAAAAGCCTAAAACTGATTGAACAATAAATGTGATTAATGGCTTCAATCACCTTATAAATAATTGTTTGAATTGTCTTTTTGTGATGGAAAATACTTAGATATTCTCGGAGTATAGCGAAATGATACTCTCTTCTCTCACATTTATGGTGGTCTCCACTGTAAATGTGAGAGGAAAGAGCACCATTCACTGTACTTCAGGAACACCTAAGAATTACTTTTTTGTGATTAGTGACATGTTAGTTTATAAGTTCAATGCAGTAAAATTTGTAGTAATAGCACTACTCTTTGTAGTGCTTGTTTGGTAATGTTGTTCTAATAACGTTGTTTAAGTGTTGTGAAAATATGTGTGGGTGAAAAAGTGTTATGGAAATACGTGTTGTGTTGTTTAAATAATGAAAACTGTTGTTTAAACAATACAACTAAACACCCCCAAATTTTTAGTACTTCTAGCATTTTTCTTACTTTTGATAACACATTAGTATGTAAGATCTAAGTAGTAAAATTTGAAATATACCTAATATCACTCTTAAATTTTTTTAGTTAAAGATTTTTTTAAAGATTAAATCAAGCTTGACCAGTGTTAAAAGGTCATATTACACAAAGATTATTGTATTTATCTCAAAAAAGTATATTGTATATATTTACTTATTTTTGTTATGAATTTTTTTAAAGATGAACGTAATATACCCGTACTATATACGTATCATTCTTTTTCCGTTTCTATATCTTTATGCCAAACTTTTGAAACATACTTTCTAAAAAGATGCCGAATTTTACCAGTCTGTATACTTATCGAATTAAAGTATTAAATGCGTACCATATTTTAGTAACTACTGGCCACATGATAAAAGACAATAATGTTATGACATAATATGTGTGTGTGTGTGGAGTATATAATTTTTACATATTAAAACATAAAATTATGATATATAATCAAACGATCAAATAAATATTTAATTTATTTTAAATTACTTGAAACTTTTGATAATAATATTTTGGGTGAAGTATACTTTTACGTTTCTTATAATTTATAAAATAGATTTTTATTCATAGCAAATTATTGGTAAAAGAGTTTAATGCTGGATTTTTTTGCCATTAGTTTCAATGTTTATTTTTCCCTTTTTTTTTTAATGGGGTTGATTACAAATTTTTTTAAAAGATAAAGTAGTAGAGGAAAAGATGATAAAAACATTTAAGTTTTTTTTTTTTGTTGGGAATAAATAAAAAAATTTAAGTAGATAAGAACAAATAAATTGTTGTTTTTATCCTTTGTTCAACAACAATTGGATGTGGATGTATCTAATTGATTTCTCAATAATATTAATTGTTGCTTCTTTCACCAAAAAAAAAATTATAATGGTGTAGATAAGTTTCACCAAAATATAATATTTTAAACTGCAAGACTATAAATTAAAGTACAATAATTTTTTTTGAGAAGATAACACAATACTTAATATAAATTCATCTCAAGTTTGGTAGAGGATAGGTCTTATCATTCTTTTAAAAAAATTATAATTATAATAATAAGTCTTGTCTAATAGCCGTTTATCAAAAAACAAAATTAATGAGAGTGTAAACAATTTTTATGGGTATGACATAGTTCTAGTTCTATATATAAAGAAAAAAAAAATAGTATGACATAATATTATACATAAGAGTATGAATAATTACTCATTAATAATTTTTAAGTCCTATGACCAAAACATTTTAATTTTGAAGTGAAAAAATTGAAAATGAAATGGGCATTTTGAAGAATCACTACAAAAAACGCGGCTATAGACTTAACCTAGAAACGCGGCTATAGACATAACCTATAGCTGCGTTTTTTAAGTGTCTTTAGCTACGTTTTTTGATAGGGCTTATAGCCGCGTTTAATAAATGCAGCTATAAGTCCAGCTGAATAAACTTTTTTAAGGATGAGCTATAGCCGCGTTTTTAAAAATGCGGTTATAGTTCCATATGTATTTTTTAAAATGATTGCCTACAATATACAGCCGAATAAATTTTTTTGAAAAAGGAGGAGCTATAACCGCGTTTTTGAAAACGCGGCTTTAGTTCCATATGTATTTTAAAAGGTTGGCCTTCACTATACAGCCAAATAAATTTTTTTTTTAAAGGAGGACCTATAAAACGCGGCTTTAGGTCCATGTGTATTTTTTAAAAGGTAGACCTATAGCCGCGTTTTAAAAAACGCAGTTCTAGGTCCAGCCGAATAATATATATTTTTTAAAAGGATGGCCTTCACAAACACGGATGGCCTGAGATATTTTTAATATAGGACCTATAGCCGCGTTTTTTAAAACGCGGCTATAGGTAACACACACACACAATTCAAAATATCTCTTTTCTCTCTTTTGCTGGCCACACATTCTTTCTTCTTCTTTTCTTTTCTTTTTCTCTCAAAACAACGCACACACACTCATCCTCTCCCTCACTGTCCCACCGGCCGGTACACTTCACACCACCATATTCTTCATTTTTCTGTTAAGGATCACCAGAAAACTTCATAGGAAAAGCTAAGGCTCACTCATCTCTACTAATTGAGGTAAAAAATTTCTAATCTTTTTATGGGTATTATACTTTTGCTAGAGGTTATTTTTTTTTTCTAAGCTTTAAAAATAAAACCCATGTGATTTATGAGCATTGAGAGTAATATTTATGTGTTTATATGTATGGATTTTACATTGGTGGAATTATTTGATTTTGAATTCTTTGAATCTGTGCTTGAATTTGTGCTATTGTGTTGCTAATATTGTGCTTATGTTTAAATGGATTTGTGTTCTTGAGCTTGTTCTTTTGTGTTTCTGAGCTTGTGCTTCTGTGTTCCTTGAATGGATTTAGTGTTAAATTTGAGTTTGTTTTGTTGAATGAGAGGAGATTCATGGATTTGTGTTGTTATATTTTGGAGCACGTTGTGTTTATATTGTTAGTATGTTGTGTTTGATTTTGAATTTTCTGGATGTGTTTGTATTGTGTGTATGTTGTGTTTGATTTTGAATTTTTTGGGTTTGTGTTTAATTTTTAATTTTTCTGGTTTGAATTTTGAATTTTTTGGGGAAAAAAAACCCATAAATTTTTCTTTTGTTTTAAAAAAAACTTATAGTCGCGTTTTAAACGCAGCTCTAAGTGGGTCTATAGCTGCGTTTTTAAAAACGCAGCTATAGGCTTGCAGTCTATAGTCGCGGTTAAAAAACGCGGCTATAGGTCTAACCTTTAGCCACGGTTTTAAAAACGCAGCTATAGACCACAGGGGCTATTATTGCGTAGCATAGGCCTGGTTTGTAAATGCAGCGGTAGGAAATGCGGCTATATCCTATAGCTGCGTTTTTGGGGTCTATAGCCGCGTTTTTGAAACGCAGCTATAGACTCCCTTTTTTGTAGTGAGTTAAAGATTTTTTATTTTATTTTATTTTTTTTTTGGTGAGAGAATTTCAACCTATGGTGTCTGTTCTTAATGATCACTCTTTATCATCAGACTAAGATACCAATAGATTTTTGGTGTAGGCAGAGATTGAACCTTAGATATCTTATTCAACTTGTGGGTTCCAGTTAGCTCGCTTGGTAAAATTTCTGATGGTTGAATAAGAAATTTGGGGTTTAATCCCCGCCTACACCAAAAACCGATTAGTGTCTTGGTCTGATGATAAAAAAAGCTATTATTAGGAGCGGACGCCATAGGTTGAAACTATTTCACAAAAAAAAAAAAAAAAAATCTTATTTAACTATCAGAGATTTTACCAGTTGAGCTAATTGGAATTATTTTAACTTTACTGGTGCATAATGTAAATAAAGAATAAATAAGTGATGCGGGATGCGAAAGCGTAAAAAAGCAGAACACGTCTACTTCTAAAAAATAAGAAACAAAACACTTTTTTTTTTCCCCTAAAAATAACCTCGAATCCATGAGGGTTCTTTGAATCCATAAGGATCCTTGAATCCACAAGGAGAAAGTGTCTAGAATCCACTAGAAAATAGAAAGACAAAAGTCTGAATTTTATTGATTGCCAAAAAAAAAAATCTTATTCAATTATCAGAGATTTTATCAGTTGAGCTAATTGGAATTATTTTAACTTTACTGTTGCATAATGTAAATAAAGAATAAATAAGTGATGCGGGATGCGAAAGCGTAAAAAAGCAGAACACGTCTACTTCTAAAAAATAAGAAAGAAAACACGTTTTTTTTTTTCTTCTTAAAATAACCTCGAATCCATGAGGGTTCTTTGAATCCATAAGGGTCCTTGAATCCACTAGAAAATAGAAAGACAAAAGTCTGAATTTTATTGATTGCATAGTTGTTTAAAAAACATGTACAGACTTAGGGGCTCATTTAAGGGCTCTGTAAAATTTGACAGACAAGAAAATATATTCTAAAATAACTCCTAATTAATACATAACCATAACAGGAACCAAATTTGACCTAAAAAGTAATAAAACACCTAAAAAAAAGAAAATAAATCACCTAAACCTAAAACAACGAATTTTACATAAAAATACTAAAATTAATAAATTATAAAAATTAACTATAGTAAATTATGTCCTACATCAATAAGTGTTAACTTTTTGTGTGAAGTAAAGCTGCTTAAGATAATTAAATATAGATTTTCTCATGCATTACCTTCTTTTTTTTGGTAAGAAAATTCACCTCCATTCCACAACAAACACAATAAAAATTCTTATATTTTTTCTATATAAAAAAAAACATTTCTTATCTTGTACTGCAATGTAGTAGTAATTTCTGCAAATAATATATATGATAGGAGGCAATGTAATCAATAATCTCTTGTTCGTTCAATGGGATAACTTTTTGGAAAAAAAAAAATGGAGAAGAAGACGATCTTTTTTTTTTGATGAAGGAGAAGAAGACGAATTGGGTCCTGAAAGAAGCTAATGGTGCATAGGCATGTTGGGAATTAATTATGATTTTGCTTAACTGCGCAATGTTAATTTGGGCAGTTAAGCTTTGATCACGGCCAGCTCCGTCTTCAATGCAAGTCTATAAACAAAAGTCCAAAGTCCAAACACTAATTTGGATCTGCTCCCTTTAATATCACATACAATTACCCGGCTAGCCAATAGCATAGTAACCAAAAAGTGGTTTTTTAAAGGGCAATGAAAGTCTTCCATTTAGTATATGCATATTTTGATATTTATGAATCTCAATAAAACAAATGATAAACTAAATAAATGCAAAGAACAAAAAAATAAAAAATAAAAACACTTGGAATTAGGGCTTTAAATGAACTAAGATGTTCATAAATAGCTCAAGTTTGGCTAAAACCAAAACTCATTCATGTTTGTTTGTTTATTTATAAACAATCCAAACTTGAGTTTCAGTTTAGGCTTGTTAATAAACAAGCCAAGTCCAAGCAAAAAAAATTGTTCATGAACAAACTCGTTAACATTAAGGCTTGATACAAAATAAGCTAAGTCTAGACTAGTTTATGGGCTAGGTAATAAGCTTGATATGAACTTAACAAATAAACTCATCTTTCTAATACTTTAATTAAATAGGAGTTGGGATTACTTGTCCAAGAAAAATAAGTTAAATAATAAGCTTGATATGAGCTTGATAATGTATTTATGTTGGATCTCAAGTTCATAAGCTTAATATTGAGCTCGAGTTTGAGTTGTTATTGAGCTTGAGCTTAGTTTGACCAATGAATTAAGCCAAGCCAAGTTTAAGCTTTTAGCCTTTTAATGAGCTCAAGCTTGAACAATATTTGTAAGCTTGAGTCAAGCTCAAGCCGAACTTGAACATTTTACTTTTGTTTTCAAGCCGAGCTTAAACATCTACTAATCGACAAAACACTCAGCTTGTTTACGGCCCTACTTAGATTTTTTTTTTTGGGTTGCTGAAACCCTACTTGGAATTAACAAACCTCACTAATTCCCATTCATTGCATCCACAGTAGAGGTGAGGAAGCCTCACAACTTTTGGTATATATATAAACAATGCAATTGGTTTTAATTGAAATATAATTTTAGTTAAAATAATATTTTTATATATTCTAAAACTTAGCTAATAGAGTTTAATCTCAAGCAAGCTATTTTCATAAAAGTGTCATTAAAAAGTAAAATCAACTTTAAACTCAAACTCTTAATTCCCGGGGGGGGGGGGGGGGGGGGGGGGGTGGGGAAGCTGTAATTCATAAAAATTCAACTTTTCAACGCATGTCAATTGAAAAATTGTAGATAAAAATCATGTATTAAAAGGATAAAAAACTGTAAATTATTTCATAAAGCGGAGACAGAAAAAAGAAAAGAAAAAGAAAAGTAGATTTCAACAATTAAGCTTTTGTGTTTATCCAAATGATAAGAACAATTAAGCTTTTATGTTTATCCAAATGATAAGAACAATTATTTTTTTTTTTTTATCTAAAAAATTGTTGCAATTTGGTGTAGCCACTTGGCATAACAATGACTTATAAGCTTAACTTTTATTATATAGTATATGAGTTGTCTATCTATAAACTATAACTATATACCATATAATAAAGGTTGGGAAATTATCAAGTAGTCTAGGAGTATAGTAATGTGATACTTCCTAGTTTCACATAAATGGTGGATCTGATCACCTTGAACGTAATTAGTGGGTACATTGTTATGTTCAAGGAGGGAGTATCATGTCCTTGTACTTGTGGAATATCGAATAATCTATAATGCATATATATATATATATATATATATATATATATATAACAACTAAAGATATTTGACTTTTGATTAACTTCATAATATTTTGCTACATAAACTTTTGTATAATCGAAATTTTACACGTCAATATTCTAATACTAGCCTCTTCGCATGTGCATTGCGTGTACTCATAAAATTGAGTTCTAAAAGGAAAAATTAAGCTCAAAAGTGTGCCGCACAATTTGGTCATGTTTTGCAAGGAATAAATAATAAAAAATTCACATCCCACATCGTTCATTTTTCAACCTCAAATTTATTCTATAGGAAGGGTCCTAATCCATGGGTGTTAGACACATAGGAAAGTGATCAAAGACGCCTAAATAGGGTGAAGGCTTGATATGATCAAGATTCAAGGCACCCGAAAGGGTTTTAGCACTCTTTTCTCAAGTATTTTTTATCCTTTAGTTTAAAATTTTTCTTTTGAGTGCTTTGGTTGGAAAAGGTTCTCCATAATAGTATAAATCAAAAGTCCAACTGTTATATAGATTATAGAATATTGATGATAATATTGATGATAATAAAATTTAAGAATTCTTCTTTAAGAAATGAAACTTCACTCACATATCATGCCTGCTAGAAATGTTCCATGAGAATAGATGCCATCATTCTTTTTTCTAGTCAAAGACAGTATTTTTTTTACAGAATTGGTGGCATAACTCACGAAGGAATGAAGTTAGATGATCCTTTGTAGCCATTTTCTTATATAATATAAGGGCGGTATGGTTACAAACATAGATGTTTTTTTTTTTTTTTTTGCTAAGAAAAAAAGGGGTAAAGAAGAGCAATCTGAATTGGTGTCTTCTACTAAAGCGTGACCATGCCATGGCAGCGGCGGCTCCAGGAATTTTGTCTAGGGTGTTCCTATTCCACTTTGAAAAAATTTCGGGTCATTTCGGTAAATACCGGCTGAAATTCAAGATTTGGCCGGCATGAAGTTTGTGCTTAAAAAAAAAAAAAAATTCTTAAAACCAAAACAAATTTGCATTCTATACACCAAAAAACCTTAAAAAAAAAAAAAAGGAGAAAAGAAATGAATAAAGGTACCTTACAATAAACTATAAGTTCATTTGAAATATTAATAAAATTATTAATTATTGTTGTTTAGTTGTTTCATTAATTTGTTTTTCTTTTATAAACTATAATTTGTTGTATTGTTGTTTCATTAATTATTGAATTATTAATTGTTGTTTAGCCTAACATAATTTAATTTGTTTGTCTTTTATAATGTATTAGTTAATTAAATTATTAATTATTGGTGTTTAGTTGCTTCATTAATTTTTTTTACTAACTACTAGCAGTCTAGCACACACTAGCACACACCTTATGTGTACACACACCCCTGCCTCTGCATGCCTTTACTTCCCCAATTCAAATATCCCATCCTTGACCCCACACCACACAGCCCCATGGCCCCATATACCCCACACTCAACAGACAAAATTCACACAAGAGGAGCCAATCAGATAAATTCACAAATCACAATACACTAAAAGACAAACTCACCAACACCAACTGACAAACACAGTGACACACCAACGGATAAAGTAAAAAAAAAAACAGGGGCAAATAAATTGAATAATTATAAAGACTAAAAGAGAAAGAATCAGCTCAAAAAGAAAGAGAGTTCTCTCTCTCAGACGTCAGTCCATACTCCACAGCAAAACCCAAAGATTAAGAGAGAAAAAGAGAGAGAAGTAAAGTGTAAAATACCTTGAGGGAGGCCTGAGGGGCGGCGCCGTGGGCTGCGGCAGCACGTCAAGGTGTCGGAGGCGAGGAAGGAATCAAGGCTAGGCGTCAGCGTCGCAAGCTCTGATCTTCGATGCTTGATCCAAGCTCTGTTGCTCGAGTTTCAAGTGGAGGCGCCGTTGCTGCTTTAGGTTTTGCTTTAGCTTTACCATTTGATGATTGAAGCGGATGTGTATTCGTATTGGGTTCTGGTTGGTTGGTTGGTTTTTTTTTTTTTTTTTTTTTTTTTGAGAATACGTTTGGGTTGGGCTTGTTGGGTATTTGTTTAGGATTGATGTTGGGCTTTTTTTTTTTGGGCTTGCTCTGTTACAAATTTTTTTTTCTTCAGATTCTCTTTTACAATTTTTATTTATTTAGATTTTAGTTCAAAATTTGTTTGGCATAAAAATTTTGAGGGTGTTCTGATTTTGCTTGAGGGTGTTCCTATTTTTTTTTAAGGGTAAACAAATAAAAAAATTTAAATTATTATATATATAAAAAAAAAATTTCAGGTCAGGGTGTTCCTAGAAATACCCTAGACTTAACGTGGCGCCGCCACTGTGCCATGGTGTGTTTTTAGTTAACACATTTTACCTATAATATAAATATTTCATTTATTCAGGAACGAAAATGTACTTAGAAAAAGAGAAAGAAAAGCATATATGACATAACCTATCTCAAAGCTGTTAGTTGCCATCCCTCAATGAACAAAATCTGTCCTTAAACCATTGAAAATTTACACCTAATCCCCCCTCCAAATCTTCCTTATTTTAACCTTTCAGAATTCAGATACCTTAGTGGTTTCAATTAGCATGGACTTGATTAGGGTTTGATGCTATATACTTTGTAGAACAATTTAGTCCTTCCAGTTTGTTTATATATGTAGCCTAAATGTTGGCTTCCTATGGTGGGAATATTTAATTGAGTAAACTGTTTGATCAGAGAATTAGCTCCATGTTCTCTGTTTGCTTTTTGGAAACTTGTGTGAACTGATTTCGGTTTATCAATAAAAATTGGAAAAGTATAGGACCATAATACTTTTTATGACTTCTTGCCACAACTATGATGTGACAAGTGTGATTGGTAAAGAAAAAATTGTGGGTATTTGCGAAAATGATGGTTAACCACTCACAGTCTGTCACGTTAGAATTGTGGCAAAATAGTAGTGGGATAATTTGTGGTCTTAGAAGTACTCATAAAAATTTCTGACTTTCTCTCCCTCTCTCTTAAAAAAAAAAGCTGTTACTTGCTATCTTACACAACCTTAAACAATTTGCATCTTGAACACTAATTCCCCAGTCCAAACCTTTCCCATTCCAACCTTTCAGAATTCAGATACCTAGGACCTGATTTGACATAGCTGGGTCTTGATTAAGGTTGATACTCTTTGCCAAAATTGATGTGACACAGTGGAAAATTCTTTAGTGCTCCCGGAGTATGAAAAAATAGTGCTCCCCTCTTCTCATATTTATGATGGATCTCAACATGAACTTAATGAGTGGACCCCACCATGAATGTGAGAAGCGAGAGCACCATTTTCCATGCTACAAGAGTACCTAAGAATCACTCAGAACTAGTAAAAATTTGCTAGATCAACAATTTGTAAAAATATTATAAAATAATTTATAACTGTAGCATTATTCTGGAGACTTAGAGAGTGGTTGACTTAGGTGTTAGGACATGAGATGTGCCACATTAATTTTAGCATTTAATTTCCTTAAGAGAAAGTCAAGGAGGATTTAAACCAAAATCAGTTTATAATTAACTATCAAATCATTAAAATACACCAACACCATAAATAGCCAACAAGGCCCTTCTTATTCCAACATTTAAGCTTTTGCTAAAACCAACATTAATTTCTCTCACCCATGGCCACCCTAGAAGTGCGAACACCATACCCTAATACCACCACCACCACCACCACCACTGAAACACACATCCCAGCCACTATGCATGACGTGAATGAAGACGAGCTCTCGCCCATCGAACAAGTCAGGCTAACCGTGCCCAACACTGACGACCTGACCCTACCTTATGGACCTTTCGAATGTGGACCTTAGGCTTACTCTCATGTGCAATCCTTTCCTTCCTAAACCAATTCTTCTCCTACAGGACTAAGCTCCTTCTTGTATCCCAAATCACTGTCTTAGTGGCGTCCCTCCCCATTGGCTGCTTCATGGCTGCCAGTCTCCCCATAACCAAGTTCCAAATACCCTGGTTTGGATCCAAGTTGTTCTCTCTTAACTCGAGTCCGTTTAACATGAAGGAGCATGTACTCATTACCATCTTTGTTAATGCTGGTACTGCATTTGGAAATGGATCAACTTATGGTGTTTATATTGGAAAATTATTAGGTACTCATAGAGTACCATAAATGTGTATTCCCCCCTCTCACATAAATGGTGGGTCCCACCATGAATTTAATTAGTGGGACCCACCATTCATGTGAGATGAGGGAGTACGCATTTATGGTATTCCGGAAGTACATAATAATTTCCCCTTTTTATTATTAATATAATCAAAGCCTTTTATCACCGGAATATTTCCTTTTTTGCTGGTTGGCTTCTTATCGTCACTACTCAGGTAATATTCTCCTTTTTTTATGGCTTTTTTTACATCATGTTTTTTTTTGGTATTTTGGAAGCAAAAGTTGGTTTTCCATTTGGCTAATTATTTTTGCACACAGCGATATGTTTAGCATGTAATATTGTGTTTTAAAAACATAATTTCAATTATAATTATAAAATTATAAAATTGCAATTTTGAAAATAGGTTTATACAATTTTAATTGAAGTCATATTTTCAAAATATAATTTCAACTTGTGTATATGTATGTATACACTATGCGTAATAATAATAATTTCTTTTTTCATTTTAAATTTGAGAAGTAGCAAGCACTGCCGGCTCCGCGTTAGAATCAAGGTGGTCATAGAACCACCCTGGCCTGGAAAAAAAAAAATCATTTTATATAAAATTTAAAAATTTTATGATTTTTTTACCTTAAAAAAAATGTGTGACCACCCTAAATTTTTTTTAGGTCCAATATAATTAAACTTTAGACAAAGTTTAGCAACAAACTTGGTTGTAGATTAAGGCTACAACTCCAGTCAATATTTTTTTATTAGATATGAATTTTAACAATTCTACAATTAGATTACATTTTTTTTTCCTTTTATCCTCCATGCTTGTAAAACTTCAAGAAGATTAAAGATAAATATCTTATGTCATCAATCAAATGTTTAATTTTCGAGTTTTTGTAGTCTAAAATTATACGCAAAATATAAGTTTATGGATCAAATAGCAAATAACATCCGATTGACATGAAATTAGATATGTATTTTAAGAACATAAAAAACATATAATTCAATGGATAGATTTTCAAAATATGTAGTTATGTTAATTTGTTTAGTGAAAGTTGTAGTCTTAGGCTACAGTAAGTTTGTAGTCAAACTTTGGTACTTTTAACAATATATTGGGCCTTTACAAACAAAAAGAAAAAATCCAAAAAAAAAAAATATATTTAACTAAAATTTTGAAAGAGATATTGCTTGTAGCATTGATAATGAGATATAGCTATCTTTCTTATTAATTATTGTATAATTTGAGTTTCTTAATGACCACTTTGGAAAAAGGTTCTGGAGCCGCCACTGATAGCAAGGTAATTATTATGAATAAGCAATCTTCATTAAGCCAATATATATATATATATATATATATATATATACACACACACAAGAAGGTTCACAACTACAAAACAAGCAGCAACAAAGCTGCAAATTAACCCTCATTAATAAAAAAAGCCGAAAGCCTCAATTACAAATTGACCCTAATTCAATACAACAAAGAGAAATGAGATACAAACACCTCTGTAGCAAAAAGAAAGAGAGGAAACTCAGCTACACCATGGCCTCTACCAGAGATACAAGCTCCATTGTAGCAAAAAACTCACCTACATCACAGCCTAAACCAAAACATAACAACTACTATTTTGGGGTCCAAATTAATTGCAAGCCTTCCACACATTGCCCAATCCTTTGCATTCACCTTACCAGGAATAAAGACAGCAGCTCTCAACTTGACTTCATTCAATATGATTATGATAGTCACCATCTGGTCTTCATTTCCTTGCATACCAGAAAATCTACAATTATTATTAAAATATTGTAGCTAGGTAAATTTTATTTTTTAAGGTAAGCAAGGTAACTTGAATTTAGGGCTGTATATGAACCCAGTTTGAGCTCGGCTTAAGAAAAATATTGTTTATGTATGTTTGTTTAGTAACTAAGCCAAGTTCAAGCCCAATTTTAAGCTCAATTAATAAACGAGCCAAGCTCAAATATAATAATTAGTTTGTGAACAAGCTCGTAAAAATGAGAGCTCAAATTAACTATATATAATACTATATAGTTATTTGTATACTTGTCTAAAAATATATTTATATAAACTTGAAATTGAGTTGTATAAGTTTGTAAATTAGTTTATATGATATAAAATTATTATTTGTAGTTTATTCATAACATAAATAATTTATTTGTAGTAAAAATTTATAAATTTATGAAGGGGTAAAACATTTTAGTCATGGTTTTATTATATATAGGAAAAAAATAAGTTAATCAAAAGCTCGTGAACAAACTCAAGCTTGCTAGACAAGTAAATGAACTAAGTTTGAACATGTATTTTGTTTGATAATAAGCTTGAGCTCGGCTCATGTTCAAAATAAAATTAAATAAATAAGTTTGAGTTTTTAATACTCGGCTCAGCTCGGCTCAACTCGTTTACAACATATCGTATACTATTGATTATTGGTTAGTGAGATTGTTATAATCGCTAACTAGCATGAAGACTTTTGGCCAGGATTTTAGAAATGGTCATACGTATTACATAATAACTTCCATTTCACCAGTCAGGTTGCTTAATGGATTGTACTTAGGATAAAAATATTCCATCTCAAGTAAATTTCTAATAGCCAATTAAATACGGCCTGTTGTGTAATCTTATCTTATGTGATGAAATAGATAGATGGGAAACATTTTCCTATGATGTTGCACATAAAAAAACATAAAATTCTTGCTTAATCTCAGTCAATTCTTGAAAATATGAGGAGGGGATTGCTGATTTGTTATTTATAATTTGTTTGTTTTTAGACCTCTTAAAACACAATCGGATTAACCTAGTTAATTAGCCAAGTTATTACTTAGTCCAAATTTCAGATCTAGGTTAACACAATCATATAATCATATCAATGCAAAGTGCAGAATATAAAGAACACAAAGATATGATCACCCAGGAAAACCAAACCGGTAAAAAACCTGGAGAGGATTTAACCTAGCTATCCTCAAGGTAAAACTAAATCCACTATGAAAGAATCGAAGTTTTACAATAGCGACTTAGACCACTAACATCTTATTGTTACCTCATGTAGAAAACTTACTGACACGATCACGTGCAAGCTCCGAGACCACAGATTCCTTCTTTCTTGGATTCTCCAGCAAGTACAAGCACTCCCGCTTGCGTATCTTTAAGCTCTTTAGTGCAGCAACTAAATGATCATCAAGCTTTCAATGAAATCTCCTTCTTGATAATCCTAAGCATGTGTGAAGGCAACCACCTCTCAAATCTCACAAGAGATTCACACACACAGCAAATAGAGCAACCTCTAAAACGTGGCTAGGGTTTCCCTTTTATACTTAGGGCAAAACATAAATCTCTACACATCATATGGGCTTAGGCCAGACTTGGAAATTCTGCAGAAAAAAACATTCTGCCCGACTTTTGATCGATCGAGCCAGTCAAAATTGCACACTCAATTCTGCAGTTAACTTGATTCCAACTTTACATAAAAGACATACTTTGAGCAAGTTTAAAACAAGACTAACAACCTATTTTGATCATGGTTTGCCAACAATACAAATTAGAGTTCTAATACATTAGTTCCTAAGTACTTAGAACCTAATAGACTCCCTCTTTGGCAATTCGTGACAAAACACAAACACAATGCTCAAAGTTACAAGTAAAAGCCCTTTACAAAAAATAATGCCCATTACAAAAATAATCCAACCTAAGTACTATCCATTAGTTGCAAGTGTAGACAGCAGCATGACTGAATCAACCTATATATTTCCTGAAATACTCAACAAACGCATAAACGCATGTGTGGAAAATACAAATAAAACAAAAATAAATTCTTGACTTCACAAAACACAAAACAAAGACATATATCATGAATAACACATAAATATAAATCAATGAGCAGTGAAACAAGAAACATATATAACAATGTATCTCCCCCTAACATGAACAACCCAAAAACAATACATCAAGAGCCAAAAAGAATACATACACAGTGAAGCACCTAGATACAATCTAAACTCCACAAGCTCCACAAAACAAAAACCTCCCCCTAACTACAAAAATCCTCTACAAGTGTCCAAATGTACTCCAAAAGTACTCCCCCTTTTTGTTACGGAATGCCAAAGGACAATCAGAATCCATTATCAAAAGGAGGTGGCGAAGGTGAACATCGAAGATGTGCTAAAACTGCTCGCAAAGCATGAAGCTCATCAAGCATGTCCACCAAAATCTGACCATGAGCCGCCTGAACGGTCAAGACAGTCTCTAGAGTACGACGAATGTCAACGTCATCCGAAGTAGATGGTGGAGGAACAGCAGCAGCACCAATAGGATCAGCAGACGCCTCACCAGAAGCAGTACCTATAGAAGAAGGAGGGGGTGCGGTACTAGAAGGCTCAACACGAGGGCGTTTAGAGCTCTCTCTTAAATGAGCAGCCCTCTGCCTAAGAAAGGAGGCACCTATGGGAGCAACTATGTGTACGGGCTCAGAAGCAGGGAAGTCATCTAAGCCTAAAAACAACAAAATCCTATAAATGAAAACAGGATGAAAAAGAGCATGAGCAGTAGAGGAACTCCTATAAACTTTGTTCAAAGAACGAAGAAACAGATGAGGAAAACAAATAGGAGCATCTGTAACAAGAGCGTACAAAACTGCACATCGCTCCAAAGGAATGGTGTGCAGATGAGTGATAGGCCATAAGGAATGACATGCTATCCTAAAGAAAAGGTAGTGTAACTCGGTGAGCTCAGCAGTGGTGATCCGAGGATCAAAACCCCACTGGATAGAAGACCCAATGATGTAAGACATGATGTCGTCCAAGGGAGGGGAATCATCATAGAGATAGACAAGGTGCTGGACCAACGGTACCCCAAGAGCATTAGCCACGACTCTAGGAGTAATGGTGAACTCTACACCTTGTATCCAACTCTTTACTAAAGTGTTAGAATCATAGACGCGGATAGAGATGTTTGAGTAGAACTCTCTAATTAAGGTAGCTGGTGGTGGAAGACCAATATCCAATAATGGTAGTCAGCCCCTAAGCTCAAAATTAGCCCTAATGGCTGGATCAAGCTCATCTAACAATACTTTCTGCTCAGACCAAATCTTTCTCTTAAGGTTTAAAGACTAAAAAAGCTCTCGGTTTTTCTCACTCGGAAACAAATCGCTCAAAGGGGAAGGAGCAGAAGAAGAGGAGGATGTCCTATGGGCTCTAGTCTTCCTAGGCATGGTGCTAGGATAAGGACAAGACACAAGAACAGAACCAAAAAAAGCAAAAAGAAAAACCAAGGGTAGATTGCAAGTTAGCACAAAAAAAAAAAAAAATAGAAATAACAATCTATATGATGCATGAACAGATAAATGTCATGATGCATGCTCTAATGCAGTGATAACAAGTTCAATTTAAGTTTAGAATCACAAAATTGGCTTAAGCATGGAGTTTATAACGAAAACCCCAAAATTTTGAAAAACCACTTGTTCAATTTATACTAAATTGACCAATTGGTCATCACCCAAGATAGAAAACAATTTATTATGATCAAATTTATCAATCCAACAAGCCAATTTCATCAATTAAACTCAATTTGAACAAAATCCCAAATTCGGGTATATTCAAGCCTTAGAATTTCCAATTTCTCACAATACATCAAATTGATCAAATTAAGCACCATAAATCATGTTTATAATAGCCCCTAACAAAAACCCCTTGATCAATTTCAAGAAATATGGCTTGAATCATCAAAAACCCCAATTATGCATAGGTTCGAAATTTGCAATAAAAATGCATGAAACTTGAAAATAAAAGCAAAAGGAGGGGCAATATGGTCTTACCTGCCTTTGGAGAGAAAAACCTTGCAAAAAGAACGGAGGAAAACGACAAAAAATTTGATTTGAGCCTTGACCAAGTCGTATGGAGAGAGAGTGTTTGAAAAACTTTTAAAAAGTAAGTTGAACACGTCAAAATCTTCTTTTTTAAAAAAACTCTCTATACGATTTTCGATTGATCAAAATTTAGGTTCGATTGATCGAAAATGCTTCGATTGATCCAGTATCAATTGAGCATCGATCGAAACAAACAGAGGCTGACCAAATAATTTAATCACAATTTCGAGTGATCGAGGAACAAATTCGATCGATCGAAATTCTGGAAACAACAAATTTTTTGAAAAACAAAATATTTTTGTGCAGAAACTCCTCAAAGCATTGAATTTTAAAAAATAAAAGGCATGAGTATGAGATGAAATGTCTTTCAAAAACACAAGTTTTGAACCCAGTTTTCCCAAAATTAAGATTTTCAATCCATTCTCTTAAATTCTCAAGCATCAAATATGTTTTGCATAAAACTCAAGGAATTTTTCAAACTTGGTTGGCCAAACCAAAATCACACACAATAACATGTACAAAGTTTAGCAAAGAGTAACTTGTGTAGTGTGTGCAACTAGCAAAAGTTTGAGATACATGTGAGGTGATATGTGAATAGAAATCAAACACAAAGTCTACAAAATTCATCACATAGAATTTGAAAGAGACTATCACCTGAAGAGTAAAATCATATAACTCCCACATCTCCTAGATCATAAGCTTGCAATCATGTAAGTTTCTTGATTTGCCTCATATTGTACACACCAATTTTAGTTGTTTGATTTAACTTTTAAGTCCAATAATGTACACACCAATTTTAAGCATTTAATTGAGGCTACACCTTATGTTGTTTTTGTGCATGTGCTACACTTTCTTGAGCACAAAATCTTACGATATGCACTAAGGTGTTCATGATTGGCTAGTGAACAATGGTGAGATGGTTATTTATGCATTTCTTAAAAGGTTCAAGTTTAACAATCAAAGACATGTGACTTCAAGATCAAGACAAAGTGATCAAAAACCATAAACATCTTTCCCACACAACATGCATTACAAAACTTCAACTAGTAAAGTGTAATAAATAAGCTCATCCAAGCTACACAAGGTACAAAGACATGTTATGTGAAAATAAATTGACCAACCTTGTTTTCAAAACTAAGAAAATAAATACAAAACACAAATTGCTTCCCTTTTTTTTTTTTTTTTTTTTTTTTATTTTTAAGAAACAGAAAATAGTCCTAGAATAAAATGCATGAATGTTATGCAATGCAAGTCCTAGAAAAAAAAAAAAAAAAAAAAAAAAAAAAAAAAAAACAATGGTCACAAAGTGTAGAGCAATGAAGCACAAGAACCATGTCAGAAAGACTCAATTAGATCGAGCCTTTTGCATCCAAAATTTTTTAGATGCACCTCGAGCATTGGAGTTCTTATTCATATTAGAGTGATTTCCAACTCTTGGATTGGAATAAAGGTTGAGAGTCTTTATCAATTCACCAATAAGTACCATAGGATCTTATGCTTGAGGCACAGACACTTTTGGCTTATTTGCTCACTTAGCAGCTTGCAACTTGAAACAGTTTGAACGGATGTGCCCAGACTTTCCACAAAAATGACAAAACCAAGCAGGCTTACCATGCACCTTATCCTTAGAAATGGTAGATTTCTTAGGTTTAGACTCTTTCAGATCAACCCTAATCTTCTTAGGAGGTGTGACCTCTACAGGTTTAACAGTCTCACTTACAACCTTACTCATAGGGTGTTCAAAGGAAGAAGAAGGAACAAAGTTTGTGGAATGGGTTGCAGACACAGAGATGTTTTCTACAAAACCTAAGCCAGTTTTGTCAGAGGGAGACATTTGAACACTTAGCAAGTGATCAAGTTTGGAGCTTGCAGATTTAATAGATTGTTCTCTAGCAACAGATAGTTCAAGTTCCAAATTTTTAACTTTATCAAGCAAAAGCATATTTTCAGTTTTCACATTGTTCAAAATTTCATTAGCATCAATCAGTTTCACAAGCAAATTTTTCTTATCAAGCTCAAGAGATGCAATTTTCTTCAATCCAAGATCAACATTCATAGCATCCTTTGCAGCAACTTTACAAAGTTTATTGTAGGCTTCTTGAAGATCTGCATCCTCAGAGAGTTCCCCATCAGAAGGGTTCTCTTCAACAGACACACTTTCATTGACTACAGCAGTAGCAGTGAAAGTAATAAAGTTTCCATCCTCGTCAGAACTAGACTCATCATCGGAAACTTCATTATCACTAAGGGTTACAGCCATAGCCTTACCCTTAGACCTTAAGTATGTAGGATATTTAGATTTCATGTGACCATACATTTGACATCCAAAACATTGAGGACCCACAGAATTATTAGAAGATTGACCAACTTTTTCTCTAGGTTTTTCAGTGTTGTTAACCTTAGTGGGATCATCCTTCCTAAAATTTCTAGGTTCAGCAGTGTTCGTACCTCTTGCCCTTGTGTTGTTGTTTCTAAGGAAATTCCTAAAGTTCTTGGCAAGGTAAGCAATCTCTGTACCAGAGAGCTCATCATCAAATCCACCAACCTTAACATCATCAACTGACTTAAGAGCCATTGATTTGGATTTGCTAGTTTTGGGTAGGTCCAACTCATAGGACTAAAGAGACCCTACAAGTTCATTAACAGTGATGGAGTCCACATCCTTGCTCTCAGTGATGGCAGTCACTTGGGTCTAAAGTCTTCAGTTAAAGATCTAAGAATCTTCCTAACAATTTTAGGTTAATCATAGATTTCACCTAAGTTGTATGCAGAATTTACAATGTCATTAAGTTTAACATAAAATTCATCAAAGGATTCATCATCAGACATCCTAATGCTCTCAAATCTAGATGTTAACTACTGCAACTTATTAATTTTGACAGCCTTTATGCCTTCATGCATAGTCTGGAGGATATTCCAAGCAGTGTGAGCAACCTCAACATTAGAGATTCTCTTAAATTCCTCCATAGAAACAGCATTAAAGATAGCATTTATAGCTTTACTATTGAACACGGCTACTTCTTTTTTAGAAGGTTGCCACTCACTCACAGGAGTAGTGGGCTTCTCCCATCCGTACTCAACAGAGTTCCAGACTCTCTCATCAATAGATTTCAGGAATGCTTTCATCCTTACTTTCCAATAAGCATAATTATTCCCATCAAAGTGAGGTGGAATAACAAGAGAGTGTCCGTGTTCCATGACAATAGGGGTCAAGGATCAGCTCAGAGATCAAAAGTCTACAACAAGAGAGCTACCTGCTCTGATACCACTTGTTTGTTTTTAGACCCCTTAAAACACAATCGGATTAACCTAGTTAATTAGCCAAGTTATTACTTAGTCCAAATTTCAGATCTAGGTTAACACAATCATATAATCATATCAATACAAAGTGCGGAATATAAAGAACACAAAGATATGATCACCTAGGAAAACCAAACCGGTAAAAAACTTAGGGAGGATTTAACCTAGCTATCCTCAAGGTAAAACTGAATCCACTATGAAAGAATCGAAATTTTACAATAGCGACTTAGACCACTAACATCCTATTGCTACCTCATGTAAAAACTTACTGACACAACCACGTGCAAGCTCCAAAACTATGGACTCCTTCTTTCTTGGTTCTCTAGCAAGTATAAGCACTCCCGCTTGCATATCTTTAAGCTCTTTAGTGCAGCAATTGAATGATCATCAAGCTCTTAATGAAATCTCCTTCTTGATAATCATAAGTATGTGTGAAGGCAACCACCTCTCAAATCTCACAAGAGATTCACACACACAGCAAATAGAGCAACCTCTAAAACGTGGCTAGGGTTTCCCTTTTATACTTAGGGCAAAACATAAAACCCTACACATCATATGGGCTTAGGGCTGTGTTGAAAATTCTATAGAAAAAAACATTCTACCCGACTTTCGATTGATCGAGTCTAATTCTCGATCGATCGAGCCAGTCAGAATTGCACACTCAATTTTGTAGTTAACTCGATTCCAATTTTACATAAAAGACATACTTTGAGCAAGTCTAAAACAAGACTAACAATCTGTTTTGATAATAGTTTGCCAACAATACAAATTAGAGTTCTAATACATTAGTTCCTAAGTACTTAGAAACTAACATAATTATATAATTTACTAGTATATAATTCACTTCTTATGTCTTTTAAAAAAAG
The DNA here is from genome assembly GCA_019022515.1 of Quercus aquifolioides. NCBI lineage: Eukaryota > Viridiplantae > Streptophyta > Magnoliopsida > Fagales > Fagaceae > Quercus > Quercus aquifolioides. The sequence goes on along the minus strand of CM032332.1, from coordinate 27,237,275 downwards.
AATGTTTGCTTCCATTTGATAAAAAGAATGAGTGTGAGAATAAAATAGAATCAACATTCTTGTAAGTGAAATGAATACCTAGGTGAGAATAAAATAGAATTAGCATTCTTGTAAGTTTGTAACAATAAGCCTAGAGTTGCAACTTTTCTTACACACTTTTTCACAGCTCCTGATAATAAATTATTAATATTAAATAATAAAGTAGTGTCAATTGTATGCTCATATGAGAATTAATAACAACTTATCTATTAAAAATTTGTGAAAAGTATAATGTTGCCTTACTCTATCTTGAACGGATACAACTTGTGTCTAATATATTTATGCATTAGACACGATACAATACTTTCATTCCTTCCCACTATACTTTCAAAGTGAAGAATAGATAGAATATTCCTTAAAAATTCTTTGCATTCCATTTATTTATTTATATTCATTTTACCCCTTTAATACACAAGATGTATAGTTTATCATGAAGTAATATAAAATTGGTATACATCAACTTTTGATATACTCCAACAAATTGTGTCGCCACAATGTAAAGAGACTATAAATTGACTCGTTAAGAAAATAATTAATGACCAAGTCTAACTTGATAAGAAATACTTTTTATGGATAAAATTGAAATTCACTATTTTTTTTTTTTTTTGTAATTTTCCAAATGAATCTCCTCACACACACACACACACACACACACACACACACATATATATATGTACACATACATAATATTATATATATATATATATATATATATAATAAAAAGGGTAAATTTCAAATTGCACCCCCAAAGTTTGGGGTTGTTTGGATTTTACACCTCCAAAGTTTCAAAACTTTGATTTTACACCCTAAAGTTTGGTTTCATTAGTAATTCACCTCCCAGGGTTAGTTTTTGTTGTTAAGTGACACATGTCCATGCTGACATGTTTTATTTTTTGCCAAGTTAGCCTCAAACGATACCGTTTCAGTGGCATTTTAAAAGGGCGCCGTTTCAGCCAAAAATTAAAACATAAACCCTCTAGTTTTAATATGATTCATATCCTCTGATCTTGTACAGTTACTGTGGAGGCCTGGAGAATGACTATTTTTTTTTTTTTTTTAAATCTCAATCCATGAGTTATGTTTTTGATAATTCGTCTCTTTTTTATGAGTAAATGGAATCGAGTAGATAATTTGAGAAAACTAATGGAAAAAATAAAATCCCTCAACGCAATAACAACGATGACTCTCGCTTACTCAACTCAACTTCACACCAATCCTAATCCCCTTTTACTTTTTTCCAAACGACACTTCCAAGTTCGCAAGTTCCGTGTTTTTCGATGCCGAAGACTCAAACAAACAACACGTAGTTCACTCCGTTCCCAATTCGAATTCGAAGACGTTTTTCAATCCCTAATTTCTCAATTCCCTTCTGTCAATTCCTTGGAATTCATCGCTCCAGCACTCAGTTGCGCCTCCGGTTTCGCTCTCCACCTATCGAAGAATCGGTGAAGACTTCGAATGATTCCAATATTGGAGAATGAATTCTCTTCACCAGTCTGATGTCATTTAACCGGTTCATGTTCTTGTGATGCCCTTCCGTATCATTCGCCAAAAGTGAAGACGTGAACAAGATATTGGTGAAGGAAGAAAGGCATTTTGTGAGGTTAAACAAAGGAAGAATGGTGATGAGGAGTGATATTGAGATTGTGAGTGGTTTGCAATTGGAGTTTCAGAAAGTTTGCGTGAGTACGGATAGGGGTGTCAATTTGGGTTAGCGTGTCGAGTTCGTGTCGTGTCGAGGTAAGGGTATTTGACTAAATGGCTTAATCCTAACCTGACCCATTTAATAATTATGTCATGATCCTTCAACCCTAACCCGACTTGTTGATAAGGCGGGTTGACTTGACCCAACCCATTTGACACACTTAATAAACGAGTCGTGTTGGGTTAACATGAATGTAACACAACCCATTTCAACCTGCATAATATTAAATATAACATCCATTTAGAAATACTTTTTTTACATCCCAAAAGCAATGCATACACTTCAAGTCTTCAACCCACATTCTTTTAATCTTTAAAAGCAATACCCAGTAGATCTAGTTTATAAACTATCTCAATAAACCCACTTGTAAGATATGCAGACAATGTCCAACACTAATACAAACACCAAAAAAAAAAAAAAAAACACAAGGCACAAGACAAAAGCTACAACCGTGGCCTTAATCAACAATTAATATATCTCTTATATTAATAACACACATGGGTTCAAAGTTTATAGAACAAAAGCATTATGCAGAAAAAATAAACACATTAGAGAGAGAGAAAGAGAGAGCAATAACCGGTTTGAGACTTTGAGTTTGAGAATTGGGCGTGAAACTATAAGATAGTAAAGTAAGTAGTACGGCTGAAATTTATTAAAAGAAAAAAAAAGATATTTTTAAGAAGGTTTAGAGATTTAGGGTTTTTAGGTTTAGAGATCTAGGGTTTGTAAAGTTTCAATTTCTAATTATATCCCTTGTAAGTTTTTGTAATTACTCACTTTTCTTTTTAAATTTAAAATATATGTTGGATATAAAAGGTATTTGACAAATCTAAAATAAAATAAATATTTATTTGTTATACAAATTAAACGCGTTGTGTTAAGTGGGTCATTTTGGGTTGAAACAAATAAATTGGCATGTCAAACGTGTCTATTATGAGTTACGTGAGTTGACCCGCTTATGACACATTTATTATTGTGTCGCTTTCAGGTTGATCCGTTTATGACCCAAACCCATTAAGGCCCAACCCTAACCCGAAAAAACCCGTGTCGGGTTCGTGTCATGTTCGCGGGTTGGGTTGAGCATTGATAGCCCTAAGTACGAAGGATGGAGGAGTGGTTTTGTTGGATTGGCTTGCGAATTTGGACTTATAGTCCATTTTAGCTTTGGGCCAGGTTTGCACTTCGTCTTCACTTAAACAGTATCGTTTAAGGTTCATTTGGCAAAAATAAAACATGTCAGCATGCATATGTGCCACTTAACAGCAAAAACTAAACATGGGGTGAATTACTAACGAAACTAAACTTTAGGGTGTAAAATCAAAGTTCTGAAACTTTGGGGTATAAAATCCAAACAACCCAAAATTTTAAGGGCGTAATTTGCAATTGACCCTTATAAAAATGTAAGGATAGTGATTACAAGACATCAAATTACAAATTAGTAACATTATTCTTATGTTTGATTGGGTTTCAGGTATTAGGCTATGGTTGGGCTGGACTACTGAGGAAATATGTGGTGGAGCCAGCCCATATGTGGTGGCCAGCAACTCTCGTTCATGTCTCACTTTTTCCGTATGTAACTTTTCCTTGTCACTAATGAGCTTGTAGCTGGTTGGCATCTACCTCTTCTACTTTCTGTGTCATGAGTTTGAAAAAAAAAATCCCTATTACTTGTGACCTAAAAAAAAAAATGTTCCTTTGCAAACTCAAGTTAAATGTCAAAAAAATTGATTGTTTTTAATTTTACACCATTATACCTACTAGGTGTGAGCTCTTGAACTTCTTACTAGACCTAAAAACAATTGGATTCAAACTCGAAAGAAAAAAGTGGGTATGGGTAAAAGATTCTAACCTGTGCAAAACTTGTTCAACCTAAAACCAAATCCATGGAGAACAAGTGGGTATTGGTTTAACGCATTATCCAACAGCCGAACATACCACAAGGTCCAAAACACAAGTTTGTCCAAAACTTTAAAAAAAAAAAAAAAAAAAAATCATTTATCAGTTTTTTTAATGTGAATATTTTTAATAAACCATCATCTCATTTTGGTTTTAATTTATTTAAGTTATTTGACTTTTTTTAATAGGCAAGTTATTTGACTTGAATGGTTGTAAGTTGTAAAAATTTTGTGATATACCACCTATTATAGGGAATATGTTTTGTTTATGGTTGTTTGTAGAAGTTTACATGTAATTGTATAGTATATAGAAGAGAGGTTTTCACTTGCAAAGAAGCTACAAGAGATAAACTTCTACTCCAATCTAGACATCTAAGAGTTGTAAGTGTGAGGAGCGAATCACATACCCAATTAGAGACTTAGAGTGGATCAATAATTATATTAAACAAATGCATTTATATTTAAGGGAAATGCTAACAGATGCCCTTAGGACAACGGTTAACAATCCATTTAAAGAAAGTTTTTATAGGAAAAGAAAAAAACAATTAATGTTTTGACATCTTTTTTCATTTTCCATAAAAATTGTGCCAAAACTTTTCTAAAATAAATTGTTAACTATTGCCCTAAGGGCACTCGTTAGCATGACCTTATTTTTAATCCAAGATCTACCATGGCCATCCCACCCTTTACGGTCCATGCTTCTAGCCTTATACCAAATTTTGGTTCGAATAGACTTTGGAAGTCCAATATTCTCTAATAAATTAATGTGAACGTTTTCATAAAAATTAAATAAATTCCATAAATATTGTTGTGAAATTTTAAATTATTTGTAAGTGCACGAATAGCACTAAAGTATAGTTTGGCAAGCGCAAGCACGAGTTCATAGGGACTTGTGTTTATGTAGGAAAAATAAACAAACCTCAACTAAATAAATACTAATCTATAGTCCAATAACAAGGGATTATTTTATAATTAAATAAAACTAAACAAACAATTAATTTAAATAAAAATAATAAAAGGCAATAAAAAGATGTAAAAAATCAAGAGAAAAAAATTTAAGGTTTTTGAATCCGCTCTAGAATTCAATCTTGTTATTATGGAAAATATTCTCACTAAAATCCCTATATTCTAAAATCTAAAACATGCTTTTCTTCTCTTCCTAAATATAAAATCAAATCATCAAAATTGTATCTGTTGACAAACAAATCATAAGAGATATTCAACTTTAAAATCAAACAATAATAATTAAGCCAAGTATTCAATTGATTAATATCACCCTAAATCACGAGAAAAATATGATTGAACTCATATTTGATTTGAATCCTATCTTCAACAATTGATATGAAGCAGAACAATTAAATTATTAAAGAACAATCAATGTGGGAAAAATCAAATCTCATAAATAAATATTGATAATCGTTAACAATGTTTCATCCTCAACTTTAATTGAAAATTTGGCTATCAATGGTCATTGAAATAAAACAAAAATAAGCAAAAACTAAACATTAAACTAAACAAATAAAACAAAAATAGACTGAAGAGAAAAGCCACAAATAAACTCCACATGTGGTCCAATTGTCTCTCTAACAACTCTAATTTGTATTTCTGTGAAACAATAGAGAAGCCTAAGTTAACAAATAAGCAAGGGTAGTGTTTATTGCACACTTGTGTGCATATTGAACACAAGTGTATAATAGCACTGAAACCTTGAGTTTACCTCGATTTTAAAATTAAAAATGTGAGTTAGACTCATAATTTTAATGTTATTTAACACTTGTGTGGATGCACACAAGTATGTAATAGGTTTTATTCCATAAGCAATTAGGACTCTCAAGCCCATGTGTAGTTCTCATCTCCACGTCAGATTGACTCTTGGCCTTAACTCTTCTCTTCTTCTTTGTTATTATTCTTCTCTTTAATTCATGCCTGGGCTGGATTGAAAAGATTTACCATGCATCCGGTATATGTAATACCCCTAAGGCTGGATTTAAGTTGGCTTGACAATTGGCCTAACCTTACCTTGTTGCATCTAATGGTTCACATGAACTTAAACTATGAGGATAGTTTTTTTTTTTTTTTTGGGTGTTGTCTTCCACTAATTTTCATTAGCATGTAAGGCCTTTATTATCTATAAAACAATTAAAGTTTATAATTAGTCACAAATTAACATAAAAGTATGACTAAATATGCAAATAGAGTCATTTATTTAATATATTTCATGCACATTAAATATTAGTGCATAGTGTAACAATATTTAATTTTATTCTTGGTTTGATTTTAATTTTGAAATGACAAAAGAAAAACTCTTACAAATGCAGATTGCTCTTCATCTCTGAGCATGATATAGTCTCCTTGTGTGGTAATCCACGTCCTTCATATCATATCATTTTAGTTTTACCCATAGTGGTATTTTCTACACAAAGACTTAAACAATGGTGGAACAGCAAGAAACAAATCCAATATGCAACTCAACTTGAGATAATCCAATTCCTATTAACTGGTGTTGCATGCAAAATCATTCTGTCATCATATATTTTGTCGCAACCTCTAGAAATATTTTAGCCACACACTTTCCTGGTAGCCCATAAAATTTTACCACCATTTTTTGAATGCTCATCACTCCCAACATAGATGGCTACCAATGTCTCTATGTTCCATAAATGAATAAAATAAAATTACTTCCATTTAACATAAAATGTTGATATGAATTATGCAGGGCTTTGCATGAGAAAGAAGAGAAACGGTTCTCACGGGCAAAGTTCTTCCTACTTGCACTCATTTGCAGTTTTACATGGTGCACAGTGCCAGGGTACCTCTTCTCAACACTAACAAACATCTCATGGGTCTGCTGGGCATTCTCAGAATCAGTCACGGCTCAGCAGATTGGCTCAGGCATGAAAGGACTCGGACTAGGAGCAGTGGCACTTGATTGGGCTGTAGTGTCATCCTTCCTATTTAGCCCCTTATCAGCCCCTTCCTATTTAATGATATAAGTTATAACAATTTAACACATATGCAACTAAGACCTGAGCCCATTTTTATTTGGATCTTTAGCCAAATCAAAAGAAATCCTCTTCCCCAATTCAAACATTTGTACTACTTTTTATCATCTCTAACTTTCCCCTCCTTGATCTCAGTAAACTTCCTTTTTGATAATCTTCCTCTTTACGTTGGCTGGGCTCAGTGGAGTCCTTAAAGTTGAATCTTTTTAAGAGTAGAGTAACTTAATTACTGAGCAATTGTGGAGTATTGTGATATTATTTGTATTGGATTTAGATTAATTTAAATAAGTATTCTTATGTGTCCATATTTTTTTTGGGCTATATTAATTATTGATTAAAAGTCCATTTCATAATTCGTAGTCCATACTTTAAGTACACTGTAATCCACTTCAAAAAAAAAAAGTACACTGTAATCCATATATGTCTTAGTTCCTTGCACATTACAAAATTATGAATCTTGCTTGAGAGACATTTTTGAACTCAATAATATATTTTAAAATACTCCTAATTGGAGATGAAAGTTATATTTTGTTGCTATATGTTAGCTTTTTGGTGATGAAAAAAATTTCCTCACTAAATTTCGTTACTAAAAATACATTTGTTATAATGGGAGTATCCTTGACAAATTTCATCAACATGAGCATGGAAGTAGGGTTCCTATGAGAATTTGGGCTAATTCTCTAGAGCACTCATGAGACTGATTAGGCACAAAGTTAAAATGTGTTGGCTTAAAAAAGCTCATGACAACACTCAAATTTTTATGTGTGAGCAATAAATTTTGTTTTTTTGACAATTATAGTTCAAGTCCGAGTCTATTATTGACTTTGGAATAGAGATTATTGTTTCACTAAGTGAAGTTCAATTCAAAGCACACTTTAATGAGACATAATGATCTTTTGTCTTATACACTTTATTATATTAATATTAAAATGAGTGGGAGATTGTTGGTGCAATTTTATTACTAATTAAAAAATAAATAGTTAATTTTCTTATTACTCTAATATTTATGTGGATTGAAATGGATTGGTAAATGGGGAAAAAAGTGTAGAAGTTTAGTTTCTTAATGAAAGTTAGTGACTTGCACTCTCCCAATTGATTCTTAAACTCCCATAAAGACAACAATGGCCATAGTATTTATATGAATTCATGGGTAGTAATTTTCGTTAGTATTGAATAAGTGCCATAAGCCTATAAATTGATTGCAACATTCGTAAAATACAGAAATATATATATATATATATATATATATATAGAGAGAGAGGGAGAGAGAGAGAGAGAGAGAGAGAATCTCCCCTCCCTCATTGTTGTAATTATCAAATTATTAATAAAAAATCATATGGTTTACATATAATAAAACAATGTATATTTGAAAATGTTTGGTTAGAGAATTTTTTTTTATTTGGTGGAGCTTTGGATTAAGCTATTAGTATACAACTAGCTTATAACCTTATGCATATGAATGGATACACTTAAAGATATACAATAAGATGTATAATATAATTCTTATATATATATATATATATATATATATATATATACATATATATAATTTAAATACTATTGATAGCCATTTTTATATTTTGTTAACTCTTTAAAAAGTCTTGTAAGAATATTAATAGGTATAAAATGTAAATTGTCCATATTTATTTATTTATTTTTCATTTCTTAATTTTTGTTATTGTGAAACACTTTTTTTTTTTTTTTTACAATTCATTTATTCTAAACTCTTTGATTTTTGTATTAAATAACTCATTTGGATAAATATTTATGATATGGTCTCACGTTTGATTCTAAAATTATGAAATAAAACTCTCTCTAAAAATAAATAATTTACAACACATGGCGCAAAATTTGACTCTAATTTGAAATTCTAATTGAACTTTCTCTAAGCTTTACCATATATATATTTGTGGGGGAGAAAAGCCCAACCCAACTTATTGGGCCCAAGGCCCTATCCGAGGACCACCGTTGGTCCGAAGAGACCAGGACACAAGCCCACGTGAGAGGATGCCCGTAGGCGAACACGTGCACTGACCGAGGAGTTGTTCATATGTCCGAGGAGTCCGATACCCTCAGACCCGACGAGATTTTCGCCCGGCACGTGTCAAGCGATCTGTCTGACAAGTGTCAAGGGAGAAAAGGGGGCCTCGGACACACAAGAAGGTGACTGGAATAGAGAAATATCAAGGAGACAGACTTCAACCACCGCATTTAATGCACTGCACCTACCCTTCTGGCCGCATTTATGTGGAGAAGACCCCTGAACAGTGCATCCCCAGCTACCGCCACTCAGACAGGGCTAAAGGGGGAGTGTGATGGGACATGCACTCAAGTGGGCGCCCAGATGATGAACAAGTGGACGGTGGAGATGGAGGAAGGCAGCACTATATAAGAGAGAGGGGCCTCTGATGGTAGGGGATCGAAAATCTAAGAGAGAAAAGAGCATATGATTTTACTGTAGCTCCAACATTTGTAACCTAAGTTCATCAATGAAAATCACCTCCTCGGACGAGACATTCACCTCTGTCCGAGCACGTTTTAATTCAAATCTCCCCATCTTCTATGCCGTTTAATACTGTTATTTTTCATTATTAGCCTAGCTCTTTCACCCACTCTCTACAAATTTATTGTTTTGGGTTCAGTGGGCTCCAAATCCACACCTCCTTGGGCTTGGGCCGCAGAATCTGACCCTACAATTGGCGCCGTCTGTGGGAAGAGCTTGTGCAAGAGTGGAATAAACAGTTGACAATGGCAGAACAAGGTGAACAACAAGCAGAATCCAGGGCATCCCAACATGTGGACCGCTTTGGCAACTCAGAGAGGAGACAAAATCGTGAGGGCAGTGTACACACTGTGCGCCTTAGCCAGAGCCAATCACAGAGCGGAAGTCACATGTCCCATGCAGAGAAGAACCGTGACTTACAACTGGAAGTGGAAAAACTAAAGAGGGAGTTACGACACGCAAAGAGGAAGCGGGCTTCCTCGTACTCTGAAGATGATCTTGATGACGAGCAGGACGTCTCTTACCAACACAAGTCTAAGACACCAGCTAGCGAGTCCTACACCTATGTAGAGGAGTCCCATCGTAAAAGGGAGCGTAGGAGCCCATCACGCGAGGACATGGAGAATGATGCCATGAACAGGGCTCTAAATCAGATATCTAGATCACCCTTTACGCGCAGGATAGAGGAGGCCAGACTCCCTCGGCGCTTTAACCAGCCAACATTCACCATCTACAGTGGTAAAACTGACCCCGTGGAGCACGTGAGTCATTTTAACCAGAGGATGGCTGTCTACTCCAGAGATGAAGCTCTGATGTGCAAGGTTTTCCCTTCCAGTCTTGGGCCCGTTGCTATGAGATGGTTTGATGGTTTGAAGGCGGGCTCTATCAACTCCTTCAAGGAGCTCACTCAGGCGTTCGGCTCCCGTTTTGTCACGTGCCGAAGAGTGGCCAGGCCTCTCTCTTCCCTGTTATCCTTGTCCATGCAGGAAGGCGAGTCCTTGAAGGCATATTCAGACAGATATTGGGAGATGTTCAATGAGGTGGAGGGCAACAACGATGCAATGGCCCTCAGCACGTTCAAGCTCGGCCTCCCTACTGACCACGGTTTGAGGGGATCCCTATCTGGCAAACCGGTCACAAACGTGCGTCAACTGATGGACCGCATAGAGAAGTATAAGAGGGTTGAAGAAGATCAGCAGCAGGGCAAGGGAAAGGATAAGATTATCCTTCAGGAGAGGAGAGATTCGCGGTCGGACCGGTACAACTACAATAAACCGCGGAGGGATTTCGCCGGACAATCAGGATCGATGAATCCTCAATCAGTCAACACCGTGTTCAAAGAACCAGTGCATCAGGTCTTGGAAAAGATTAAGAATGAATCATTCTTCAGGTGGCCGAACAAGATGGTAGGAAACCCCGAGAGACGCAACCACAATCTCTACTGTCAGTACCACCAAGACCATGGGCATACAACGGAAGATTGTAGGAGTCTGTGGGATCACCTGGACCAGTTAGTCCGCGATGGTAAACTGAAACACCTTCTGCACCACTCCAGCGGCCGAGGGCAGACAGGCTCGGGGCCACGTAGGGATGACCCCCCAAAGCCGCCGCTTGGGACTATAAACGTCGTCTTCGCTGCGCCGGGGAGAACAGGGTCCTGGCCTTTGAAAGTTATGTCAGTAGGCCGACCACAAGCAGGGGAGTCGAGCCGAGGACCGAAGAGAGCTAGGTCTGGCGCCCCGCTGGTTATGGGCTTCTCGGACGAGGACATGATCGGCACCATTCAACCCCATGATGATGCATTAGTCATCACCCTCAGAATAGGAGGGTACGATGTTAAGAGGGTAATGGTGGACCAGGGCAGTGCCGTGGAGATAATGTACCCGGACCTCTACAAGGGGCTAGGCCTAAAACCCCAAGACCTGACGCCGTACGACTCCCCCCTATTCACCTTTGAAGGAAGGCCTGTCATCCCGAAAGGCCGGATCCGCTTGCCTGTGCAGTCAGGCTCCGAGGTGGTGGAGCTGGATTTTATCGTCGTAGACGCATATTCGCCCTACACGGCACTCGTAGGCAGACCTTGGATTCACGCACTTGGGGCTGTCCCCTCCACATTGCACCAGAAGGTCAAATATCCATCAGGAGGACAGATACACGAAATCCGAGGAGATCAGTCTGTTGCTAGGCAATGCCCGATAGCCGCCATACAGCATGAGGCCCCAGCCGAGTCCTCGGAAGTAGCTCGGAGGAATTTATAGCAACTCCAGTCCCGGGGATTGCCCTTTGAAGAATCGGATGAAGGCACTCGATGCGAGGATCTAACGAAAGTAATCATTGGGGATGATCCTGACAGGTTTTTCCAAGTCGGATCTCAGCTGCCTCTTCAAGAGAAGGAGGAGCTGATAGAGTTCCTCAAGCAAAACCTCGACGTGTTTGCCTGGAGTGCTTACGAGGCCCCAGGGGTGGACCCGGAGTTCATATGCCATCATTTGAAGGTGAATCCACTGGTCACCCCCAAGCAGCAACCTATTCGGCGCCCATCCAAGGAGCATGCTGACGCAGTGAGGGACGAGGTGACGAAACTCAAAGCAGCTGGGGCTATCAAAGAGGTTTTTTATCCCGAATGGCTAGCGAATACCGTGGTAGTAAGGAAGAAGAGCGGGAAGTGGCGAGTATGCGTGGACTTCACGGACCTGAATAGGGCATGCCCCAAAGACCCGTTTCCTATGCCGAAGATCGATCAGCTGGTTGACGCCACTGTCGGCCACCCTCGGATGAGTTTCCTGGACGCCTTCCAAGGCTACCACCAGATACCATTAGCCCTGGAGGATCAGAAGAAAACTGCCTTCGTCACCCCTATTGGCAACTACCACTATAAAGTGATGCCGTTCGGCCTGAAGAACGCGGGAGCTACCTACCAGAGGATGATGACGAGAATGTTCGAGCCACAGCTGGGCAAGAACATCGAGATTTACATAGATGACATGGTGGTGAAGAGCAAAGTTATAGCCGAGCACGTGAAAGACCTTGAAAGTACTTTTGAGGTTCTACGGAAGTACAAGCTAAGACTAAATGCCTCCAAATGCTCGTTTGGGATAGGGTCCGGCAAGTTCTTGGGATACATGGTCACCCACAGAGGAATTGAGGTCAACCCCGACCAGATAAAGGCCATCAACAACCTCCGAGCTCCTCGGAATCCCAAGGAAGTTCAAAAACTGACCGGAATGACTGCTGCCCTGAATCGGTTCATCTCAAGATCAGCAGACAGGTGTCGGCCCTTTTTCTCCCTGCTCAACAAGTGGAAGGGATTCGAATGGACTGAGGAATGTGCTTTGGCGTTCCAGCAACTCAAGGATTACCTGTCTCGGCCACCCATCATGTCCAGTCCCGAGCCAGACGAGGTACTGTTCGCCTACATCGCTGTGGCTCCCTATGCGGTGAGCCTGGTGCTGATACGATCAGACTCTGGTGTACAAAGGCCCGTCTATTACGTAAGCAAGTCGCTGCATGAGGCTGAGACTCGTTACTTGCCACTGGAGAAGGCCATCTTAGCAGTAGTGCTTGGCACGCGAAAGCTACCTCACTACTTCCAAGCCCACACGGTGATCGTTCTCACACAACTCCCACTCAAAGCTATACTCCGAAGTGCCGATTACACGGGTCGGATTGCTAAGTGGGGTACAATCTTAGGAGCTTTTGATATAAGATACATGCCCCGCACATCGGTCAAGGGGCAGGTCCTCGCAGATTTGGTGGCTGAGTTCACGGAGCCCCAGCTAGAAGAGGTGAAGCCCACGTCGGGCATGGATGAAAAATCAGTTGGCATGGTCTCTCAACAGAATCCCACCCATTGGGAAGTGTATGTCGATGGCGCGGCGAACCAAAGAGGCTCTGGAGTTGGACTAGTATTGATATCCCCCGAGAAAATCATCATCGAGAAATCGCTAAGGTTGAACTTCTCGGCAACGAATAATGAAGCAGAGTATGAGGCCCTATTGATGGGGATGACTATGGTCCGCAGAATGGGTGGGAAGTCCGTAGAGCTGTTCTCGGACTCAAGACTGGTAGTAGGACAAGTACAAGGCGAGTTCGAGGCAAAGGACGAAAGAATGCAGGGATACTTAGGTCGTGTTAAACACATACAATCAGAGTTCGAATTCTTCAGTTTGCTGCACATCCCCAGGAGTGGCAACTCACATGCTGACTCCTTGGCCACGCTAGCCACCTCTTCGGCACAGGACCTGCCGAGGGTCATCCTCGTCGAGGACCTGCACTGGCCTACAGAGACAAGGTCAGGGGGAGTCCAGGTTCACCAGATCAGGGTCGGACCGTGCTGGATGGACCCTTTAATCAAATTTATCAAAGAAGATACATTACCCGAAGATAAGGGAGAAGCCGATAAAGTTCGGAGGAAAGCGACTAAGTTCTGGTTGTCCGAAGACCAAAAGCTATACAAGCGCTCCTATTCGGGACCATATTTGTTGTGCGTACATCCCGAGGCGACTGAGACACTGCTAGAAGAGTTACACGAAGGAATCTGTGAGAGCCACACCGGAGGCAGGTCCTTGGCTCACCGGGCCCTCACCCAAGGCTATTGGTGGCCTAACATGCAGAAGGAGGCACACGAGTACGTCAAAAAGTGCGACCAATGTCAGCGCTTCGCTCCAAACATTCATCAGCCAGGGGGAAACCTCAATCCACTATCTAGCCCATGGCCCTTTGCCCAGTGGGGCTTGGATATTGTGGGACCCTTCCCCAAAGCTGCAGGAAACAAGAAGTACCTCCTGGTCGGAACAGACTATTTCACCAAGTGGGTTGAAGCCGAGCCACTAGCCAACATCAGAGACGTTGATGTGCAAAAGTTCGTGTGGAAGAGCATTGTCACACGGTTTGGAGTTCCTCACACCCTCATCTCGGACAACGGTTTACAGTTCGACAGCAGGGCATTCAGGAATTACTGCAGCGAGCTGGGAATTACGAATAGATACTCCACTCCAGCCTATCCCCAAGGTAATGGCCAAGCAGAAGCTTCCAACAAGGTCATACTGAACGGCTTAAAGAAGAGGCTAGATGATGCAAAGGGCAAATGGGTAGAAGAGTTGCCACACGTGCTTTGGGCTTACAGAACTACGCCCCGCAGGTCCACTGGAGAGACCCCCTTCTCGATGACCTATGGGGCTGAAGCTGTCATTCCTCTGGAAACAGGGTTCCCAACACTAAGAACTAGCTCATTCAGTCCAGCCGACAACGACGAGCAGCTACGGAAGAGCTTAGACTTAATTGAGGAAAGAAGGGAGAATGCAATGGTTCGGTTGGCACACTACCAACAAAAGCTCAGACAAGGCTACGACGCTAACGTGAAGTTGAGGCCTTTAGAGCCCGGTGATCTGGTGCTGAGGAAAGTTGTGGGCACCGCTAAGAACCCAGCTTGGGGGAAATTGGGACCCAATTGGGAGGGACCATATCGCATCACTTCAGGCGCTGGTATTGGAGCATATTTCTTAGAAGATTTGGATAGTCATGTAATCCCCCGCCCTTGGAATGTAAATAACTTCAAGAGGTACTTTTATTAATCAAGTCTTCTCTTCAGTTGATATACCAATTCGCTGCGTAAAGTTCTCTCAAGTGTTTAAACTTAAATCCAATCATGCCTGTAGTCCTCGGACCAGATGATTAGGGTTAGTTAATACTCATTCACCACCAGCTTAGGTGTTTAAACTTAAATCCAATCATGCCTGTAGTCCTCGGACCAGATGATTAGGGTTAGTTAACACCGTTAGCTCAAGTGTTTAAACTTAAATCCAATCATGCCTGTAGTCCTTGGACCAGATGATTTGGGTTAGTTAGCACTCGGTTACAGTTCTATAGTGTTTAAACTTAAATCCAATCATGCCTGTAGTCCTCGGACCAGATGATTTGGGTTAGTTAGCACTCGGTTACAGTTCTATAGTGTTTAAACTTAAATCCAATCATGCCTGTAGTCCTCGGACCAGATGATTTGGGTTAGTTAGCACTCGGTTGCAGTTCTATAGTGTTTAAACTTAAATCCAATCATGCCTGTAGTCCTCGGACCAGATGATTTGGGTTAGTTAGCACTC
The DNA here is from genome assembly GCA_019022515.1 of Quercus aquifolioides. Taxonomy (NCBI): domain Eukaryota; kingdom Viridiplantae; phylum Streptophyta; class Magnoliopsida; order Fagales; family Fagaceae; genus Quercus; species Quercus aquifolioides. The sequence goes on along the minus strand of CM032332.1, from coordinate 27,222,033 downwards.
GGTTACAGTTCTATAGTGTTTAAACTTAAATCCAATCATGCCTGTAGTCCTCGGACCAGATGATTTGGGTTAGTTAGCACTCGGTTACAGTTCTATAGTGTTTAAACTTAAATCCAGTCATGCCTGTAGTCCTCGGACCAGATGATTTGGGTTAGTTAGCACTCAGTCGCGGTTCTAGTGTTTAAACTTAAATCCAGTCATGCCTGTAGTCCTCGGACCAGATGACCAGGGTTAGTTAACACTCCGGTGCGGTCCGTGTTTGAACTTAAATCCAGTCATGCCTGCAGTCCTCGGACCAGATGACTAGGGTTAGTTAACACGAGAGTACATTCGAACTCTATAATCCTTGAACCAAGCGACAGGTTAGTGCTAAAACTTCTAATCGCGTTTAAGTTGTTTCTGATTTATAAATGCTTCCCCTAGTTGTGTTTAGTTTGAAGCCGAGGAGTAATAACTTATGTTTAACTTGAAAAGACATGCAAATCATCATTAGCTCTGGCTAGGCATATCCTTTTCAATATTAATTTTTGGTTACTTACACCATAAACATGATGCGTCAAATGGATTTATTTGCATTATTTGATTACAAGTGCAATGAACAGTTGTATATAACAATAATAGTTGGTAAGACATGTATTTAAAGACACCATAGACGAATGAAAATCTATTCCATTAATAAAAAGACGGTTTACAACTCTTTGGATAAAACAAAAGAAAACACAGGTGCAAAAAAGTAAAAGCCCTATACGTCTATTCTTTTGCCGAAGGGAGCACGGGGTCAGCAGCCTGGCCTATCCGAGCAGTTGCGTCAGGGGCTCGGTCCTTGGGCTCAGAAGGAATTTTCTCTTCGCCTGACCCTTGGACTTTCTCTTTGGCTGGTTCAGCCGGCTTATCCTTGCCGCTTGGCTGACCAGCTTCCTTGCTTGCACCAAGAGTAAGCGGAGGAGCAAGGCTGACCAGAGTTGGCTCTGAAGCTTCTGGCAGCTGTGGAGCAGGAGGGAGATCAGTTCCCGGGAGCTCTCGGATATCAGGATCGTAGTACACGCTCCCAGGATGCCTCAGCTCCGAGTCGGCAGGAACTCCAGCTGCATCCAGGGCTTTGCCCCAACTTATATCGCAATAGTCTCGGCTGACCGAGGCGAACTGCTCTAGAAGCTGGGACGTGGCCGTCTCTACTCCCAGCTGGTAAGCTGTCTTCTTTTCAGCCTCAGTCGCCTCCTGGGCCAACTGGGCCTTCTCCTCGGCATATTGGGCGCTGTCTTTGGCTTTTCGGAGTTCATCCCTTAGCCCGTTTACCAGCTCCCTCTCGGTCTTAAGATCGGCCTCTGCCGCCCTCAGCAACTTACGCTGGTCCTCAACCTGCTTCTCAACATTCTTTATCCCAGCGTCAAGACTTTTCTTCTGGCTGGTCATATCCGCGAGCTCCCCGGACAGACGGGTATAATCGTCTTTCAGTTGGCCCAGAGATTTCTCCGCCTCATCTCGGGAGTAGAGAGCCGCCTGGGTTTCAAGGCGATTCTTCTTGTCCCACTCCTCGGCTACGTAAATCTGCTGAGTTACCTGCGTGATGAAGACTAGTGTCAGATACGGAAAAATAGGAAAGGCAAAAGTCAACGATTCAGCTAATCGGATTGAAGTTACTTACGATGGCTAAATCCCTCTTTAGGGATCGAAAGAGCTCCGCCTGGTTGAAGCGCCTGAAGGACTCCATGTCATGAGGGAGGAGAAGTGGTTGCTGCAGGGCCTCAGCAACGTAGCCGGCCCTCCCTCCATCATAATTCCTGAGGGAGGTCTCCCAGAGGATTGGAGCGCCCTCCAACTCCAATTTTGGAGACCAAATCCGCGGTCCCCCTCCTCCTCGGCGCACTTCCGCCATTGTGCCCTCGTCTCGGCTCTCAGTAGACTGAGCCCTGCGAGTTCGGCTGTCCTGTGCCACTTTTTGCTGCTTGGCCCCCTTTGGTGGTGGCACCTGTTTTTCCCCAACCTCGGTGTGGGGTCTCTTCTTCTGCAAGGTTGGCATTGGTTTCAGGTTTGGGTCAGGGATCTGAGTAGGCACTGGAGGGAGAGTCACCACCGTCTTAGATGTCCCAGCATCTTTCGGGTCTGACTTTTTGCCTCTCCCCTTCATCAGGTTCTTCAAATCCATATCTTCGTCCGAGGAGTCTTCAGAATGGGTGGCTAGCAAGTTAAGCTGGGCGCCTGACTGCTCGTAGGCCTCTTCCTCGGCGTCTGAGATCTCTACCACCTGGTTTACTCTTGAAGCCTCTCCCTCAAACTGAAATTCGTCTATCTGTTCTTCTAGCGACGAACTGGAAGAGCCAACCCCCTCGCCTTCAATCACTTGTCCGAAGGGAACTTGCTGAAGTGGTTGGATAAGGGGAGGTGCAGCCCGAGGAATTGGACGAGGTACAGGTTCAAGATCGTCTGGCGCCAAGAAGCCCTTCCGACCAACGTCGATACGCGCAAGGCGACGATCTCCTTGGACAATTGTGTTGCCGGCCGGTTGAAGACCCTTTGATGTCGTTTTATATCCAAGAATGAGGGGAGCAGACCGTAGTTGCCCGTCCTCGCTCACGAAGATCTCCGACCTTAAAAGGTAGTTGAGGGCAACGACATTCGTTAGGCTGAGCTGAGGAGAAACTTGTCTCTTATCTGTTGCAAGTAAAAGAAAACGGTTAGAGGCTCAAAAATATCGACCGAAGAGAAATTAAAGACAGTTAAAAGACGGGAGCCCTAAGCCTATGGTCAGTACGCCTAAATCTACGTGTCACACCTGGCTTCCCAGGCTTGGTTGGGCAACCAGGGCCGTTGCGCCAGGCGCCCGAGACGATCACATAGTCGTCTTTCATCCCTTTGTTGGATTTAGGAAGGCAGGAGATGAGCCTGACAACGTCCGACCGGGATTTTAAGTAGTACCCAGCATCTTGCTGGCTATGGCACTCGTACATATATACCACATCAAGCCAGGTGAGTCCCAGCCCCAAGTGACGCTCAAGGTCCTCGATCGCTCCTAGGATCCTAAACATATTGGGCGCGCACTGCCAGGGAGTAAGCCTATGGTTCCGAAGGTAATTGGCGGTGATGGGGCCCATGGGGATTGTCATTCCCCCTTCTTTGAAGGCGATGAGGGGGATAACCACCTCTCCCATCTCCGGGTCTGTTAGTATTTTTTCTGGGGGGCAATACCTCACACCCACGTTAGGGGGTATGCGATACGTGGTCCTAAACGCCTCTACTTGCTCAGGGCTATCCATCATGTACTCGAGTTTCCCCATGGTGGTTAAACGGAGTGACTGGCCGAAGAGAAAACTAAAAGATTCGGTGGGCGGCGACTTACAAGGGCTAGACCGGAGAAGCGATCGCAGGCTCGTAGGAGGACTCGTGAAGTTTCTGAGCAAGATCGGCGCCGGGGACTGGGAGATTCGGACGGAAAGATGTGGACGGAGGGGCGCGTCTGTTCTTGCTGGAGCGTCTGAAGATTTGTAAAGTGAGGAAGAAATGATTTCCTCTGAGGCTTTATACGGGGTCAAGCGAAAGGTCAGGGGCACTCCCGTCCAAATCATGAGGAAAAACCACAGCCATTGGATCAATCAGCCACCGTTGGATGGGAAGGATAAAACGTCGCCTGGTGCAGTTAATGCAGCACCTTGGGAATAAGGAAACTGCAGCGGCATTAATGAGGCGTCTGTTCCAACGCTCACACACGTGCCAGCTCGGTTGTGCGTGTTTCCAAGCTCTTGCTCCGTGGCAAGTCAAAATCCTACTTTTTCTCCTCGGATGCGAGGGGAAAACTACAATTTTGAGGGGCTATTGTGGGGGAGAAAAGCCCAACCCAACTTATTGGGCCCAAGGCCCTATCCGAGGACCACCGTTAGTCCGAAGAGACCAGGACACAAGCCCACGTGAGAGGATGCCCGTAGGCGAACACGTGCACTGCCCGAGGAGTTGTTCATATGTCCGAGGAGTCCGATACCCTCAGACCCGACGAGGTTTTCGCCCGGCACGTGTCAAGCGATCTGTCTGACAAGTGTCAAGGGAGAAAAGGGGGCCTCGGACACACAAGAAGGTGACTGGAATAGAGAAATATCAAGGAGACAGACTTCAACCACCGCATTTAATGCACTGCACCTACCCTTCTGGCCGCATTTATGTGGAGAAGACCCCTGAACAGTGCATCCCCAGCTACCGCCACTCAGACAGGGCTAAAGGGGGAGTGTGATGGGACATGCACTCAAGTGGGCGCCCAGATGATGAACAAGTGGACGGTGGAGATGGAGGAAGGCAGCACTATATAAGAGAGAGGGGCCTCTGATGGTAGGGGATCGAAAATCAAAGAGAGAAAAGAGCATATGATTTTACTGTAGCTCCAACATTTGTAACCTAAGTTCATCAATGAAAATCACCTCCTCGGACGAGACTTTCACCTCTGTCCGAGCACGTTTTAATTCAAATCTCCCCATCTTCTATGCCGTTTAATACTGTTATTTTTCATTATTGGCCTAGCTCTTTCACCCACTCTCTACAAATTTATTGTTTTGGGTTCAGTGGGCTCCAAATCCACACCTCCTTGGGCTTGGGCCGCAGAATCTGACCCTACAATATATATATATATATATATATATATATATTAGTTTAATTTTGTCAAGGACTTTTTTGCGACAATGGTAAAAAATGATAGATTAAGTCCCAAACTCCCCTCAAGTTTTTTAAGGTGTGATAAATAACTGGAGAGATTCAAGTCCAAAATTCCAATATTCAATGAATAGAGGCGGTGCATCATTAGAACAAAATTAAAGTGCAAAATAAAAAAGAGACGGAAAATATGCATGCATTAAGTTTGGAACTATTTTGCACATACATTAGGAAGAGGAATTTGAGAAAGGTGGTGAGGGAGGGAGAGAAGACTCATAGGTACCACTCCTAGGCCTCAAAATTGTGTTGCTCTTTCATATGGGCTTTTGTTCTAAAGTTAGGGTTTTAAAGGAAAAAGAAAAATTGGTTGTGTTTGAGCTGATTGGGGAGTTTTAAATTAAGCTCGGGACGTCCTTAGGTATAGTCTCAGTATAAGGAGTGAAACTATTGATCCCCATATTATTAAACAAGTGGGAAGTCTTAGATGGAGTACATTTGTTTACATTCTCAAAAAAAGAAAAAAAAAAAAAGATTACATTTGTTTAGGTAAATGAATGAGCTGTTTTTGGTCATAACTTAGGAAGTGATTGACCAAATGTGATTAGCTACACATTCCTAGCAAGCTCAAGAGAGCTTCTCTATGTGGTAGAACGCATCAAATGTCAGCCGTGGAGTTAGCTTAGTTTCAATGACCTAAAAATAGTTTGTTTGAAACTTTAGCCATATTCAGCAAGAGTTATAGGCCTTGATTTTGGTGAAAATTTTGGGTACTTAACGTTTTTCTCGAGTTTTAGGTGCTGCAAGTGTCCCTAACCCACTCCATATATAGTGCACATAACTTGGGCTCAAATATGATGTAAAAAGGTCAATTCATACCCTCTAATCCACGCTCATTCAAAATTTTCTTATGTCACATGAGCTGATACTATGTTTAAAAGAATAAAATAAATCGTAATACATAAATTGGCTTACAAGATGGGCAGAATTGGACTTACAAAAAACATGTTGCAAAACCAACCATGAACAAAGTCACATGATGATTTACTTGGACTACTGTAAGTGAGTGGACAAGTCAAACAAAATATCATTAATTCCACCGATTTGTGGAATTTGTCATCTGGAATAAGTTTTTGCCCAAGACAAGTCTTGCAGGCGAGATTTCCATATCGCTGATTGCTCTTGTTTTTTTTCCTTCGTAAAACACAAAAGTTCCATCTTGATTGAGGAAGCTGTTAAAGACTTCGTTAATTACTTTGATTGGGATCGTAAATTTCTATTATTACTACTAACGTGTTCTTAAAGTTTGTAATCCCTTGTCTTTATATATTAGTCAAGTCAATACCATGTAAAGTCGAATTTTGGAAAAACTCCGAAAAAGATGGAGCTGATAGGAACAACTTCGTTAATTACTTTGATTGGGATCGTAGACTTCTATTATTACTACTAACGTGTTCTTAAAGTTTGTAATCCCTTGTCTCTATATATTAGTCAAGTCAATACCATGTACAGTCGAATTTTGGAAAAACTCCGAAAAAGATGGAGCTGATAGGAACAACTTCGTTAATTACTTTGATTGGGATCGTAGACTTCTATTATTACTACTAACGTGTTCTTAAAGTTTGTAATCCCTTGTCTCTATATATTAGTCAAGTCAATACCATGTACAGTCGAATTTTGGAAAAACTCCGAAAAAGATGGAGTTGATAGGAACAACTTATAAAATTTTAAGACAAAACTACAATGTTGGTCCCTCAAGTTTACTCTGTGTGCGCAATTGGTTCCTCAAGTTTGAAGCGAGCACAATTAGTCCATTAAGTTTTAAAACTAAGTTGTATTAGTCCTTTTACTAACTACTGTTAGTGATGTTACTTATGTGGTTAATGAAATAATGACTTGGCATTTTTTTAATGATGTGACTTTTTTTAATTAAAAATATTACAAAATAAATTTACACGTAAGAAATAATCTCCCCATCAAAAAAATGTAATAAACAATTTGATTCACAACCCAGTACCAAACAAGAGAGAGAAGGGGAGAGAGTGGAGAAACCTAAACCCTAGCCACATCATTAAAAAAATTACAAATTTTTTTAATTAAAACTTGAACTTGCACATTCTGGCTTTCTGTTAACACAGACGTAATGATTATTCTACAAAAGTTTGGCGATACATCTCCGATCCAGATAGCAAACCTGTTACATTGTTCTTTCAGTACCAAGTAGGTGCCAAAATACAGAATTCTGCTTTACACCAAACTCTAGATCCTTCCGTCAATATATTGCTCTTTTAGATCCTGCAATGCTTGTCGAATTGAATCCTCATCTTGGCTGGAGTACTTGAAACATATAAGCTGTTGAGCAACACGGTAGGCCATCTGGATTGGATGATACTACAGGTAGTTTACTTCCATCCTCTTCACTTCCTAGACATTGGAAATTTGTTTTAAAATGTCAGATTAATTACCGCAGTTCATGAAGAGGGGCCATTCCATATACATCAACAAGAAAAATTCATTAAGGAAATCAAATCAAGTAAAAGGAAGACACAGACGCCACATAAATTGGATTTCAATAAACATTTAAAAAAAAAAAAAAAAAAAAGAGCCCTAAACCAGTAAATATGTTTTAAAAGCCACAAAGGTGGGACACTCGCTGAAGGCTGAGGCCTCCGTAAATGTCAACCAATATTTTTCAAAACTTGTATGAAAAATGTGAGCAGCTTTGCAAGCAGTTTTTTTTTTTTTTTTAAATCTTTAACTTACTTGTAAGGTTTAACAAGTTGGCACCAACATAATACTAAGACACATTCAGTACCAAACAATTTGTAATTTTTTTAATTAAAAAATGCCACATCATTAAAAAAAAATGTCAAGTTATTGTTCTATTAGCCACGTAAGTAACACCACTAACGACAGTTAGTAAAATGACTAATACAACTCAGTTTTAAAATTGAGGGACCAATTGTGCTCGCTTCAAACTTGAGGAACCAATTGCGCACACAGGGTGAACTTCAGGGACCAATATTGTAGTTTCGCCAAAGTTTATCGAATACAAATTTTCTATCTCACTTTTTGTGTTCCATTTTATGCTTAACTAATCATAATTTATCATGTATTTATTTTATTTTACTTATAAAATAATCAAATTTTAAATAAACAAAATTAAACCCATGACAAATTGTGAATAATTGAACATAAAGTGAAAAAGTGGAGTTATGAATTTGTATTTAGTAGCTTATAAATTAATTTATTCTACCTTGTCTCTGTTTATATAATTTATTGGTCAGTTTATTTTTTAAGTTAGTTTTTGACTCATTTTTTAATTAGGGTTGTCAAGGACAAGTTTTTAATACTTTATGTACACACGTTCAAGTGATTTTTAATCAAATTAATAATTAGATTAGACCAAATAATTTATGTAACAAAAAGGGTTTCAAAAATACTCATGTTAAGAGAGAAGACTTTCTCAACAAAAAAAAAAAAAAAGTTAAAAGAGAGGGTAATAAACTTGCACACTATTTAACTAAATTAGTAGTTAATTTTTTGAATAGTGTAATATAGATGGAAGATCTTCCACCCTAAATTTCCGCTTTTGTTAAGCTGATTTGGCTATCGTTTTGGAATTAAAAAACTCAATGTCTTCTTTCTAAAGAAAAGAAAAAATTTACGTAACATGACATGTTGCGGTGGCAGGCAGACGCAGGTGGGTAAATAATATTTAATTTTTTATACGGTCACTAGACCTTTAATGGTGTGGGTAAAAATGTTCTTTTACCTAAAAGGTCCTGGGCCCATCTGACCATCCACGTGGCCATGATGTCATCAGTTCATGTGTCTCACAAATACCATGAGTTACAAGGGTGAAACCGTCAAAGTAGTAAGTGTAGACCAAGTTGAAGGCATGACTAGGAACAACACAAAAGTAGGCCAAGTACAACGTACCTAACAGAAATTGGCATATACAAACAAAAATGTTAAGAGGGGGTTTGGTACATGTATTTAAAAATTAAAAATATGTGTTTGAAAATATGTGTGGAAATATGTGTGGGTAAAAAAATGTGTAAAAATATATGTAATGTTATTTAAAAACTGAAAACATGTGTTTGAGTGGGTGTACCAAACGGGGCCTAAGCCTCAACGAACATGAGAAATCAAGTTTTACACAATGGTGGCCAAGCTAATATCATTGCTAGTATCAGGAACATTGAAAATAGGTTTCAAGAATTTGTTACTACAATGATAAAGACATTTAGAGTGGAAGGTGATGTCAGTGGCGGTTTCAGGAATTTTTTTCAAGTTGTTCGTTAAGAAGTATAAATTATATAATCTAATAAAAAGAGAAATTCATATATTGACAACAACAACAATATAAAAATAAATAAATAAATAAATAAAAAGGCGAATGCATAAAGTTTACAATTGTCTTCTACGAGTTTTCATATTTTGAAATCGTTGCATGATAATCGCATTATCAATACTATAAGTTACATCTCTTTCAATGTACACAACCAAGCAACCATTCATCAACTGAATGTAGAACAAGTTATGTAGCAAAATTTAATTTTATTGGCATAAAAAACTGAGGGTTCTCTCAAATTTTTTTTTTGAAGGGTAGACAAATAAATTTTTAAAAATTATTATATATATATATATATATATATTTCAGGTCAGGGTGGTCATGGGATCACCCTGGCCTTAAGGTGGCACCGCCTGTGGGTGATGTGAAGCACTGGCCCTCCTACAGTAGGTTGGATTAAGTTGAATGTTGATGCTGTCATGCTGCAATCTCCCATGAGTTTTTTCACTCTGGCTGTAGTAGTTAGAAATGATAAAGGAAAAGTCATTCAGGTATGGGCTAAACTTTATGAGTTGTGCTCTCCCTTACAAGCTGAGGTTGCAACTATTCTATGGGCTTTTCAAATTGCTCTTGAGAAAAAATGGGATAGAATTACTGTGGAAAGGGATGCAAAAATTTGTATCGACTCTCTAGCGCCTATGAGTTCAAAGGAAAAGCAGGTACACTGGTCCATCTCCACCTTATTCATTAGAATTAGTGTTGGAGCATTTTAATATTAAATAAATAAAATGAATAAATGTAATAACATAAATGTAAAGATGTGGGAGTGAATATGGAAGATGAAGAGTTAGTGAAAATGTTTAATCCCACATTGAAAAGGAGAGAGACTATTTTATTCTTTTTAATTGTGGTGATTAATGGGCTAAAATGTATTGACTCAGATATTGGGCTAGATACGTGCGCAAGGGGGAGGTGAAGAGTGGAGGTATCAAAATTGGAAATGAATCAGCCTCTTGGATCCTCCTACTTGACAGCCCATTCAGAGCAATTACCATATCCGTTGGTGAGTAAATGGCCCGAATTAATACTCCATTTTTACTATGGAAAATAAAGAGCCATTAACCCACTTAATGGACTATCCGTTTGGGCCTTTTCATTCTTCAGAAACTCCTTATCAGACCATTAATTGTGTAACTCCAGCCCATCAGATTAATATCCAACAATTAATCTTGTAACACCCACTACATCAGAATAATGGACCTAATTAATCAAAATAAATTGGGTAGTAATTTCGTGAGGCCCATTGAGCCTATAAATAGACTCATTCAGACTCAATCCAAGTTACTGAAAATACAATATACACACACACAAAAAAAAAAAAAAAAAGATTCTTGTCAAAGAAGGGTGTTCTTTCTGGTGGAGCTTTGGGCTTGAACACTTTGTGCAGAGGTTGTTCTAGCCATACGACACTTGTTGGGCTGTTGTATCCTGGGGGAGACAAGTCAGAGAAGGTCTGCACCGGTTACAAAGTTTAGTCAACCAAGGGCTTGAATCTCCTTAAAGAGAGCGAGTGTCGCGCCTCAGTCCAAATAGTGTTGTGTAATTTCTCTCTTTAAAGTAATAAAATTCAGAAGTATTATTCAGTTTCTCTTTGTATTATTTCTATTATCATTGTATTTGCACCAACAATTAGTTTAGAAATTAGTAAGAGTTTTTTGAGTTGTAATTTTTGTTGGATTAGTAGAGACTGTAGTGGTGTAGCTCATGTTTCTGCTAAGTTGGCTAGTAGTCTTAGAAAGTCTTTTTCTTGTAATTGTCCAACCTCCCTGCTATTATTGTTGATATTTGCAAGGCTGATGGTTCTTCTGTTGTTCCTTTAACGAAAGTCCTGATTATTAAAAAAAAAAAAAAAAAAAAAAAAAAAAAAAAAAAAACAAAACAAAACAATGAAATCCTATAAGCTGCATTGGTACAATACAAACAAGTTTGTATTTTGTTAGTAATGCTTTTGGTTTATTTCTACTGTCACTACTCATTGGTAATGCTTTTGATTTAAATTTTTATTTTGTTAATTGTGAGTTTTGCTTGGTTAACTCAGAAGCTAGCTTATTTTGCTGTTAAATTTTCTGTTGCTTTTAAAACTAGCCTTTCTTTTTTGTTGCTCTTTTAAAGCTAGTTTTTCTTGTATAATTGCAATCTGCTTTTTGGTGTTTTAGAAGCACGCAGGTGCGATGTCGTACTGCTTTTTAATTCTTATTGAAATTGCATTTTATAATATTATATATATTCTACAATCACACGTCCTGTATTTAATGATTTACATATGAGCATTATATGAAACCTTTTTTTTAATAATTTACTAATAGTACAAATGACCAAGATTTGTGATTAAATCAACTATAAATCCCAAATATGTGAGGAAAAAAAAAAGTAAAATAAGAAAGGAGTCAAGGATTGGGAGGATCATGAATTAATTTGTTTGAATATTGTATGTGGTGGTTTGATTAGAGTTTGCATTTTGGAAGCGTTGATTGCGCGCTAATTTGTTATACTACCCATACATTTGGACAACATTAAATAATTAATGGGTTGGTGGCTATTGGCTAACTAAGGATGGCCAGGTGTAAGAAACTAATTAATTAAGCATGCAAGACATGTTTTTTTTTTTTTTTTTTTTTTGATAGGAAGCATGCAAGACATGTTGATTTACGTAGAAAAGCCTTTGGAAGAGATAAGGGTTGAAAAACCAATTGGTGATGATCACCAATTGGTTTTTCAACCCTTAGAGAGAAATGAACTCTACTTCGAGGCACTATATTGCTTTAAAATGATACAAACTAACAAGCTCTCTTATAAGTTGTTCTGGCTTTATGAAGGGAGGGGGTTGGTTCCTTTTACAAGTGTTGGACTCTCATCGACTACAACTATAATACAAGGTTTGTTACAATGATTTGGAGTCTATTGTCATGCCTCTTTGGCTAGTCAACAATGAAGGTAGTGCAATCCTGGCAAGTATCTCTGCATGTAATGCAGCTCCTATGCATTGCCATCTCTAATTTCCTTATTTGTATTTTTTTATATAAAATAAAAATAAAAACATAAAATATTCTTTTACATATAATATTCTTCAAATTATTTTATATATAAATGATAATGATTTACAATTTTTTTTTCTTAAACTTGTAGTTTTGTAATATTTATACTTTTTTAAATATAAAATAATTGAATTCAATTTATAATAGATATATACATGTTTCATTTCTATATAAGATTATAAGATTAAGGTCAACTACACCTCAAATAAATTTTCTCCTTGCATTGATACATTGATAGGAATACCATTGGAATATGATGAGAATACCAATAGAATATGAGGTCATCACTTGCCATTAGTATAGATATATATTTTTAATCTACATAAATATAATACGATTTGAGCTTATGATAATGACACAATTTTTTATTAATTGAGCTAATTTGAACCTGCATCACTAGTACTTAGGGACGGACCTAGGTGGGGGCTCGGGCCCCCCCGGGTCCAATTTTTTTTTAGTTATTATATATTTAATTTTTGTAGTTGGCCCCCTTTCAAAACCTTAGTCTCCCTTCTTCATAATAAGCCTAACTAGTTTCACCCAAATAGCAACTATCCAACCCAAAAACTTAACAAAAACAATAAAACATTTACAATGGTGTATTCTAGCAAAAAAAAAAAAAAAACTATTTTACCACCAAAGAACCAAAAAATCATGTGTTATTGGAGAAGCTAAAGCTAATTTTTTTTGCAACTACAGTAAACTGGTATTAATACCAGTTGACTGTAACAAGTTGTTAAAAATAAAATACAATATTTTATTAAGGTTATATCTCTTCCTTTAATTAAAAAACTCAAATTCTCTCTATTTCTTTATTATTTTAATGAGTTTTTTTTATATTATTTTAAATGAAGTGACGAAAAAAATAGAACATTTGATATTGAGTGTATTGTAAAGTGAGGTGATAAAATAGATAAAGTAGCTTTTTGATGTGCTAAAAGCTAAAATTTTTAGCACCACCATTGTGAATGTTCTAACTTCAAAAAAAAAAAAAATCCTAGCTAGCCTAGTATTAAAAAAAAAATTTATTTTGTTTTTGTTTTGTCTTTTTTGGTAAATGATTGCATCTTAATGTATTTAAAAACAACGATTTTGTATATTTATAATTTTTTAATACTATATGGATGTCTATTTGGAGTTGTTTATTTATTTATTATACTTCGGCCCCCACTAGCTTAAAATCCTAGGTCCGCCTCTGCTAGTACTAGTTTGTTTAATTTAATTTTTCCTTCATTTTGTAGGTCTACCATATATATATATATATTCAAACATCAAAATTCTAAATGATAATAGTAGACAGGGACGGAGCCACTGTCGAACTTGGGGGCAATGGTCCCCTCAAGTTTTTTTTTTTAAAAATATATATTATTATGTATGGGTATTAATTTTAGCAATTTTTTTATATAAAATTACACTTTGCTCCCCTTAACAATATCATTGATTCTTTTAAGAGTAATGCTATAATCACAAACTTTTCTATAACATTTTTATAAATTGTTGAAGTAACAAATTCTTATTGGTTCGCATCTAGACCCACACTTACATCATTTTTTTTTACTTACCAATAATCACTCGTCACATTAGCAATTTGTAAAAAAGTTTGTAGCTCAAGTAATTTCCTAATTTTAAAGACCATAAAAAATGTATAGATCTAAAATCTAAAACAAAATACACAAGCCCAAAAAAATTTGCTCGACAACAAAAATAACAAGGAGTAAAACTAAAAGAAAATTAAGCCCGATTTAAAATAAGAATTACATTACATCATTTTAAAATGTCTCTCGAATCCGTCCGTCAACGTAGGTCCTACTCATGTGAACTTGGACAAAACTTACAAGAAAAAAATTTTCGTTGCACAACATGCATGTAAATTCTAATAGTGACCCACTTTTCTTTCCGGAAAAATCTCCGCTAATTTGTAATTTCTGTTGTTCTTGACTTCTGTTTTTTTCTTTCGTAAAAACAAAACAAGATAATAAGTAATAATAATTAGTTACTATAGTACCACTAGCGTGCAGATTACTTTCGACCGGAGAATGTTTCAGTAGAAAATATTTTTAGGATAATTCATATTTTTTGTTTTTTGTTTGCAACCTAAAAAACACCTTGAAAAATATTTTCACTTGTTTGGCTCTACAAAAAAAAAAAGGAGTTATTTTATGAATTTAGTCTCTAATATGGGAAGCTCCACAACCAATCTTAACGATTTTTAAACTATTAATAATTTTTTAGACTATTATACAATATAGTTGTATTGTATTGTATATAGTTGTATTGTATAATAGGTTCGAGTTACACCTGGTGTAACTCTTAGAGTTACCAAAATTTTAAAACATTGAATTTAAGTAAATCTAATGGTCAAACATTAATGCTAATATTCTGATTAAGATCTTGTAGGGACGCAATTTGGTTCCCAAGCCCAAAGGATAGATGGATTTAGGTCCAAAAAGCCCAATACAATAAATTTGTAAAGAGTGGGTTAGAAAACTAGGCTCTAATGAATTGGACAATAATTATAGTGGGTCAAGATGACAAAGAAACAAAAGATGAAGGTGTTAGGCTATGGCTGCGTAGACTTGTGGTGGGTATTAGGCTCTTTGGTTTTAATCATTTTAGTTCTACGCATGAAGGCGTTGCCATCATGACCCCATTTATAATCATGACCCCATTTGTAATTCTCCAATTTTCATACAGTAACATGCATGTTCTCAATTGTCACGGCCTGGAATATTGATAAAAACAAGTGGGTATTCCTTTCAATTTTAGTGTTTTTTTTCCCCTTCTTTTGCCGACAATTTATCCATGGAGGTGGAACAACAATAGAGGAGAAAGAGATAGAGAGAGAAACGTAGAGAGATAGAGTCAAATATAACACTTTTTTTTAAATTTAGAGATAGATATAAAATATAATAAATGAGAGATAATTAATGAGATCCTAATTAGAATATTAGCATTAATGAGGGCTTTTTTTTTTTACCGTAGGATCTACTTAAATCTAATAGTTTAAAAAATGTGTAACTTGAACCCATCTATATATAATAATAATAATAATAATAATAATAATAATAATCATCTTATTTTTTACTTACTTATCACCACCCACAAATTCCTGGCTTCGTCATTATTGACACCCTTAGGAAAAAAAATCTTAGAGTTCAATGGAGGTCAATATTGGGGTGGTGATGGTCACAAAACACAAATTGGTTAGGGGTGGTGGTGGCTGCAAAACAAAGGTTGGAGAGAGAGAGAGAGAGAGAGAGAGAGAGATTTTAAGTTACACCAAACACTTGAAATTGAAGAAAATATTTTACATTGAAACAAGAGCAACCTAACACATTTGGTCCATAAGGCTCTGTTTGTTTCGGGTGTAAAAAGAATACGGAAAATATTTTACACCATGATGATTGTTTGGGTTGGCCGGAAAATTTAGTCAAATGAAAAATCTTTTCCATTGACTATAAAATATCAGCCCCTGTGATGTAAAATAAATTACACTTCTAATTTACCTTCAAACCACTTACACCCATTTTCCTTTTCTATTCGAACTGAGAGAGAGAGAGGAGAACACTTACAATGAAGCACGGAGAGAGCAGGAGCCACCGAAAAAAGGATCGGACCACCATGTCGACCAAGTGAACGACCCACCTCGGAGACAATCGGACCACCGTGAGCAACCCACTCTTAAGTCGATTTGACCACTGTGTGAACGACCCACTCCTAGATCTAACCACTGTGGGTGACCCACGCCTAGATCAAGGCGTCACTCTTAGATCGACCCACCGTGTCCATGTCGCCACTACTACTGCCACCACCAAGTCACCCATGAACCGATCTCTCTCTCTCTCTCTCTCTCTCTCTCTCTCTCTCATGTGATTTTGATTCTTTTGTTTTGATTTTTGTTTCTTTTTGTGTTTATATATTGAGATTTTCTATAATAATATTTGTTTGGATTCTGGGAAAATGTGAGAAATCTGATAAAAATGTGTTTCTAGAGCATTTTCAAGAACACAACTAAACACTAGAAAATATTTTCCAAAGTATTTTTTGGAATGCAACCAAACATCTGAAAATGTTTTCATTTCTGAAAAATATTTTTCACTTGAAAATATTTTACACTCGAAAAATATTTTACATATTGTCAAACGCAGTCTAAATTGAGGTTGAGAGAGATATTTTAAGTCACACCAAACACTTGAAATTGAAGAAAATATTTTACATTGAAACAAGAGTAGCCTAACACTTTTGGACTTTTCATTTTAACCCTTTACATTTCAAATTTTTTTTACTATTCATATTTGATTATGCTTTTATACTGACTCTACTATCTTTTTCCGTTAGTAATCTAATCGTCCATAACATGTTTTTCTACTTATAATAATATTATTCTTATATTCCACACATTTTAAAACCAATTTTTCATAAAAAAAAAAATAATGGATACTAAATGATTAGATTACTAAAGAAAATAGACTACGTTCCAAATTTTAAGGATCAAAAGTATACTTTTTTTACTTAGTACAATTGCTAGACATGTTCGAATTATTCTAGGACCACAAACTCTCACACACCCTTTATCACAATTGTCTTGTGTGATAGATTGTGATTAGTAATTTGTTACTTTCACATTAACTTACAATTTTTTCTTCATCGCTTACAATTAACCATGCAGTACAGTTGTAACAAAAATTGTGTGAACAAAAAAATGTTAAGATCACACCTTGCTTATATGATAAATGGTGAGGTTTGGATTAAAAGTGGTAGGCCAATATATGGTCGTAGCTTTACTTCGCAGTGGGTGGTCCTATAATCATTCTCACATCCCCACCAACGAAGTCTCTCTCACTCAACAAAAAATGCACTAAAGTCTATGGTCAACCCCCAAAAGTACTCTCATCCTCATGCAATAAAAGACCAAACCTCCTTCCTATAGTTCCTACCAAAAAAGAAACCAAAATCCAACTTGCAGCAGCCACCATGGATACACTAAACATACAAACACCATACCCCAACACCAACTCCAACTCCACCAAACCCACAGACCCAGAAAAAGACATCTCCACCATTGACGAAGATGAGGAGCTCTGTCCCATTGAAGAAGTCAGGCTAACAGTGGCCAACACAGACGACCCTACTCTCCCCATATGGACTTTCAGGATGTGGTTCTTGGGTCTAATCTCATGTGCTCTTCTTTCCTTCCTCAACCAGTTCTTTTCCTACCGTACGGAGCCTCTTGTCATTACCCAAATCACTGTTCAAGTCGCCACCCTCCCTATAGGTCGCTTCATGGCTTCTGTTCTTCCCAAGACCAAGTTTCACATACCTGGGTTTGGATCCAGGAGCTTCTCGTTGAACCCTGGTCCGTTTAACATGAAGGAGCACGTACTCATTTCCATCTTTGCTAATGCTGGGAGTGCATTCGGATCTGGCTCAGCATATGCTGTTGGTATTGTCACTATTATCAAAGCCTTCTACCACAGGAATATCTCCTTTTTTGCTGCTTGGCTTCTTATTATCGCTACTCAGGTAATTTCTATTATAGTATTAATTGTCTGTGAATATGATGCCCTTTTCTTAAAAAAGTGTTTTTTTTTGGATTTTAAAGTTTTTGTTGTACACTTTTCGAGAAGTATTTGGATTATTGTTATCACTACATATATATATATATATATATATATATATATATGTATGTATGAAAAATTATTTTTTTATGTTAGTGTCAGAATCTTGAGGTAGGAGTTGTGTTTTAGGGGACACTTTTCTTGCTGACTTGGAAATTGAATTGAAGCAAGAAAAAAAAAAACAGTTGGTAAAAGTAAAAGCTAATAATAGTACAAGCTATCCAGGCAATACCTTTTGTTTTGGTTGCCCGTCCCATCATTCTGCAATTTGCAATAATGATGTCCTTGGTTATATTTGAATATTATAATTTGCTATTGGGAGAACAGGATTTGGATCCGGTGCAAAATAGCTGGAGTTGCACCGGGTACAATTGCACAGCATTAATTTTTACTATTTTTATTTTTTAACTTGAACTTTTTAATTTTTTTACTCTCATATTTTGAACATGTTTGAAAGGGTGATTTATCTGAACACGTATTTAGAGATAACAGGCACGGTGGATTGCATTAATTTGCAGGTATTAGGATATGGTTGGGCTGGACTATTACGGAAGTACGTGGTGGAGCCGGCACATATGTGGTGGCCAGCTACTCTTGTTCAAGTTTCACTTTTCCGGTATGTTTTCTCATTCATCCTCAACTGTCTTTTTGTTATTGGATTTTTGTTTTTATTTTTATTTTTTTGGCCTAATAAAGATATTTTATTCAAAAGCAGACAAACCTTTCCCATGATTTTATTTATAATTTAGTTGCATATGCATTATTGGGTTTATTATATTAGCTTATCATGAATTTTCCCTTTCCTTTTCTCCAAAAAGAAAAAAAAGAATTTTCCCTTTCCTGTTTTGAATATTGCTATTGCCACAACAGAACCCAAAATTTGCCCACGAGTTGTAAGCAGGCGGTAGAGTAATCTCATTATTCACTACTTGTCACGCTGATAAATTATGACAAAATTGTAAATTTTATTATGGTAGTAGCATTATTCTATCTTCCTTTAGTTTGTCTTCTTTTACTAACTAGTGGGCCAAGAAGACAAGATAAGGTCTTTTCAAAATCTTGCCCACGATAGCATGCCGTAATGAATACACATTAAGAATATTCGAAAACAGGACCTACTTCTAGTCCTATCCTATTGATCATTAAGAGAATGAATCTTAATAATTGATTATGATTTTTAAAAATATCAGAGCCGTAATGAATACACATTAAGAATATTCGAAAACAGGACCTACTTCTAATCCTATCCTATTGATCATTAAGAGAATGAATCTTAATAATTGATTATGATTTTCAAAAATATCAGAGCTACGCAACCTTAACTAAAGTTTATTTAGATATAGTTTATTTGTTAAAAATTAAAAATTTATTACTGAAAATACTAGAGCAAAATAACTTTTAAAAGTGTAAATAATATGTGATACCTAAATTTCCCTAAAAATTTATGTTTTTACTGAGTTTGGTGGTCCTAACCAAAAAAAAAAAAAAAAGCAAAACACAACTTATCTTGTGAATGGCTGAAACATGCACAGTGCCCATGGTCCCACTTCAAACGCCAAACGCACCCTGAACGTGCAATCCATTGTAGGTCTGTGTAAACATGAAACAAAATTTCTAAGTGTTGGAGTCCACAAAATATGAAAATACTTATCCAAAAGGACAGAATTAAATAGTAAATAAAAAAAAAGCGGACAAGTCCAGCTGGTTCCAGTTTACAAGATTCTAAAGTGAATCCATCAAGCTGACTTTGGAAAGCAGTTCTACTTTACATTAAGGCGTATCTTGTTGAATATAACAAGATGCAGTTATGTAAGTTCTTTGGGCCACATATTTTTGGCCCCTAAAATTGACCTACTTTATGAGAGAGAGAGAGAGAGTATTGTCAGTTTGCAAGGGAGCTGCATGTGACCCATAAGGATAAAACAATTATTGATTTACAATTTCAATGTTCATATATTCAAATCTAAAATTGCTCCAACTAGTCCAAACTAAGCCAAATCTGATCCAAAAAGAGCGAGCAAGTGGGCATTTTAACAGTTCTAAATTAAATGGATCATGTGGAACGAACTGCGGTACCGTCAAAGTGGCAGTTGATCAATTAAAAAAGAGTAAAGGCTACTACATGGATACGGAGTGATATCTTCCTTTATGTGTCTTCTTATCATATGCCTTGATGCTCTTAACCACACAATCGGGCCACCATGCATCTTGCATGCATGTGAGACAGCCAATCCTCTTACCAGTTTTTAGTTTTTACACCAAGTCACCAACTGTTATAATATCAGTAATAAACCTGAATTTTTGTTCCATCACACGAATACAGCGCAATCACTGTCACAAAATAGTGTATCAATACTTCATTGATGTTTAGTAGAGTAGAATAACAAAGAATTTGCAAATTCAGGAAATTAAGAATGAATCACATAAGGCAGTGTTGTTACAAGCTTCATGCCATTAAAACGAAAAGCGCCTCATCTTGTTATAAAGTACAAACTGTTTATTATGATGCACCCAAAACAAAAAAAAAAAAAAAAACCTTCATTGATATAAAATTATGATTTATTATGCAGGGCTTTGCATGAAAATGAAAAGCGGCGCATGTCACGAGCAAAGTTCTTCCTAATTGCACTAATTTGCAGTTTCTCATGGTATCTGGTCCCAGGGTACCTCTTCACAACACTCACAAGCATATCATGGGTCTGCTGGGTATTCTCCAAGTCAGTCACAGCCCAGCAGATAGGTTCAGGCATGAGAGGCCTTGGACTTGGAGCCCTAACACTTGACTGGTCTGCTGTGGCATCTTTCTTATTTAGCCCCCTCATCAGCCCTTTCTTTTCTATTGTCAACGTTTTTGCTGGCTACTTTTTGATAGTCTATATTGCAATCCCAATAGGATACTGGGGGTTAGACTTGTACGGTGCAAGGAGATTTCCTATTTTTTCATCACACTTGTTTACAGCCCAAGGTCAAGCCTACAACATATCAGCTATTGTAAATGACAAGTTTGAGTTAAACCTATCCAACTATGAGGAGCAAGGACGGATTCATTTAAGCATGCTTTTTTCTCTCACTTATGGCTTTGGATTTGCCACAATTGCATCCACGCTCACACATGTGGCCCTATTCTACGGCAGGTATATTCCCAATTGATTCTCAGATGGTTTGATGTTCACAGTTCTTTGATTGTTTTCAAATATGGTAAGAATGCTATTTGTTTAAGTTAGCAAAATACTTCTGTGAGAACTATTTACACAGCCAGAACCATTTATTTACCAAGACAGTCAAAAAGTATTTACCGTGCCCTGGATTTTTTCCACATAACAAAAATGGCAGAAGCTTTCGAATAAAACATGGCTTTAGAATTTAAGACTAATAATTTCTTTTCAAAGTGAGAAGCAAAATGTTAAACAATACAAACCTCTTTTAAAGTAATCAATGAACAAAACTACCCTTCTCTATTATCAAGTTCTTAAGGTTCTGATATTTTCTGAATTTATTTAGTAAAGTCAAGTTTCATTTACACTTATATGGGCAGGGAAATCTATGAGAGGTATCGTGCTTCTTATAAGGGCAAGGAGGATATCCATACCAAATTGATGAAGAGATACAAGGACATACCTTCCTGGTGGTTTTACTTGTTGCTTGTTGTGACAATGGCAGTTTCCCTTGCACTCTGCATATTTTTAAATAATCAAGTTCAGATGCCATGGTGGGGACTTCTCTTTGCTGCAGCTATGGCCTTTACTTTTACTCTTCCAATCAGCATTATAACTGCCACAACAAACCAGGTTATTGAGAAAATACTTTTTCCAGCCTTTTTTTTCTTAAAGCAACATAAGTAAAATATTGAATTTATATACTAAAAATCATTAGTAATGCCTGATCTCAATTAGTTGGCCCTGATCATGCAAGTTGTGTCATATCAGACATACTTTTCCATGTCCTATATAATTCAAGATACCATACAAAGTTTAATGACATTCTTCTATAATTTCACGTAGCATCAAACAACAAGCTATTTTAAATTAAACCATTTCCACTTGGATGTAGCAGCTACTAGATCGCATTTCCAGAATCTATAGTTTAAGGTTGTTTTATTATAGATTTCTTTAACTCAGGCATTAAAATAAGAATTTTATTCAATTCCATGATCTACATATAATTTGTTATTATCTCATTAATTATATAATGTTCTAAATACAGACACCAGGGCTAAACATTATCACAGAGTATGCAATGGGTTTGATATACCCGGGAAGACCAATAGCCAATGTGTGCTTCAAAACCTTTGGTTATATGAGCATGGCTCAAGCTGTCTCCTTCCTCAGTGATTTCAAGCTAGGACATTACATGAAGATTCCCCCAAGATCAATGTTCCTAGTTCAGGTACAAATTTATTTTCTACTATCTATAAATCAAAATTTAAGGAAAATAAGTTAAGACATCAGTTCACAATTATTCAGATATGAGATCTTTTTTATATCTGGAAAAAACTTTAGTAATATGACTTCTATAACATAGGTATTAATAGCCAAATTCAGGATCAGTAATCAAAGTCTATCAACCTTCAAGCTATGCCATTCTTTATCCCCTTTTACTTTGTTTTTTTTTTGGGGGGGGGGGGGGGGGGGGGGTTGTGGGGGTGAGGATAAGATTAAGCTATCCCATTCACATTACTCAGAATAGATGGCAAGAATTGCTTGACATCACCAAAGAAATCATTGTCCAGGAATATGGAATATATATTGATTCCTATGTGTAACACAAGTACATAACTGGGAAGAATCAAATTGCTTTCCAGAGAGCTCTTATTAGTTTTTTTTTTAATGAAAAAACCAGCACAAACTATAAAAATACATATTTTTTGAAAGCAGAAATTTCCGAGACCAAGTAAGTTGATCATTTTTTTTCTTATCCAAATAGCATACAGTATAGATTTAAATATGATACTTTTCATGAAAATATTTGACATTACATCATTATAAACTTACTATTGAAAAGGAACAAAGCCAACTAGATGTGTGTGATGACTTTTCACAAAACTTCAGTACATTAGAATCACAATTTAATGATCCTTAACCATCCAATATCTATAAACTATTTTTGAACACTTCCCGCCGCATAATTACTAACATTTTTTACTCTGCTGCTGCATTGGCCCATGTGTTTGTCTAGTTCATCGGAACAATTCTGGCTGGAACCATCAATCTTGCAGTGGCATGGTGGTTGTTGACCTCTATTACGAACATATGCCAGGATGAACTTCTTCCCAATGACAGTCCCTGGACATGCCCTGGAGACCGAGTCTTCTTTGATGCATCTGTTATTTGGGGTCTAGTAGGACCGAGACGTATCTTTGGACCTCTTGGAAACTATGAGGCAATGAATTGGTTCTTCCTTGGAGGTGCAATAGGGCCAGTGATTGTTTGGCTATTGCATAAATCATTCCCCAAGCAATCTTGGATTCCCTTGATCAACCTTCCGGTCCTTCTGGGAGCAACAGGAATGATGCCGCCAGCAACACCAGTGAACTACAATGCATGGATTATTGTTGGAACAATTTTCAATTTTTTCATCTTTCGTTACCGAAAGCAATGGTGGCAGAGGTACAATTACATTCTTTCAGCGGCACTGGATGCTGGAGTGGCTTTCATGGGAGTGCTATTGTATTTTTCAGTGGGCATGGAAGGGAAAGGTTTGACTTGGTGGGGTACCGATGGTGAACATTGTCCATTAGCACAATGTCCAACAGCCAAGGGCATAGTCGTTGATGGTTGTCCATTGAACTGATGCCGTATGCTTCAGTCATGATTTCACTTCTAATGTCAAACAACATAATGGTAGCAATTACTATGATGGTAGGATTTGAAATGGTGGGCATTTCATGCATTATATGGATTGTAGTATTTTATACAAATTATCCTTTACATTTGAGTATATATTGTTGTAAAGATCTTTCCATAAATAAACAACTCATTAGGATCTCTATATAGGGAATCCAAATCATTAACATTACAATATTACTATGAGTAAAATAACTTTAATTTCTTTTTAAAACGCACAAAATGGGGCATGCCCAAGTATGGGGATGGGTTGTGTTGAGCACACCACATTACACAATTGTTTATGAGATGCTATCTCCATCCAGCTGGTTTCCAGCTCAGGAAAACTTGATCAGTTGGGAAAGTTGATCCCTCACGTTTCCTTCGCTTTTTATGGATGGAATGTAATGCACAAATATTTGAAGCACACCACAACACAAATATGGGGGATGTGTTGTGTTGAGCACACCACATTATACAAATTTTTATGAGATGCTAGCTGCATCCAGCTGGAGCAGTCATTTCCAGCTCAGGAAAATTGATTAGTTGGGAAAGTTGATCCCTAATGTTTCCTTTGCTTTTTATGGATGGAATGTAATGCACAAATATTTGAAGCTATATTTTTCTTTTATAAGTAAAGAAATTAGATATTAGAGATTCTAATTAATTATGTTGAATGAATCAGAGTTAGTTGTTTGATGGTGTATTCAAGAAGACAAGGGGATGCTGTGCAATATAGTCATCCGCTCAAATAAGGATTGCAACATCATTTGCTCGATTACTTAATTAGATCGATCAATACAGTCAAAAGTTCTACTATTCTTCTCTTGCCAAATGATCTATAACACACACAAGGGGAGAAGCCTTCCGACTCTTCAAATGCCTACAATGATGCAAATTTCCTTGCCAACAATCCAATATCTAAATCTTGCCTTTGGCATAACTCTTTTTTTTTTTTTTTTTTTTGGGAAGTAAAATTTATTGATAAAAAATAAAAAAGAACAATACCAGGTTACACTAGATGTGTACAACTGGAGCAAAAAAAAAAAAAAAAAAAAAAAAAAAAAAAAAAAAACAGAACCTCTTTGGATGACTCAAGAAACCCTAAAGAGAGTAAATACAAATGACCCCAGGTTACTCGCCACCGAGCATCGCAAAACAAGATGATCTTTTTCTTTTTTTTTTTGATAGGTAACTAAAATTTTTTATTAAGGGTGTGTTTGGAATCTTTGGATACCGCTTATTTTGCTGAAACTGAAAAATTATTGCTGAAAGTACTATAGATAAAGGTAAAATTTAGTTGAAATAGTACAATGAGACCCATGAATAGTGTCAAAAAAATGTAGTAGGGCCCATTAATAGTAGCAAAAATAAGCTGAATAGTGAAATAATTTTCATTTTTCATCAACACCCAAACGCACACTAAGAAAAAAATAGTCAACCTGAGTACATTGGGGATGTACAGTGGGGGCAAAAAATCAAAAACCAAAATTACAATGATCAAGTAAAGCAGGAAGAGAAAAACAAGAACAATGCGACAAAGCCACACTCCAAACAAGTAGAGTATGCAAGAAGAAAGACTTGATCTCTAGTAAAGAGCGCTCACATCCCTCAAAGCATCTAACATTCCTTTCTCTCCAAATACACCACATCAAACAACGGGGCATAAGTCTCCAAAAAATTATATTGCGATGTTGTCCGAATTTACCTTGCCAAGACTCAAACGCCTCAAGTACCTTAAGTAGCATAACCCAATAGAGTCCAAGCAAACAAAACACTAAAGACCACAACTCAAAAGCTATGGGGCAATGAAGTAGAAGATGATCCACCGACTCCCCACACCTCTTACACATATAGCACCAATCAAGAAAAATAATACTCATTTTGCGAAGATTATCAGTTGTAAGAATCTTACCTAAAGAGGCTGACCATGAAAAGAAAGCCACCCTTGGAGGGACCTTCGATTGTCACACCAACCTCCAAGGGAAGGAGATAGTAGGGGGGTAGAAAGAAAGATAGAAACTTCTAACCTCAAAACCTCTACTCCTTGCTGGCTTCTAACAAACCTTATCAGGGCCAACCCCGCACTTCCCTAAAGTAAACAATGGCCATAAAATGATCAAAAGAGACTTCCTCTCAATCCTATGGTGGACGATACCAAGATGATCTACAATCTCTCCATTGCTCTTTCACATGCAACACCAATCCACATTCATAATGTGATATTTCCCAAGATTACCCACCGTTTGTATTTACCTAATGCTACTGTGTAAGCTAAGATAACGATCTTACGAGGTACCTTATCACTCCATATGCTCCTCCATGGAAATTGAACTCCTGTGGATCCTTTGAGAGTATCATAGTTAGAGGGGGCTTTAAACTTTCCACTCTTAGTTAATTAAATGCTAATACCAAAAATTGGAGTCAGAAAAGGAAGACAAGAACCAATGAAGCACCTTCTTTGCTTTTGTTTCTACAGAAGTAAGCAACAGTTTGAGAGAGGGAAGAAGGGACTGTGTGATGCAGCCATGGAAAAATACTCAATTCGCTGCCTTCAGACTTTGGGGAAATTATTGAATGCTAATATGAAGAATTCAGATATAAGCCTGCTTCAAAGGTAAAAGTTTTATGTATTGTATGACAATGTTTGCAATTATCCAATGCTAATACCAAAAATTGGAGTCAGAAAACTTTTCCATGGTCTTAATATGTCATAAAGAGAAATATTATAAAGAAGAAGGCATTGTAATTTAACAATGTCCAATGGCATAAAATATTGAAGGATAGTGTTTCACACCTTGACATGCTCATGATGAATTTACTGAAAGCCACTGGTTATACTCATCCATCCTTATGATGAAGGAACTAGAACTTGGGGAACCTCCTCCACCATATGCCTTCATGTTCCAAGATGTGGACCCAATAATTTAGTCTAAATTATTCCATTATGAAAAAATAATAATAAAAAGAAATGAGCCATGGTTTAATGGATAATGATGCAAACCTTTGCAACTTCAGAGGTATCAGTGGCACTGTCAATACTTCTCAAGCACATTTTAAGATTATTTCGTTGCATGTATACAACAGCTCCTATAGGCCTGACACCACCAAAAGAGAAAGACAACAACAAATGTACAATCAAATACCAATTACATTATTTTTTTTTTGGCTGACAACAAGTTGGGAAGGGGAGATTTGAACTCAGGTTTGGGGGGGGGGGGGGGGGGTGGGGGGAGACCAAGCAATGCCAATGAGCCACAAAACTCTTGGCAACAATGAAATCAAGATCCTAACACCAAAATGGACAAAACATTGTAGTTTAGAAGAGATGATTTAGTTAATGGTAAAATGAACTGAAAAAACCAGAAACATATCTTTTTTTTTTTCCTTTTAATATTGGTATAAGTTATACCATGATCTCACCCTCTACCTTATTTTACAAGGGGAGGATGTGTCATCTCAGATAAAGCTCATTGACAACCATAAATGTAAATAGAGGACATGTTTTTAATGGCATTTCACCCAAGCATTAAAGTGCGATTCTTTACCAGTTTCTCCAAGTGAGTTTATACATACCTGATTAAACTTCCTAACCAAAGCATTGCCAAGGAAAAACCTAAGCGAATATAAATTCTTTCACTTGTTCTCAAAAAAGATATGCTTAAACTATAAATTATAATCAAATACCACTGACATCATTATGCTAATACCACAATGGATAAAACATCGTAGTTAAAAGAGATGATTTAATTGGTGGTAAATGAAAGGAAACAACTAAAACATCATTTTTTTGCTAGTAAGTCACACATGCATCCAGTAGGTCTTGTCACTCTGCTTTTACAGCTCATTGGCAACCAAAAAATCAAGAGGAAGCTTTTTTAATGGCATTCCACCCAAACATCAAAGTGGTATCATATGCTTAAACTATGCATGTTACTAGTCTACATATGAAAAAGTGTCTAGATAATAATTCTTATGCAGTGCTTGCCTTTCATCTCAAACTATTGTACACACTAAAAGGAAAACCTGAAAAATATATAGTTTTGAAATCCCTGAATAAATAGTTTTTATTCTAGCATGAGGCAAGGCTTCACCCCAGGCAACCACTACCAAGGCAGTAGAGAGTATGATTATCCACTTCAGTTGAGACCCAGGCAACTCAAACTACCCTTCCAAATAGATTTTTAGCCATAGGAAACTCAAGGTTCTCCAATATGTTCTGATATTTTCATTAGATGATAGAAAATTGAATTTATTGCACATCTTTGATATTTCCAAATATTTCCAGAATATAATGAATAAGTGCTGAAATATGTTAAGAATCCCTAAAACATTCCAAATATATATGGACTGTGAGCATATATTTCTCATGCAAATCTTACCCACTTCACATATCCTTACATAATTATGATTACATTATATATATAAATATGCCTCCATGTGCACTTCAATCATATTACCTTAGACCTGCTGCAGCACTCTTTACACCAAGTTGCTTGCCAATTTCATCACTTAAATTGGAATTCCCGTCCACTCTAACTCCCTAAAAATAACAATGAGGGAATAAAAATTTGCTTAAAATGCATTGTAGAAAAGGTGTCACATTTTAAGTGTTTTATGTAAATCATAATAATTCAAAGGCATTGAATAGTTCCTTGTTAGGCAGACTGATATGGATGGAAAAAAGGTCTTGAAAAGCCATATCAGAAACAAAGCCATCCATATTGCACATGCAGCTGATTAAATAAAGTAGGATTTATATTATAGCATAAAAATCCAAAATGTAGTGAGTTATTATTACCAGACACTCCCCATAAAATCCTCTGCCCAAGTGAACTTTGAAAACCTTATTCAGAAATTTATCTGCAGCATTCTGGCGAGAGGA
This sequence comes from Quercus aquifolioides, assembly GCA_019022515.1. Classification (NCBI taxonomy): domain Eukaryota; kingdom Viridiplantae; phylum Streptophyta; class Magnoliopsida; order Fagales; family Fagaceae; genus Quercus; species Quercus aquifolioides. The sequence continues at coordinate 27,193,687 of CM032332.1, read as the reverse complement.
GATATAAGCATTTCCCTTAGAAATTAAATCCACAGAACTTAACTCCAGTAACTGCAACAGAAATGATCCATACCAGGTTAAGAAACTTCATTTGAATATCTATCAGGTAAACAATCACCTTTAAAACAGAAAAAATCCTGAAAAAAACAAAAACAAAAACCAAAAAAAAAAAAAAAAAAAGCTGGCATGATTTCAAGCAGTCACAGAAATATATATATATATATATATATTTATAAGTATCACAGAAAATTGAAAATGTAAAGTTACAAATCCTTGAGCTTGTCTTCTGATGAGATTATGATTTAATAATAGCTATTTTTAAAATTTTGATACTTAGCCTCTGTTTAGATACCAATGAAAAATGAAAATTATTTCACTATTCAGCTTATTTTTGTTACTATTCATAGGCTCCATTGCACTTTTTAGTACTATTCATGGGTCTTACTGTACTATTTCAGCTAACTTTTACCTTTATCTACAGTATTTTCAGCAATAAGTTTTTAGTTTCAGCAAAATAAGCAGTATCCAAACAGACTCTAAAAGTCTTAAATTATATGGGAGCCAAGAATTAGCAATATATGCCCAATAAAGCCATTGGGCTTAGTTACACTTGAAATGCACATCCTTCAAAAGGAAACATCTGAGTCTGTAGCACTCAAATCCAATTTTCTTTTATTCTTTCTCCTTTAAAAGAAAGTAATTAAAACCCAACACTTTCTCCATTTTCAATCTGTAGGCCAAGTTAGCATTCAACCAATAGCAAACAGGAAGTACCAAACCGTAAAATTAACCTAAAATAATGATTGTAAAAAATTATCCAGAAATATATATTTAGGGAAAAAAGAAAAGAAATAGGCATCAGATTTAGAACTGCCAAACCTGTTCATACATGTATGGATTAGTGATGCAGTTCAACTTTGAGTGCCATTGATCAATTCCAATATTAAACGCCCTAATATCCGGTAAGTTCCATCGGCGAAGATCACTGCCTTCAATATACTTAAGAACCATTTCAACACGATCTCAGTCTTTTGGGTCTAACAAACTTGCAATCATCCCCTTATTTCAAAAATAATGCAATTAATTTCAGTTATCTGAACAGAAGGAGCTAGGAAGTAGAAACTCATTCAAGCACAAAGGTCACTAATATCTAATTTGTCCAAAATATATTGTTAAACTTTAGCTCGAGCGATTTTAGCCCCTTGAACTTTAAAATGATCACTTTTAGTCTCTATAAAAATTTAAATTGATCGTTTTTAGTCTCTAAAATACTTAATGTGATAGATTTTAATCCCTGACAATATTAAAGTAATCGTTTTTAGTCTTTATGGAGTGATGACCTACAGTTTTTAGTTACTAAAAGAGATCACTATAAACTTTAGGACTAAAAATAGCTCATTGGTTAAACTTTAGAGTAATACTAAGTTTTCACAACAAATCTGATGTGTCAAGCATTGGTTTTAATCTGGGCCTACCACAAAATTACTTTTTTTGCCTACTATTAACCCTAATTTGACATAACAAATAACCAAAACTAAGTTACACATTTGAGCCCATCAAAAAAAAAAAAAAGTTACACATTTGAGAAAGAATTCAATCAAAAACAAAAAAAACAAAAATCAAATTGGCTTTTACTTACTCGAACGATGAGCGCTGAGCGAGTTTGAGAGCAGTCGTAAAAGCCAACGCCGCATCTAAGCGGAAGCTCCTCCGAACTACGGCTCCCAACGGTGAGCGATTGTTCGGATTTCGGAGCAAAAGCGTGAGAGCCATTGATTAACGCACTAGTCCAGTTCACAATTGCTCAGTACTTTTAAATAGTTTTTAAGGCCTCGAACCAGCCCAGCCCATGTAAAGTAGCATGGGTTTTGGGCAAAGATTCGAATAGAAATGGGTTCGGGTCTTAGGTTTTTTTTTTTTGGGATAATTACATTTTACCTGATTTGCCTCTAATTTGACGATGTGTCATTTAAATTTTAATACTTTATGCACCTATAATTCTCACCGTTACTGTACCATAACCCACCTCTTGCTCACCGTTACTCTAACACAGAAGTATGTCAAAAATAAAAGCTCAAACAGATCAAAAAGTTAGGGTTACTGAAATTTGTGGTATGACATTGTTTAGTAGTCAGATCGCACCTGGGTGCACCTTTGATGGGACTCTGTGTGTCTTTCAGAAACAAAAAAGTTGCCAGGAACAACATAAAATCCACACAAGTGTTCCAAATCAACCTCAAAACAAACCAAATGGATAATAGCCACCAAAATGTAGTGTTGGAATTGGTTGAACTAGCTCGTTTTATTATGGGAATAGTAGGCAATGCTTCTGGGTCCGAGGTTTTTCGAGTAGATGCAATGAGAAGTGAAGTGAGAGATGCACCATCATCGAGTGGTGGACTCGAAATACTCCGACTTCCTCTGCATCCGCGAGGTTTTAATGTTGAGGAGGTGGAGTTCCCATAATGGTTTGGACATGTCCATGGGAATTTTGGTCAGATTTGAAACATAGTCTTCAACAAACTGGTCTGGATGATCTATGTTTGGATCCAAATTCGAAACAAAAACATGGTTCTCTAATTTTACCATAGTTGGAGTCCATTTCATATTCCTGCCCTCCTTGCTGTCCTCCTTTTGCCATAAATTGAATAACAACAAGAAGCTATTAATATTTTATAGATAAATAAAATTTAAGATTATATTTTCTTAGGTAAGAGTTATTTAAAATTTTAAACGATGCCATATTACCCTAACTTTTTGATATGTGGGGCTTTTTTTTTTTACATATTTCTGTGTTAGAGTAACGGTGAGGGAGAGGCGGGTTACGGCACAATAATGGTGAAAATTACAGGTGGGTAAAGTGTCAAAATTTAAACCACGGGTAGGCACATCAAATTAGAGGCAAATCACAGGTGGGTAAAGTGTAATTATCCTTTTTTTTTTAATAGAAAAAAAAAAGTTTGACATGTCATATTGTCATTAAAAAAAATTTATATCAGTGGGTTTTAGTTAACTCAACTGATAAAGTCTCTAATGGTTGTATAAGAGATTTTGGGTTTAATTCCCATCTACACCAAAAACTGATTGATGTCTTAATATGATGATAAAGAGCTACCATTAGAAGCAGACGCCATAGATTGAAACTCTCTCAACAAAAAAAAAAAAAAAAAGTCATATCATTGCACTGTATAAAGATATATTGACAAGAAACTAAACAGAAATGGACGTAAGGATTACCAGTGCTCATTTTTAAAACTTTGATTAATAACGTTTACTTGAAACTATATAGATTAAATTAAAGTAAATAAATAAATCTCACGAACTACAAGCATGTAATGTAATTTTTAAGGACCGAAATGTATTTAGGGGCTTTTTTGTGTGGCCAACTCGAGTTTCTCATCAAGCATTTTATTAATTATTTGGATGCTTGCAGGATAAAACATATGTAATCTCATCTTACACATACATAATTATAGGGAAGAATCATTTAGGGTAACCTCAATATGTTGATTAAGAATTTTGAACTTAAAACCTTAGGAATCTCTCAAGATTTAATAATCGTTAAGAGTCTTGGACCAAAAACAATTAGACTTTGGAATCACTAGATAATTACATATAAGAAACTTTTTTATATTTTAGAGGCATAATAGAATTTCAACTTATAGTATTCACTCTATGATAATTGCTCTTTATCATTAAGCCAAGACATCAATCGGTTTTTGGAGTTCGAATCACAGATCTCTTATTCAACGATAATATTGAAAAAATCTTTAAGATATGCCAACATGCTGATTAGGAATTTTTAATTCAAGAGCTTGTCAATCTCGCAAGGAGGGAAGTGTCATTAATCATTTTTTTTTTGCTTTGCTACTAAAAACAGTACTTTTCCCCTCTCTCCCTCTCTCTTTGCGCCACCTTAACCCCACGAGTTGCCACTATGCCACCATATGAACAGCCAAGGTCACCTCCACCCCCACTCTGTACCACCTCATCATTGTCACCCTGTCCATGTAAAGAGTGATGCAGTAACTGTGGCCTATGGTTGTGGGTCATGGTTGAAGCCTTGAGCATTAGATTTGGATTAAGGTTTGCAAAAGGAGAAGGTGGGGCTAACACTAGGAGGTGGTACTTGAAAGAGAAGAGACTCAAGGGGGCAATGGGCCATGTCAATTCATTCTTCACATATCTCTCATCTCAATTCACAGAAAAACAATGATATCGAAACAACATTAAAATAGTTAAAGAGTAATATTGAAGAAATTAACTAGAGAATGACAACCATATAGAAAACATGAATGAAAGTTGGACGGCTAAAATTGTGCTTTCCAAATGTATTTTTAATTGGTGCTCTGAAGAAGCTCTTATTCCTCAACGTTGGTCACCTAATTTAAGTATATGTATCATATTATATGTGCTGCAAAAAAATATTGCAATTTCAATTATGAGAGTTTCCTCTATATCACGTATACTGCATTTCCATTTGAAGTTGAATTTTTAAATATCATGTATGAAACATTTTTCTCCACTTATATGTTCAGTTGTAAACATCATGTTGTCAAAAAAACTTGCTAATACTTGCTATGTTTTATTACAGAAGAAAAATACCAACTTTACTTCATAGGACAACCATCAACCACTATACCCTTTGCTGTTGGACAAAATGCTAAATCACATTGTTCACCATCTGTACCCCACCAATTCACTCCTTTCCCTTCCATACCCACTGAAAAGTACAATAGCACTCCCATGAAAGCCAACCCTGCATCTAGTGCTCCTAAAAAAACATAATTGTACCTCTGCCACCACTCTTTACGGTACTGATATACAAAATAATTAAAGATTGTTCCAACCACAACCCAGGCATTGTAGTTTAAGGCTGTTGCTGGAGGCATATTTCCTGTTGCTCCTAGGAGCACTAGAAGATTAATGAGTGGAATCCAAGTTTGCTTTGGGAATGCCTTATGCAACAGCCAAACAATAACAGGTCCTATTGCACGTCTAAGGAAGAACCAATTTATTGCCCCATAGCTTCCAAGACTTCCAAAGATCCGTTTAGATCCCACCAAACCCCATATAATAGATGCATCAAAGAAAACTCGATCGCTAGGGCATGTCCAAGGACTATTAATTAACAGGAAGGAGTTCTGGTTGGCATATGTTCTGAATTGAGTTTAGCAACCACCATGCCACTCCAACGTTGATGGTTCCAGCAAGAATTGTCCCTATGAACTATGCATACATATGCAAAAGCAGCAGAGTAGATAATAATTGAGTAATGGTACAAAATATGTGAAAACTAGCTATATGTGCGTGTGTCATGAATTTATGATGGCAGGTTCCATTAATAACATTAGACCAATACTTGCATCACATAGTTGCTCTTGTGATAAGTCTAGACTTAGTACATACGCAAATTCTTGTGTGATGTTTCCATCAGTATCATGATTTTGGAGGTACATCTTGCTATGTAATATGAATGTGATAGCTCGGAGAGTGAAAAAATGGTATTAGCATAAAACCACATAGGCTAAAAAATTAGAGTTATATCATTGACCATGAGCATTTGTTATTTTTTGAAGATGATTATTGCTTATATGTATCTTGATTTCTTTTTATTTGACTCGAAAATCTGGATGATCATAAATTGATGTTTTGACTCACGTTAATTTCAGTTGTTAAATTGATTGTAGTAAAGAAGTGTGTTTTTTTTTAAAGGTTGGGAATGAGGGGGGAGCAAGTAAAGAAGTGTTTACCTGAACTAAGAACATTGATCTTGGGGGAATCTTCATGTAATGTCCTAGCTTGAAGTCACTGAGGAAAGAGACAGCTTGAGCCATGCTCATACAGCCATAGACTTTAAAACTTACATTGGCTATTGGTCTTCCTCGATATATGAGACCCATCATGTACTCCGTTATTATGTTTAGCCCTGGTGTCTGTAGATCAGATACAGTATCACAACAATGGTGGAAAAGTACTAGATATTTTACATTGATGGTGACAAGGTAAACTATGTAAATGCTTATTAAGGTATTCTGACAAAACTATAATAATAACTAACATCAATCAAAATTCACAAAATGTGATCAATTAACTCAATTTAATGGGAGCTGGTTTGATAACATATAACCTGTTATTTATAGCCATTTTAAAATGTATTAGACTATTGGTGTTATATATTTTCGAATTTTCAGTAGGACATGAAAAGTTGACTAATACAGCTATAGCCAACAAATTAAGAAAATATATTGTAATTATTGAGAGGAAAAACAAGTTCAAGTTTTTTTATTATATCAATCTTTTGTTGCAAGAATAAGGTGAGGTGAGAGAAATTTAACCCAATAACCTGGTTTGTTGTGGCAGTAAGTTATGATACTTATTGGAGCAGTCCCTACCATGGCATCCGGACTTGATTATTCAAAACGGTAGAGAGTACAAAGGAAATTGCAATTGTCACAACTAGCAATAAGTAAAACCACCACGAAGGTATGCCCTTGTATTTCCTCATCAATTTTGTATGAATATCCTCCCTGCCCTTGTAAGAAGCTTAAAATCTCTCATAAATTTCTCTGTGAATTAAATTTGTATCAAAATGTGAATGTTTGGGTATAAACTTGAGTTTTAGGATATAAGCACTAGATAATTAGCATTCAAGCTTACGAAATTTGAGATAGTAAATATATGTACCACAAATTTAGCATTTACATTATTATTATTTTTTTTCAAAAAAAACCTAAAACATACCACATTTAACATATCTTAGTATATTTACCTAAATTTTGTTCTTTGTCGCATGTTTTACTTGTAGAATTTCTTGCTCATCTAATTTATAGTATTCACATTGAAAACTCATATAAAATGCATTTCGATAATACATTACCTTCCATAGAAGAGCGTCACATGTGAAAGGGTGGCAACAATAGTGGCAAAGCCAAAGCCATAAGAGAGAGCGAAAACCATGCTTAAATGAATTGGTCCTTGCTCCCCATACTTGGCTAGATCTAACTCAAACTTGTTATTGACAATGGCTGATATGGTGTATTGTTGACCTTGGGATGTAAACAACTGAGAAGAAAAAATGGGAAATCTACTTGCATTGTATAAGTCAAATCCCCAATATGCTATAGGGGTTGCAATGAAGACTATCAATACATAGCCTGCAAAAACGTTCATAATGGAGAAGAAGGGGCTAATGAGGGGGCTAAATAGGAAGGATGACACTGCAGCCCAATCGAGTGTCATTGCTCCTAGTCCAAGTCCTTGCATGCCTAAGCCAATTTGTTGGGCAGTGACTGATTTAGAGAATGCCCAACAGATCCATGAGATGTTTGTTAATGTTGAAAAGAGGTACCCTGGCATTGTGTACCATGTAAAACTACAAATTAGTGCAATTAGGAAGAACTTTGCCTGTGAGAACTGCTTCTCTTCTTTCTCATGCAAAGCCCTGCATAATTCATATCAAAATTTTATGTTAAAACTTAAACCTAAGTAGTTTATTGTTATTCATATATGGAACATAGAGACATTGTTAGCTGTTTATGTTGATCCAGTTTTGGATGCTAGGAAGTGAAGTTATTACTTTAAAAATGGAGCCAATTTGAGATAAAAATGTTGAGAGTGATGAGTATTTAAAATATTAGTTAGCAATGGATTGAAGTAAAATTTTATGAGCCATCAGGAAAATGTGTGATGATAGAATGACTTTGTATGTGACACCAATTGATAGTAATGAGATTTTTTCAAGTTGATTTGCATAATTGGATTTTGTTTCTAGTCATTCCACCACTGTTTGAGTTCTTTGTGTAGAAAATACCACTGTGGTTAAGAACTAAAATGCTATGATATGCTATGAAGAACGGACGTGGCGCCAGAGGAGCCGCACCCACGTTCGACGCGGCGACGCGCGAGGGATGCCGCTGATCGTGCGTCGGTGCCACGTCGGGCTGCGTCAGGCCCCGTCCTGCCACTTGTTTTTTTTTTCCCCCCGACTCGCACCGACGCAGACAACGCAGAATCGTAGATCAAGCTTCTTCTTCTCTGTTTCCTTTTTACTCTTTTGTTCTTCGTGTTTTTGAGTCTTCTCACTTTCATCTGCTGCTTTTAGTTTCTCTGCTTTGTTCTCTTTTATCTTTCTTTTTAGTTTTGTGAGCTTAGTCAGTAGTCACGTGACAAAGCATTGGAAAGTAGCAAAGAGAGTTTTTGAAACTTTCCAACTTTTTTATTAAGTCTGGCCCTTCCCCCAACCGTAAATGTACTATCTTTCTTTCTTTCTTTTTTAATTTTTTAACTTGGGGCTTTTTTTTTTTCTTTTCTATTTTCATTATCTACGTACATACTATATTACTGTTTTAAACTTTTAATATTCTAAAAAGTGATAGTTGTTATTAACTTATTATTATAATTATAATTTAGGTAGATATTTAAGCGTAATATTGATATACTAGTTGAAACATAGACTTATAATTTTAATATTTTCAATAAATTATATAGGAAATATATGTATATAAATAAAATAAAATAAAAAACTGATAATATTGATTTTTTTTATTTGGTATATATTTATATAATGTGAAAAAGTATGCTTAGCAATATATTAAAAATATAAATAAAAATATTTTTAATGATTTTTTAATTGCCGAGTTCCGCCACACCCGCACCCACCTTTTTCAAAAATTGCCGAGTCTCGCACCTGCACCCGCACCCGCACCTGAGTCCTGAAACGCACCCGTACTTCATAGATGATATGAAGGATGTGGATTAATTACCAATCAAGAAGTAGCCTATTTCATGCTAAGGATGAAGAGTGATCTAGATTTTTATTTGCGTTTCAATATATATTTTTGTAAGAGTATTTCTTTTGTCATTTCAAAATTAAAATCAAACCAAGAATAAAATTAATTATTATACACCTTATACTAATATTCATGGGATTTATTTAATTTATCAAGAAGTTCACAGATTTTTATTTGCGTTTCAATATATATTTTTGTAAGAGTATTTCTTTTGTCATTTCAAAATAAAAATCAAACCAAGAATAAAATTAATTATTATTACACCTTATACTAATATTCATGGGATTTATTTAATTTATCAAGAAGTTCACATGACTTTTCATGTAGAGAATATTGAACTTCCAGAGTCTATTTGAACCAGAATCTGGTATAAGGCTAGGAGCATGGTAAAAGGTGGGAAGACTGTAGTAGATTTTGGATTAAAAATAAATGACAGTTTGGTCTAAAAGTTAGTCTCAACAAAAAAGAGCCCCGTTTCTTTGTGGTGAAGAGGTCTAGTGCTCTAGCTCTACCTTATCTCCCATTGTAGAATAGATTGTCCCTTCATTTTTTGAAGGTGTCCGTAGTCTCCTTGGGATAACACTGTTATTCCTTGGCTTGTTGGGTTTTTTTTTTTCAAGGGTATAGGGAAATAGGAATCAATTTAATCTGTCCAATTTTTGTCAATTTCATGGACGATTTAACGCAATCATGGAACCGTTTTACTCTATCAGAGAGGGAGGGCCCAGGTTGCTACCTTACTAGCGAGGATAGCACTCTTGAATTCTCTATTGCAGCTAAATTCCTCACTAAAAGAGCTCTCAATGTTGAAGTTCTAGATTGGACTTTTACTCCTCTATGGAGAGTGCGAAATGGTTTCAAGATTCAGAATATCGGTGACAATAGAATACTTTTCACTTTCGACAATAAGGATGATGTAGACAGAATCCTGTCAAGTGAACCATGGAGCTTCAATAAACACTTGGGGGTTATGCAACGATACGATAGTGATATGCCCATCCAAGATCTCAAGTTTGAAAAGACAACTTTTTGGGTCCAAATCCATGGCATTCAGCTTAGGTACATGACTTTAGAGGCGGCAGTAAAAATTTGTGAGGTTATGGGAGATGTACTTCGGCCAGTGGTATCCAATGTTTCTGATGGTGGTAGTTTTTTGTGAGTCGAAGTTCTAGTTGAAATATCATTACCCTTATGTCGCGGTCGCTTATTTCTCTAAACAATAAGAAACAGGTCCAGGTTTCTTTTAAATATGAAAGGTTACCGAAGATGTGTTACTGGTGTGGTCGGCTTACCCATGATGATAGAGACTATGAGCTCTTGATCGAGAGAGAAGGGACGTTATGCACTGATCAAACGATGTTCAAGCCAGATCTTAGGGCACCTCCATTCATACTCTCAAAGAAAAATGTGCTAACTGTTCTAGGATTTTATGCTGCCAAGAAAACCAGTTGTAGGGACGGTCAAAAACAAGGAAGCGATGGTTTAGCCCAGTCACGACCTTCTGAAAAAACCATGATTATGGGACCAGTTATTTAAACCGAGGTAACGGGTGAAGTGCAATCAGTAAATCCTGTGATTATGGGAGAATTAAATACTGCTGACTCAGTGGTTGATGGTGGAATAAATTCTCTTTGTAGTGTTTGAAACTCAATTGAAGGAAATTGATGAGGAGTTGATGAGGTTTAATGAGTCAGGCCTGGACCAGTTAAAACTCTTCGAGCCACATCCATGTGCTATAGTAAGTGAATCAATTAATCTGGCTGCTAAGCCACTTAGTGGGTCACGTGACCAACAAATTCCCACTAAGGTTTCCAATCATCCTGCCCAGCTACGGGTCCTCCCTACTTGGACACGCAGAAACAAGGAACCTGAGAAATCTAAGAAAGCCACAAGCAAGCAAACAATTCAGGTGACCAACTAGAACTACTCAGACAAGAAATGAAACTTAGCTGCAATTGTTGAACAACTGGACACACTTTCAAAACGTCATCATGTTCTTTAGACTGATGAAGGTGCATCTTTTATATTGGTGGAGGCTGATCATTAGCCTCGCCAGTAGCAATGAGTTGCATAGTATGGAACTGTCGTGAGCTTGGGAACCTGCGTATAGGAAGGAAGCTTGTAAAGATCATATGGGCAAAAGATCCTTCTATTGTGTTTTTGGCCGAGACAATGGTAGACGATGTTAGGATAGAGATTGTTCAAAGTATTATTGGTTTTGATCATCACTGGGTGGTTCCAAGAGAAGGAAGAGGTGGTGGTTTGGTTCTTTTTTGGAAGGCAACTATTAATCTGACTATTGAAGATTCTAACAAGTCTTATATTGATGCTTTCATTGATAAAAATTTAGAGAATGAATGGAGATTAACGGGTTTCTATGGGAAACTTGAGACAGTAAGGAGATTTGAAGCAATAAACTCAGGAATCTCAATACACATCCTGAAACACCATGGTTATGCGTGGGTGACTTCAATGAAATTACCAGACTTGATGAGAAAGTTGGGGGTGCAATTAGAACCCACAATCAAATGCAGTTGATTCGTGATGTAATTGATGAATACAAGTTCATGGATTTGGGTTTTGTGGGTCCAAAATTTACATGGAGTAAGCACTTTGAAAATGGCAACTCAATTTGGGAAAGATTGGATAGGGGCTTGGCTACAAACAACTGGTTTTTGAAATTTCCTGGATCAAGGGTCCATCATTTACGTTGTGACTCTTCTAATCATTGCCCCCTCTATGTTACTTTTTCAGATTTAGTACCGCTGACTCATAAGAGAGTGTTCCGTTTTGAGGAGATGTGGCTATCACATATTGGCTGTGAAGAAATCGTTCATTCAGTGTGGAATAGTACAGGTTGTCTTGAGGGGAATTCGAACATTTTAGCTAAGGTGGATAAGTGCGGAAAGGATTTGGTTTGGTGGAACAAAAATGTTTTTGGCAATGTGAGGAAAGAGCTATATTGATTGAGGAAGTTTCTTGGCAAAGCCGAGGAGGAGGCAATTGGTAGTGGAAATAATAATCGGATTAGGCAGTTGAAGGGTGATATTAATGTGCTTTTGGATAGGGAAGCAATGATGTGGTCCCAACGTTCTTGTTTGTTGTGGGCAAGGGATGGTGACAAAAATACAAAATACTTCCATAGTCGAGCAACTAAAAGATACTAGAGAAATCTAATTGTGGGCATTAGAGATGATCAAGATAGGTGGCATGTTCAACTAGAAGATATAGCCTCCATCTTGATTAAGTATTATCAAGACCTTTTCTCTTCAATGAGGCAGCAAGTTTCAACCAATGTTTTGGAGCGTGTCTCGAATATTATCACTGAGGAGATGAATAGCTTCCTTTGTGCCAATTTCTTGGAGAGTGACGTTAGGGCTGCCCTACACCAAATGACCCCATTCAAAGAACCCGGTCCAGATGGATGCCTCCGCTTTTCTACCAACACTTTTGGGGTACAGTTGATAACGATGTTACATCCTCCATTTTGTCTTGGTTGAATTCAGGTACTTTACCATCACCCCTAAATCATACTTTTATTACTCTTATTCCCAAGACGAATTCACCATAGTATATACACCAATTTCAACCCATAAGCCTTTGTACTGTGCTGTATAAAATTTTCTCCAAAGTCCTTGCCAATCATTTGAAAAACAATCCCCCCTAAAATTATTACTGAACATCAATCAACTTTCACTAAGGATAGATTAATCTCTAATAATATTTTAGTGGCTTTTGAGACCCTACACTGCTTGCAAAAATATAATTCCAGAGCCCATGGTTTTATGGCTTTGAAATTAGGCATGAGTAAGGCTTATGACCGAATTGAATGAATATTCCTTGAAAAAATAATGCAAAAGATGAGTTTTAATGATAGATGGATCAACTTAATGATGGTTTGTGTCAAGTCAGTGCCTTACTCTATTTTGGTGAATGGTGAATTGTGTGGCATGATCCAACCTACCAGAGGGATTAGGCAGGGAGACCCACTCTCTCCCTTCCTTTTCTTGCTCTATTCTGAAGGATTGAATGTGTTGATAAAAAAGGCTGATATGGAAGGTGATATTCATGGCTTTTCCTTGTGTAGGAAGGGCCCAAAACTAACCCATCTGCACTTTGTAGATGATAGTCTACTTTTTTGCAGGGCAACCATGGAGGAATGTAGCAAAGTTTTGGAGATTCTAAATATGTATGAAGGGTCCTCAGGGCAAAAGGTGAATAGGAGTAAAATAATCATTTTCTTCAGCAAATTCACCTCTGCTGAAATGAGATCCTCCATCAAAGGAGCATTGGGTGTGCAGGAGATTATGCAATTTGACAAATATCTGGGTCTTCCATCTCTAGTTGGGAAAGGAAAAAAAGGCAAGTTTTAGCTACATAAAAGAAAAGGTGTAGAGAAAATTGCAAGGGTGGGAAAGGAAGTTACACTCTCAAACTAGTAGGGAAGTTTTGATAAAATCTGTTATTCAAGCTATTCCTACATACACTATGAGGTGTTTCAAAATTCCCTTGGGACTATGCCATGAAATTGAGGCATTGATAAAAAAAAATTTTGGTGGGGACAAATGGGTGATCGTAGAAAGGTTCATTGGCTAAAGTGGGAAGAGATGACTAAATCAAAGACGATTGGAGGAATGGGCTTTAGAGACATTTCTCTATTTAATGATGCTCTCTTAGCAAAGCAAGCTTGGCGACTATTGCACAATAAAACATCCCTTTCCTACAAGGTGTTCAAAACTCGTTTTTTCCCAAACATTTCTATCATGGAGGTAGCTGAATCAAGAATGGGGTCGTATGCATGGAGAAGCATCCTAAAAGGTAGAGACGTCCTACAACGAGGTGCAAGATGGCGGGTGGGAAACGGTGAGAAAATAAGGATTTGGTAGCATCATTGGTTGCCAAGGAAACACCCTCCACAGGTAATCTCTAGTCCCATTAAATCCCTTGAAAACTCAACTGTGGATTTGTTAATAGATCCAAACTCATGGCATTGGATTTCGGAGGTGGTAGATGGAATATTTGCACCAGATGAGGCAAAGATGATCAAGAATATGCCTCTAGCACGTGGAGCTGTTGAGGACATCCTGTTTTGGACTTATTTAAGTGATGGGAATTACAATTGCAAGTCTGGCTATAGATTCCTTAAAGAAGAACAAGACCTAGAGGTTGCATAGCAATTTTCAAGCCAAGAAAAGCATCTTTGGATAGCTTTGTGGGCTCTAAATGTGCTATAAAAGTTGAAGAATTTGCTATTGCGAGTTTGTCGTAATGCCTTGCCAACAAAAGAAAGTCTTGTTCGATGGACCATCATCAACGACCCATTGTGTGACTGCTGTCACCAAACTTCAAAAACTCCATTACATGCATTATGGCTGTGCACGAAGCTTAATATTGTATGGGCAGATGCAGCGCTCTGGGGTATTCAAGGTTCTACAACGTTCAAGGATTTTAGAGAGCTGCTGTCTTGGATGATAACACAGAGCAGAAATGTCGATCTCTTCACTTACATGGTTTGGGCAGTCTAAACACAACGGAACCAAGTCTGTCTCCAAAAGCCAGCCCAAGCTCTTCATCAGTTGCCTTAACTATCTAAGGATCAGCATTTAGAGTTTTTATCCAGCCAAGTATCCTTAAATGCCCAACCACGATTTGTAGCAATATACAAGTGCCGCTGGAAATCGCCATCATCACCAGAATTTGTGAAAATCAATTTCAAAGGTGCAGTTTTTCTGAGTAAAAATCACTCTAGTATTGGGGTAGTCATCAGAGATACCCGTGACTGGTAATTGCCTCTTACTCGGGAAAATTACCTTATGCCTATAGTGCTGTTGAAGTCGAATCCTTGGCAGCGGCAATGGCACTCTCATTTGCTTCAAATATTGGCATTTCATGTGTTGTTCTTAAGGGCAATTCATGGGAAGTTTTCAAAGCTTTGACAGATGATGAACCTGCTCTAACTCCATATGGTTTGCTGGTTAACGATGCTTGGGTGCTCTCTAGAAATTTTGATCAATTACTTTACTCTCATACTAGGAGAGAAGGTAACTCTGTTGCTCATAGTTTGGCTAGATATGTTATTAACATACCAGATTACTTAGTGTGGATGGAAGATATTCCACCACAATTTCATTATGTTGTTCAAGCCGATTTAGATGGCTTAAGTTAATAAAGCTTCCTAATTTTCCTTCTAAAAAAACACATTATTGCAGAATATGGATGTGGCACTCTAATTATGATGCTTAATTCTGACGCTCTTTGTTTCATAGAGTTAAGTTTGATAGTAGATCCATTATATTAAAAAAAAAAAAAAAGGTTTGATAGTAGATGACATTGGATAGATGGCTTTGGGCTTTTGAGAGGTTATATTTTGTGACACCAGTAAGGTTTGTAAGAGCTTCCAACATTTTAGCCATGGTAACTCAATGCAAGGAGGGGTTTAAATTTTGGTATGAGAACTAAATTAGTTTTATTCTATCCATTATACATGTTGATATTAGAATTAAATAATAATAAAACTATCATCCCCCCCACCCCCCCCCCCCAAAATTCTATTTTTTTAGACCCAAAAAAAGAAAAAAAAATCTATTTAGTAAAACTATCACTTGAGATGGCAATTGAAAACTAATGGTGCAAGCGTTTCGTGTCACCACCATTACACCCCAATTGGTTGAGGTGAGTTTGGGGGGGGGGGGGGGGGGGGATGGAATATGGGGAGGGAAAAATATGGGAGAGTTTGGGTGGGGAGTTGTTTGGTTTGGGAGGAAAATTATTGAATACTCCCGAAGTACCATTAATGAATACTCCTTCCTCTCACATGAATGGTGGGTCCCACTAATTAAATTTATGGTGGGACCCACTATTCATGTGAGAGAAAGGACTACGCATTTATGGTACTCTGGGAGTACCTAATAATTTTCCGATTTGAGGGGGGGGATTTTGGTGAGACCTGGCCCACCAAATTCCTATCCCCTCGATTTAGAAAGAAAATGAAGGAATGAGAGGGGACCTGATTAGAAATTACTGATCTATCCCCATCTCCCTAAACTTTGTGTTGTAAGTTTTTTTTTTTTTTTTTTCTTCACCCCCACATAATATTATTTTTTTTTCCTTGTAAACCATTTTTTTTTAATGTAATAAGGGCATGAAAATTAATTTATACAAATCACATTTTATATCATCTCATTTTTCTTATCATTCAGATAAAAAAGATTTGCATCCCTCTATTTTTTTCATTCTCTTAACCAAATACACATGAAGGAAAATTAAATATTTTCTATCCCCTAAGTTCCAAACAAACAAAAGGTCAAAGATAAACTTGGTAACGGGTCAAGCTTTGGTTTGACCCATTCTAGATAAGGTTGAAATTAGGTTTGAGTAAAAATTTATTGTATTTAAACAAGCCATTATTCTTAGACTTGAGTCCAAATCTTTTGTCCCACTTTTCCTGCTCCACTCTATACTCCACCAATAAATACTTGCCACGTATTCACCTAATTAATTAAATACTACTATTAATTAATAATTGTAGTATTAAGAAGTCAATAATGATAGTATTTAATTAATTAGGTGAACGCGTGGCAAGTATTTATTGGTGGAGTATAGAGTAGAGCAGAAAAAGTGGGACAGAAGATTTGGACTCGACTTGACTTGTCACAAGTTTGTGCTATTTAGGTCAACCTCTCTCTCTCTCTCTCTCTCTCTCTCTCTCTCTCTCTCTCTCTCTTCAACGCAAATATAAAAATAAATTAAGTAGTTAATTAATAATGTTAGGAGAGTGGATGAAGGAGGCAAATCGAACCTGTGACACAAAAGACAGAGGGAGGTAGATGCCAACTGTTTACAAGCTCATTGGTTACATACCGAAAAAGTGAGACTTGAACAAGAGTTGATGGCCACCACATATGGGTTGGCTCCACCACGTATTTCCTCAATAGTTCAGCCCAACCATAGCCTAATACCTGAAATAATCAAACTTAAGAAATAATATTACTAAGTTTTTTATTATTTATAAGTAATACTATTAATAATTTTTTTGAGAAAAATAAGTAATAATTTGATATCTTGTAGTCATGGTCTTTACATTTAAATATATATATATATTATATATTTATATATATACACACAATACAATATAATTTTATGTATTTTATGCGTGTATATGTGTGTGGAGATTGATTTGACAAATTATAAAAATTTGGTGAATTTCAATGTCATCCCTAGAAACTATTTCTTATCAAGTTAGTCATTATGTTTGTTCTTAATGAGTCAATTTATAGTGTCTTGACAGTGGCGTCACATTTTGTTGTAACAAAAGTTGATGTACATGAAATTTATATTACTTGTCTCATGATAAGCTATATATCTTGCTTATTAGAAGGGGAAAATAAATAAAAATAAACGGGATGTAAAGAATTTTTATGGAATATCTTATTTATTCTTCTGTTTGAGAGTATAGTGAAGGAATGAAAAGAGTTAAAAGATTACTATTCAAGAAAGAATAATACTTATATTAAAAAAAAAAAGAATAATACTACGAATATAACATTTTTTACAATTGGTAAGTTGATAAGTTGTTATTGATTCTCATAAGAGCATACCAATAACACTATTTTACTAGCTAAAATTAAATAATCAATCATCTAGTAGTTGTGAAAAAAATATATGAGAAAAACTGAACTTCTTGTTACAAGCAATGTTCATTTTATTTGTTTATTCTCGCCTAGATATATTCATTCCACAAAAGTGGGAAGAACACTCATGCTTTTTATTTAATTGAAGAGAATATTCAATTTTAAAAAAAAAAAGAATTAGAAAAGACATTAGATGATTAGAAGTAGAGAGAGAGTGATATACTAATAAATTATAGGGTAAATTACAAAGTTAGTCTCTATGCTTTACATCATATTTCAATTTGGTCTCTAACCTTTCAATTGGGTCAATTTGATCCTATCCTTTTTAGTATTGTATTAATTTAATCCTTGCCGTTATCTATTGGATGTAAAAAGATGATGTGTCAAACAGAACAACAAAAAATCATTTTTCTTGCCGCTTGTATTGCCACGTCAAATTAAAAAAAAAAAAAAATGTGGGATCACCAACCAAAATCATCTCCATGTCCTATCCCTAAAATCCCTAACTCTTTCTCACTCTTTAAAATTGTGAATTGCCGTCGGATTGGTAAGCAGAGCACTTTCAATCAAGCTCTTCTAGGAAAATGATTATTGTGATTTGGGTTTGATTTCAATCAAGATCCTCTAGGGAAATGATTGTTGCGGATTGGGGTTGAATGAGAATATATGTGGGGTACGAGTTTTACGTGGGGTTTGTGGTTGGTCAACGGAGAAGGTATGAGTTTTACATGGGGTAAGCCTTTCGAAATATATCAGAAGCAAATGAGATATCTTTTGCAAGAATATCTCATTTGCATATGGGTGAGTTTTTGGCATGGTACTTAATTGGTGGGAAGATTCTTGTCTTAAGAGTATGTTCCTTGAGCCGTATGGAATTACAGAAGACAAGATGCCTCATTTGCATCTTATTTGGATCAAGGGCATAGTTGGAACCCTTAATTCACTAGATCGCCACAAGATTGGGAATTTGAGTCTATGGAAAATTTCTTTGAACTGTTGTATTGCAACGTCGGGCCAGGGGATGGATTAGGTATGTGTTTGGCAAAAATTAAAAAGTTAGTTTATTTTACTCTTTAACTTATTTTTGGTACTATTTATAAGTCCCACTTTATAGGGAGATGTTTTCCTTGGAGTATTGATGTACAAAGGTCCCAAGAAAGCTTGCCTTCTTTGTTCAGATGACAACCCAGTCCCAGGGTAACAGTGGATAATCTCTAGACAAGGAATATCTTGGTTCTTGATTGATGTTGCATGTGCAAGAATAATGGATTTTAGGGAGAGGAGATGGAGATGAGTGGTTGGTGGGATCTCATGTGTCATAGTTTTAATTTGATTTTTTTTAATATGACGTGGCAGTATAGTTGGCAGTGGAAAATAATTTTTTATTATTCAGTTTGACACATCAGTTTTTTCCATCCGAGGGATAGCGGCAAGGATTAAATTGACACATCACTAAAACAGTTAGGGACTAAATTGACCCAAATTAAAATATGGTATAAAGGATAGGGACCAACTTTATAATTTACCCTAATAAAAAAAAGGATTTTTACTTGGTAGGAAATTATTTATTTTTTGAAGTGAGAAAAAATAAAAAAATTATGAGGCCAAAGAGTGAAAAGAGGGATATATCGTGGAGAGAAAAGCTTTTGTCCAACCTTTTTCTTTTTTTATACTCTTATTACTATTTATTAAAGGAAATCTCAAGATAATTTTTAATTTTTGTTTTTTGTCGGGGAACTTTTTAAGCTTTATCCATTATTTGAAAGTTCATTATGTTAAGGATAACCCAAATTATCTTAATTCTTGCTTTGAATTTATAAAATATATAAAAGGAAATTAAATAAATTATGTAACAATTAAACTTTTCATTTTAATTTTCAGAAGATAAACTTTTCATTAGTATTACAATATTCTCATCATTTGTGCAGTTTGCTAAACGTTGATTGATTAATTATGTTAGCCGTACTCATCATTTAAATATTTAATTTAATTGATTGTAATGATTTTGTTAACAAACAAATAACTAACTTGCTTTTGGTAAGCAACATGTGGTTGTGGTGATGAGAGGTTGCGGGTTGGATCTCATTAGAGTGTAAGAGTTACTTTTAGTATGATGATGTTGTTGACCAAATGTGCAAGTATTTTTAGTACTACATAGTATCTAATGTCTTGAATGCATACAATATCAAACTCGTAGTATGTGGGTTTCAGAGATGGGTGGAGTCTCAATGTTATAAGTGTGATATGTCATTTTTATTTATTTTTTTAGAAGAACTATAGTTTTATACTTCTATTTATAATGTATCTAGTCAATTTATCGAGAGTCGCAATATAATATTAACACGTGATTGTATTTTTAAGTTTTTGTATTATTTATTTCGATAATATTAATATATATAATCTAATGATATTACTCCCATGTGATGCACTACATAATTGAAAAATATATGTGTAAATAAATCAAAACTATGTTAATATTTATTTATTTATTTTAGAAGAACTATAGTTCTATTTATAATGTATCTAGTCAACTTATTGAGAGTCGTAAAATACTATTAACACGTAATTGGATTTTGGGTAAATTGTAAATTACACCCCTAAAATTTGGAAGTACTTAGATTTTACACTCTAGAGTTTTAGAATTTGAAATTTACCCCTTGAAGTTTAAGAGTCTTTGGATTTTACAACCTAACGCCTTAAAATTTGGATTTTGCCCCCCTAAAGTTTGGGAGTGTTTGAATTTTACACTCCTAAATTCTGAAACTTCAATGTATAAATTCTAAACAACCCCAAACTTTAAGGGTGTATTTTACAATTTATCCTTGAATTTTTAACTTTTTTTGTATTATTTATTTTGATAATATATAATCTACTAATATTATTCTCATGCATGTGTCATGCATGGCATAATTTTAAAAAAAATGTAAATAAATCAAAACTATAGAGTAAGCATATGTCCGTAAAACTCAAAGAAACTCATGTTATCCAAATAATTTACAAATGAATGGAACTAAACGTGTAATTTTCTTACTAAAAGTAATGCCGCATACATTATGGAAGACGTAAAGATTTTTTATTTTTTTGGTAAACAAAAAATAGGGGTTAGCTAGGTTACGCCAGCCCTTGGGCAAGGCGCTCGAGTTATAGCCTATCCTTTTTAGATGCAACCAACCATTATGGATGCCCATCTATAGACTTCTACTGGCAGCAAAACTCGAACTTAGGTGGGTTAGATGTAAAGATTGTTTTGTTTATATACAGCTCCTTAAATATTAAAGTTAGTGAAATAAATGTTGGCTCTTGGGGCCAGACATAAATATAAAATACTTGAAAAAAACCTTAAAGAAAGCTAATCAATCCTATCAACACAAATGAAAGATTCTTTTTTCATTTTCTTTTTCTTTTTTTGGGTAAAAAAAATAGGGGTTAGCTAGGTTACGCCAACCCCCGGGTAGGGCGCTAAGGTTAAAGCTCATGGGCCAACCTATGTGGATGCCCACCAACGGACTTTTGCTAGCAGTGAGACTTGAACCTAGGTGGGTTAGTCGAAGTGTCTAAGCCTTGCCAATTGAGCCAAGCCCGTTGGCTAAATGAAAGATTCATATCTTATATATATTAATTTATTTTATTAAAATTGTATTCCTAAACATAAAAACAGCTGTAAAACACTCAAAACACAAATCCCAATTTTTGTTATTGCTTTAAGTCTACACTACAACCCATGTTCTTGCTAAAATAATAATGTTAATGACTTAATTCTTAGAAAAATAGCTAAAAGCCTAAAACTGATTGAACAATAAATGTGATTGATGGCTTCAATCACCTTAAAAATAATTGTTTGAATTGTCTTTTTGTGATTAGTGACATATTAGTTTATAAGTTCAACGTAGTAAAATTTGTAGTAATAGGCATTACTCTTTGTAGTGCCTGTTTGGTAACGTTGTTCTAATAACGCTGTTTAAGTGTAGTGGAAATACTTATGGGTGACAAAGTGTTATGGAAATACGTGTTATGTTGTTTAAATAACGAAAACTGTTGCTTAAACAATACAATTAAACATCCCCAAATTTTTAGTACTTCTAGCATTTTTCTTACTTTTGATGACACGTTAGTATGTAAGATCTAAGTAGTAAGATTTGAAATATAACTAATATCACTCTTAAATTTTTTTAGTTAAAGATTTTTTAAAGATTAAATCAAACTTGACCAGAGTTAAAAGGTCATATTACAAAAAGATTATTGTATTTATCTCAAAAAAGTATATGGTATATATTTACTTATTTTTGTTATGAATTTTTTTAAAGATGAACGTAATATACCCGTACTATATATGTATCATTCTTTTTCCATTTCTATATTTTTATGCCGAACTTTTGAAAAATACTTTTTAAAAAGATGCCAAATTTTACCCGTCTGTATACTTATTGTATTAAAGTATTAAACGCGTATTGTATTTTACTAATTACTGGTCACATGATAAAAGACATTAATGTTATGACATAATATATATATGTGTGTGTGTGGAGTATATAATTTTTACATATTAAAACATAAAATTATGATATATAATCAAACGATCAAATAAATATTTAATTTATTTTAAATTACTTTAAACTTTTGATAATAATATTTTGGGTGAAGTATACTTTTACATTTCTTATAATTTATAAAATAGATTTTTATTCATAGCAAAATATTGGTAAAAGACTTTAATGCTGGATTTTTTTGCCATTAGCTTAAATGTTTATTTTTCCCTTATCTTTTTTAATGGGTTGATTACAATTTTTTTTTTAAAGATAAAGTAGTAGAGGAAAAGATGATAAAAACATTTAAGTTTTTTTTTTTTTTTTTTTTTTGGAATAAATAAAAAAATTTAAGTTGATAAGAACAAATAAATTGTTGTTTTTATCCTTCGTTTAACAACAATTGGATGTGGATGTATCTAATTAATTTTTCAATAATAGTAATTGCTGCTTCTTTCACCAAAATATATATATAATGGTGTAGATAAGTTTCACCAAAATATAATATTTTAAACCGTAGGACTATAAATTACAGTACAATATTTTTTTTGAGAAGATAATACAATACTTAATATAAATTCATCTCATGTTTGGTTGAGGATAGATAGTCTTATCATTCTTTTAAAAAATTATAATTATGATAATAAGTCTCGTCTAATAGCCGTTTATCAAAAAACTAAATTAATGAGAGTGTAAACTATTTTTATGGGTATGACATAGTTCTAGTTCTATATATAAAGAAAAAAAAAATAGTATGACCTAATATTATATATAAGAGTATGAATAATTACTCAATAATAATTTTTAAGTCCTATGACCAAAACATTTTAATTTTGAAGTGAAAAAAATTGAAAATGAAATGGGCATTTTGAGGAGTTAAAACATTGCATTTGAAGGGTTTTTTGTTGTTGTTGTTGTTGTTGTGTGTGTGTGTGTGAGGGAATTTCAACCTATAGTGTTCGATTTTGATGATAACTCTTTATCATCAGGCCAAGACATCAATCGATTTTTGGTGTAGGCAGAGATTGAACCCTAGATATCTTATTCAACTTGTGGGTTATAGTAGCTCACTTGGTAAAATCTCTGATGGTTGAATAAGAAATTTGAGGTTTAATCCCCGCCTACACCAAAAATCGATTGATGTCTTGATCTGATGATAAAAGAGCTATTATTAGAGCGGACGCCATAAGTTGAAACTATTTAAAAAAAAAAAAAATTATTCAACTATGAGAGATTTTACCAGTTGAGCTAATTGGAATTATTTTAACTTTACTGTTGCATAATGTAAATAAAGAAGAAATAAGTGATGCGGGATGCTAAAGCGTTAAAAGGCAGAACACGTCTACTTCTAGAAAATAAGAAATAAAACACTTTTGCTTTTAAAAATAACCTCGAATTCACGAGGATTCTTTGAATCCACAAGGAGAAAATGTCTGAAATCCACCAGAAAATAGAAAGACAAAAGTCTAAATTTTATTGATTGAATAATTGTTTAAAAAACGTGTACAGACTTAAGGGCCTATTTAAGGGCTCTGTAAAATTTGACAGACAAGAAAATATATTCTAAAATAACTCTTAATTAATACTTGATCATACTAGGAACCAAATTTGACCTAAAAAGTATTAAAGCACCTAAAAACAAGAAAATAAATCACCTAAACTTAAAACAACGAATTTTACATAAAAATACCAAAATTATAAAATTATAAAAATTAACTATAGTAAATTATGTCCTACCTCAAAAGTGCTAACTTTTTGTGTGAAGTAAAGTTGCTTAAGATAATTAAATATAAATTTTCTCATGCATTATCTTCTTTTTTATATATAAGAAAATTCACCTCCATTCCACAACAAACACAATAAAAATTCTTATATTTTTTCTATATGAAAAAAAAAATTCTTATCTTGTACTGCAATGTAATAGTAATTTCTGCAAATTATATATATGATAGGAGGCAATGTAATCAATAATCTCTTTTTCGTTCAGTGGGATAACTTGTTGAAAAAAAAAATGGAGAATAGGACGAATTTTTTTTTTTTTTTTTTTTTTTTTAATGAAGGAGAAGAAGACGAATTGGGTCCTGAAAGAAGCTAATGGTGCATAGGCATGTTGGAATTAATTATGATTTTGCTTAACTGCGCGATGTTAATTTGGGCAGTTAAGCTTTGATCACGGCCAGCTCCGTCTTCAATGCAAGTCTATAAACAAAAGTCCAAAGTCCAAACACTAATCTGGACCTGCTCCCTTTAATATCACATACAATTACCCGGCTAGCCAATAGCATAGTAACCAAAAAGTGGTTTTTTGAAGGGCAATGAAAGTACTTCCATTTAATATGTGCATATTTTGATATTTATGAATCTCAATAAAACAAATGATAAACTAAATAAATGCAAAGAACAAAAAAATAAAAAATAAAAACACTTGGAATTAGGGCTTTAAACGAACTAAGATGTTCGTAAATAGCTCAAGTTTGGCTAAAAATAAAACTCATTCATGTTTGTTTGTTTATTTATAAATAATCCAAACTTGAGTTTCAGTTTAGACTTGTTAATAAACAAGCCAAGTCCAAGCAAAAAAAATTGTTCATGAACAAACTTGTTAACATTAAGGCTTGATACAAAATAAGCTAAGTCTAGACTAGTTTATGGGCTAGGTAATAAGCTTGATATGAACTTAACAAATAAACTCATCTTTCTAATACTTTAATTAAATAGGAGTTGGGATTACTTGTCCAAGCCAAATAAGTTAAATAATAAGCTTGATATGAGCTTGATAATGTATTTATGTTAGATCTCAAGTTCATAAGCTTAATATTGAGCTCGAGTTTGAGTTGATATTGACCTTGAGCTTAGTTTGACCAATGAATTAAGCCAAGCCAAGCTTAAGCTTTTAGCCTTTTATGAGCTCAAGCTTGAACAATATTTGTAGGCTTGATTCAAACTCAAGCCGAACTTGAACATTTTACTTTTATTTTCGAGACAAGTTTAAACATCCACTAATCGACAAAACACTTGGCTTGTTTATGGCCATATAGTTAGATTTTTTTTGGGTTGCTGAAACCCTACTTGGAATTAACAAACCTCACCAATTCCCATTCATTGCATCCACAATAGAGATGAGGAAGCCTCACAACTTTTGGTATATATATAAACAATGCAATTGGTTTTAATTGAAATAGAATTTTAGTTAAAATAAAATTTTTATATATTTTAAAACTTAGCTAATAGAGTTTAATCTCAAGCAAGCTATTTTCATAAAAGTGCCATTAAAAAGTAAAATCAACTCTAAACTCAAAATCTTAATTAGGGGGCGGGGGGGGGGGGGGGGGGGGGAGAGGAGATGTAAGTCATAAAAATTCAACTTTTCAACGTGTGTCAATTGAAAAATTGTTGATAAAAATCGTGTATTAAAAGGATAAAAAATTGTACACTATTTCATAAAGCGAAGAAGAAAAAGAAAAGAAAAGTAGATTTCAACAATTAAGCTTTTGTGTTTATCCAAATGATAAGAACAATTAAAATTTTGTTTTTATCTAAAAAATTGTTGCAATTTGGTGTAGCCACTTGGCATAACAATGACTTATAAGCTTAACTTTTATTATATAGCGATGATGCCAAAAATTGTCAGTAATTCGCACAGTCCTCACGTGCTCTAGACAAAAACCTGCAAAACAAAGAAAGAGAAGACCTCATAGAGAGTACCGGTATAGTACTAGCCAAATACCCTCCAAAGATTAAGTTAGAGAACTTTTTTACAATTCTAGAATGCCAGAGCTGAGGTAAGTTATATGTACCTTGATTTCTGAGAGCTTTGGGTTTTTATAGTAGTGCAAAACCGACCTTCGTTCCTTGGTGGAGAAGGTGTTTCCTTGTGGGGAAGATCTTCATTAATACACATATTTTGTGGGATCCTTTCCTTGTAGAGACTTCGTCGATTAGGGTTAATCATAGGGCACAAGACATTTCCATATGGGGTTTCTTGGGGACCACTTAGGCCACGTAGGTGGCATGTGACTTTGTTACCCGTCTCCCTTGCGTCCGTCTTATTGGAATCCATCCACTATGAAAAGTCCGCTCGTCTTCCTGCCCTTCCGCCTGGGACACGTTCCCTTCTACCAATTATTTGCTAGTCCGTTTAAACCCTGCCTTTTCTTGGCACCGTCTCTTAGGACTGACTCAATTGATTGGATTCGTCAACCTTGGGTGTTATCCCCTTCAGCTGCCCTCTCACTCTATGGGTCCATCACCCAGTTTCCCAGACAATCACGTGGAGTGATGGTTTAACCCAATTCTGGGGAGTTGTGTTTTGATTGATAGGTTAGTTTAGAGTCATAAATGTAGGGGGACACGTGGCACAACCTCAGTGGTTGGTTATTAGAATCGAAGCATTTTTTCATCTTTCACGCCGTTTCCTCTATATATAGGTTGCTTTCTTTGCATCGTTCAACTATAAGTCTCCTTCATCCTATACTGAACTTTCTTTTCTTGTTTATCCTAAGTATTGCATGTCCATCGTATATGTAAACCTGTAGAGTCTTAGGAGTTTATCCGTCACATGTAGGTGTGATAAATGTCTAGTGAAGCGTCAAGTGAGCAATCGTGTGTTCGCGAAGGAGCGGGCTACAATGAGGTGTATCTGTCAAGTCAAGACGACCCTGACACCTCTTATGATGAAAGGGTTCCATCTGCCAACTCACTTTCTACGGAGGGGGATGAGGATTTGGTCGTGGATAGGTTAGAGAATGGTAGCGAGGAGAACGTTGTGAATGCCGAATCCCCCATTCAATCTGTCATTGGTCTTGATAGTCTTAGGAAGTTGCTCGTTCCCCTTATGTGGACAGTTAATGAATTCAACTCATTTATTAAGAGACCACACTTTAAGACCGTTCGGGAGAGATATTAGATTCCCGACAATGTCCCCATCCGTCTACCCTTTAAGTTCGAGAAATGCTATTATCGAGATGTTAAGGACGTCGGGGTGTTTGAGCAGATGTTCAAGGCAGGACTTAGACTGCCTTTGAGTGCTCTTCACCGTCACCTACTTCAGTACCTGGGATTGGTCGTCACCCAAATTGCTCCGAATGCCTGAAGAATCTTCCTCGGCACAGAAGTGTTATATGGAGTGCTAACCAATGGGAAGCGTCAGTTAACCATGGAAGAATTCTTTCATTGTTATCGTCTAGCTGAAATTATTAAATCTAAGGGCATATATAGCTTCCTATCGAGGAAGCTGTCTCTTAGGTTAGTGTACGAGATGCCAGATTCTAATAGGAACTGGAAGAGCTGGTACTTCTTTCTTTAAGGGGATAACTGGATGTGTCACTTTGATGATCGGGAGAACTTGCCCGTTGATTAAACTTGGGTATAATGCCCTCGTCTAGTAAGTGTCCGTTTGTTTTAAGCTTGCTTGTTTATTTATTGTTTTTCTTTGTTATTCTAATCATCCAAAGGTTAATCTTGCAGCTCAGGACCATCCAGAGGTTGATCTTGAGTAGTGGAGCTTCTTGGAGAAGATTTTCAAGATCAAGTTGGAGGAAAGGACGTGGAAGAAACTCATCATTCTAGACACCCTGTATTGGTATTGCAAGGGTCTTGAGCTGTCAGCCGCTGCCCATCGCTACGATAGACAAGCATGCAAACGTGAGTTCGTCACTTATTCCTCTTCCCTATAATTGTTTGTAATTTGTCTAACTCTTTCTTTCTGTCCCTCTTGGCACAGAAATGGAAGACGATAAGAGGGGGGCCTTCATCCGTCTACAGGTTGCTGCGCAGGTGAAGAAGAAACAGGAGGAGGGCATGCCCCTGAAGGGAACAGGTTCGCTTAACCCTTTTATTAAGAGAAAGTCGTCAGACAAAATTGACCATCGCCCTAAGAAGCCTAAGGTGGTGACAGGGTCATCCGTCGGGGAGACTCCTCAGACCAACAAGCTACCTCCTCTGCCTCGTCCTGGGAAAGGAAAAGGTCTGATGATGGGCCAGGGTCCCGTCCCCGAGAAGTGCCTCGTCCTCCTTTACGAGGATTCACGGTACGTTATCTGGCAACTCTCGTCCATCATCAAGGACGATAATTATGAGGACCTGGGCAACCATGCAATTGAGGCCATGGGGGAGATGGGCCTTTTCAGCTTGACACAGGTGCATGTTCGTCCTTCTTTCTCTCCTGTCTCGTTGTTACCCCTGTTTCTAACCTTTGTTTTGATTTTTACAAGGGGTGCTCATGATGAAGGGCTTGATGGACCGTTGCATGTCCCTGGAGATGGTGGTGGGTCATTTGAGAGAGAAGGCTGAGGCCTGGAAGGAGGTTCAGGTCCAGAAGCTTGACCCGACGAAGAAGGCCCCAAAGGAATTGGAGAAGCATATCGAGGTGCTAGGAGATGTGCTTAAGGACAAGGAATGGGAGATTTCCACGCTAAGGAAGCAACTCCTTCAGGCGAAAGAGGATGCAATCAAGGAATATCGTAACTCTGACAACCTTCTATACGAGTTAGGTGCCTTCGCCAACAGCTTTGACAACTGCCTCCATTAGGTCAAGGCCTCCTTCCCAGATCTGGACTTGTCCTAGATTTCCATTGATGCCCAGGCCCAAACCCCAGCCCGTCTTGTCGACCTCGAAGGTACCGACGAGTTGTTTGCGGACGACCTTACTCTTGACACTCAAGGTGGCGCAGAGGCCACTCTTCAAGGCAACTAGGTTAAGTCCGTCGAGGATGAGACCCGTCCTCCTGAAAGAGACTCAGAAGGATGACGAGACCCCCGTCTATCAGCCATAGACTCCTTTTTTTGAATTTGTTGTTAACTTATCCCTTTTTTTTTTCCTTTTTTTTTAATGTAAAAATCTTTTGGGAGGACAATATTTGCGTTGTTTTTACTGTTGCCTGTTGTTTTTGGGCTTTGAATGTAGACATTTGCCCTTCATGGGCTTTTTATCTATAATGTTGTTATATCTATTACTTTTAGTCTTGCTATTTTGAGTATGCTTTTGCCATGTCTTGGTTCCTAATTTTGAGACATGTGTTTATCTGTCCACCTTGGGACTAGTATACATGTTAAGATGCAGTCGTCCTCTTGAAGACTTGGTGAATTTTCGGGATGAACCTGTCCACTTGGGTGCCCATCCCCCTTGAGGACTTAGTGAATTTCAAGGTATCCTCGAGATGAACCCGTCCGCTTAAGGGCCTAGTAATTTTACGGTATCCTTTAGGATGAACTCGTTCAGTTAGGGACTTAGCAATTTTAAGGTACCCCTTGGGATAAACCCTTCCACTTATGGAATTAATAATTTTAAAGCATCCCTTAGGATGAATCCATCCACTTACGGACTTAATAATTTCAAAGCATCCCTTGGGATGAACCACTTAAGGACTTAGAATAAATTTCAAAGCATCCCTTAGGATGAACCTGTCCACTTAATGGACTTTAACAAGTTGCAAGATGCACCCGTTCATTCGTGGACTTGTATAAATTTTAATGCGTCCATATGGTGCATCCATTCTCCTAAGGATTTGGCCGTTGACGTGGTTTTGTAGAAATGCATATGTGCTAGATATTTTTGAATGACTCCTCTTATTATGATAAACACATGTATAAGCAAAATTGTTCTCGAAAAAAAAAAAACTTCCCTTTGGAATAAAAAGTACTGCAAATAATGAAAACAACTGGAAATGAGGAGTGGTCTGCATGCTGTCGTCTACTAGTAGTATTTCTTTAGGTGCTTGGTGTTCCATGGATGATGCAACCTCTGTCCGTCGAGTGTCTCCAGATGATAGGTGCCTTTCCTTTGCCACGAAGTGATTTTGTAGGGTCCTTCCCAAGTAGGTCCTAGCTTTCCCTCGGAGGGATCTCTTATGGCGCCCGTCACCTTCCTCAGGACAAGGTCTCTAACTTGTAAATCTTTGTGTCTGACTCTAGTGTTGTAGTGCTTGGCCATGAGGTTTTGGTATTATGCTAACCTTTGTTCAACTGTTGCTCTGACCTCGTCTACTAGGTCAAGCTGTAGGCGGATGGCCTCGTCGTTCCTACTCTCATCATGGTTCTCCATTCTATAGCTTGTGAGTCCTACCTCAGTTGGGATAACGGCTTCATTCCCATATGCTAGTTGAAATAGTGTCTCTCCTGTAGGTGTTCTGGCCATTGTCCTGTACACCCATAGTACACTTGGCAACTCTTCTGGTCATATACCCTTTACCCTCTCAAGCCGAGTCTTAATAATTTTGAGCAAGGATTGGTTTGTGACCTTGACTTGTCCATTGGCCTGAGGGTAGGCAGGTGAGGAGTAGTGATTCTTGATCCCCAACTGTGAGCAAAAATCCCTGAACGAGTCATTGTCGAACTGCTTTTTGTTATCTAAGACCAAGACTCTAGGATCTCGTACCTGCAGATGATGTTTCTCCAGATGAAGTTTCATACGTTTTTCTTCGTGATGGTGGCTAGGGCTTTAGCTTCTACCCATTTGGTAAAGTAATCTATGCCGACCACGAGGAACTTCAGTTGTCTTATCGCTATTGAGAATGGGCCCATGATGTCCAACTCCCATTGAGCAAAAGGCCATGGGGTCATTATTGGAGTGAGCTCTTCTGTTGGTTGTCTAATGACTCTGTTGAATCTTTGACACTTGTAGCAGGCTTTGACATAGGCTTAGGCGTCCTTCTGTATGGTAAGCCAATAGTATCCAGCTCGAATCAGTCTGTGCTTTAGTGACCGTGACCCTGAGTGGTTCTCGCAAATCCCTTCATGGACTTCTCTCATGACATAATTTTCTTCCTCGGGGCTTACGCATCTTAGGCACGGGCATGAGAAGCCTCTTTTGTACAAGACATCCTTTATCAGGACGAATCAAAACGCTTGAACCTTCAGCTTCCTTGCGGCCTCCTTACCGTTAGGTAATGTGCCGTCTTTCTAATAGGAAACTATTGGTGTGGTCTAGTTGCTTCCTAAGCCTATTTCTTGCACACCGACACCATCTATCAAATGTGAAAGCTGAACAAAAGAAAGTACCTTACTAGGGATGAGCATGTGTTCTGCTGATGCGGCTTTGGCAAGACGGTCAGCTTGCTCGCTCTCTTCCCTAGGGATTTGAACAAACATGGCCTGAAAGTCATCCATTCGTCTCCTTAATTGCTCCAGGTATTTCTTCATCCTTTTCCCTTTGCATTCGTAGTCACTGTTCACCTGACTTGTGACCACCTAAGAGTTACAGTGTACAACCATGCTCATGGCCCCTGCTGCTTTGGCGAGATCTAGTCTTGTCACTAAAGTCTCGTACTCCGCTTCATTGTTAGTCGTAAGGAAGTCGAGACGAACCATGCACTCAATCACGTCCCCTTCTAGAGAATGGAGCACTATACCTGCTCTGCCAGCCTACCTGTTAGATGATCCGTCCATGTGAATACTCTATGGAGGATACTTTTCTGCCCCCTGGCCTTCCATATTAGTGAATTCCGCAATGAAGTTAGTGACCACCTGTCCCTTTATAGTAGTTCGCGAGTGGTATTGTATATTGAACTCACTCAACTCGATTGCCCACAACACCATCCGTCCTACTGCTTCAGGATTACTCATTGCTCTCCGTAAATGCTTGTCTATTAAAACAACAGCCGTGTGGGCTTGAAAATATGGCTTGAGCTTGCGAGCAGCGGTGACTAAGGCGAAGGCTAGTTTCTCCATAGGAGGGTATCTCTCTTCTGTGCCTTAAAGCGCCCGGCTCGTGTAATACATGGGTTTCTACACCCTGTCTTCTTCTTTGACTAAGGCTGCACTAACGACAGCTAGGGAGATGGCCAGGTAGAGAAACAGCTCTTCCCCAAGTTTGGAAGGACTAAGCAATGGTGGAGAAGTGAGGTATGCCTTTAAGTCTTCGAACGCTTGATTACACTCGACCGTCCACTCAAAGGACTTATTCAATGTGCGAAAGAAAGGTAGACACCTGTTTAGCACAGCTACCTTGCCATTGAGGCATTGCACTTCTTTTATGTTCATTGGTGGTGCCATCTCCATTATGACCCGGATCTTGTCTGGGTTGACTTTGATACCTCTCTGAGACACCATGAACCTTAAGAATTTTCTAGCCATCATCCCAAATGCGCATTTGCTCAGATTAAGCTTCATGTTGTAAAAGCGAAGGGTGTCAAAGGTCTCCTTGAAGTCGTCTAAATAATCGTCCTCCCTTCGGCTTTTCACTAGCATGTCGTCCACGTAAACTTGGACACTTATTCCAATATGATGTGCAAACATTTTGTTCATGAGCCTCTGATACGTTGCGCCCGTGTTCTTGAAATTGAACGGCATCACCTTATAGCAGAAGAGGCCTTGGTTGGTGACGAACGAAGTTTTCTCCAATCAGCTTTGTCCAATTTGATTTGGCTGTAACCAGAAAATGCATCCATGAAGCTCAATAACTGGTATCTTGCTGTCAAGTCTACCAGGATGTCAACCCGCGAGAGGGGGTAGCTATCTTTGGGGAACGCCTTATTTAAGTCTATGAAGTCTACACACATCCTTCATTTTCCGTTGGCTTTCTTGACCATCACTACTTTGGCCAGCCAATCGGGGTAGTACACTTCCTTGATGAATTCTGTATTTTGCAATTTACGGACTTCTTCTTCTATAGCCTTGTCTTGCTTCTAGGCAAACACTCGCTTCTTTTGATGGATAGGGGGAAAGGAGGGTGATACATTCAACCTGTGCACCATGACTGATGGGTCAATCCCAGGCATGTCTTCATGGCTCTAGGCAAAGACATCTTGGTTTTCTTTTAGGAATGTCGTAAGCGCTTGACGAACTAGCGGACTGGCAAGGGTGCCGATCCTAATCATTTGCTCAGGCTTGAAGTCATCGAGGAGTACCTCTTCCAACCCTTCAACGGGTTCTGCAACCGTCTGTTGTTCTTCTATGGTCATGGTCTACAAGTGGTTGTCCATCTCCAGCATTGCTATATAGCACTCGCGTGTTGCTACTTGGTCTTCACGTACCTCTCCTACTCCGTATTCGGTGGGGAATTTTATCATCAGGTGATAGGTTGAAGTTACGGCCTTCTATGAATTGAGGGTAGGACGGCCCAAAATGGCATTGTAAGCAGACGAATAGTCGACGACAAGGAATGTAACATCCTTAGTAATCTGTTGAGGGTAATCACCAACTGTCACGGCAATGTGATCGCATTGAGTGGGTATACTCTCGTTCCTCCAAACTCGACGAGCGGTGCATTGGTCGGTATGAGCCGTTCTCTCTCGATCTTCATCTGCTGGAACGCCAGGTAGTAGAGGATATTAGCAGAGCTTCCATTATCAACTAGGACCCTGTGAATGTTGTAATCCCCTACCCATATGCTAACAACGAGTGCATCATCGTGTGGGTGGTGAAGATGTCGAACATCTTCCTCCAAGAACCTGATTATGGGGTTGTCGATCCGTGCCATCTTTGGAATGAAGCCTATCAGCTAGACGCTTTGAACCATCCTTAGGTAAGTCTTACATGCCTTTCTAGACGAACAGGAACCTGTAGCGCCCCCTACAATCATCCTTATGTCTCCTAGGGGTGGCCTAGGGCGCTCATTATCCCTTCTTGCAGCTTGCTCCTATGGTGGGTGTACCCTTTCCTTGCTAACAAATCGTTGTAGTTTTCCTTGTCTAATTAGGTCTTTAATCTCTTACTTCAAGTCATAGCATTCAGATGTGTCGTGATTGTGATCCTGATGAAAATGGCAATACTTGTCTATGGACCTCTTGCTAGGATCTCCCTTCAACTTGCCAGGCCATGTTAAGGTCGTATCATCTTTGATCTACATCAATACCTGATCAATCGAGGCAGTCAGCGGGGTGAAGTTGGTGAACCTTCTAGTAGGGGGTTTGGAGCGCCTATCTCCTGTCGGTCTCCGGTTCTAATCATCTTTCGTCCCTTGTCCTGTCATGCATTTTCTTATCTTTCCCTCTTCTTGGGTTTCTCTTCTCGGGCCAATAGCGCTTCCTCCACGTTCATATACTTTGTAGCTCGATAAAGTACATCTGATATGGTTTTTGGTTCATTCCTGTAAAAGGAAAACAAAAACTTCCCCTTCTACAAACCATTGGTGAATGCAGCAACAAGTATCTTGTCATCAGCTTTGTCTATCGAAAGAGCTTCCTTGTTGAAACTCACTATATAGGACCTCAACGTCTCGTCTTCTTGTTGCTTGATGCCCATTAGGCATGTAGTGGATTTCTTGTACCTGTGCCCCCCTATGAAGTGTGATGCAAACTGCGCACTTAGCTCTTTAAAGGTACCGATGGAGTTGGGTGTCAATCTGTTGAACCATATCCTAGCGAGACCTTTCAATGTAGTTGGGAAGACTCGATATATAATCTTGTCCGGAACACCTTGTAAGTGCATGAGGGTTTTGAATGACTCTAAGTGGTCCAAGGGATCCTTTGACCCATCATAGGCTTCTATCTGCAGCATACGGAACTTTGCAGGAAGGGGGCACAAAGTGAAAGGTGTTGTAAATGGCGAGTCCGTTTGGTGGACCAACTTGTCAAAGTCGTTCGACACCCGCCCCTTGAGGGCGTTCATCATGAAGTTCATCCTCTCCTTCATCATCTACATCTCTATGACCATATGTAGTGGTGACGTATCTGCGACAAATGGGTGGGGTATCGTGTCGCTCTTGTCTACTTGGAGCATTGCTGCCTTATGGTCCTTCTCAGTCCCTCATTTTGGCGCTGGTGTCTTTTTGCTCCTCTCTGTGACTATTGGGCCCAGCATTCCTTTGGCACAGCTGTTCCTCTAGGTCGTGGTTTTGCTTAGTAAGGTGTTCCACAGCCGCAGCTAGGGTCTGTACTTGTCTTTCAAGGGCAGTAATGCATGGTTCCTCTCCGTTATGGTTGTTGGTTGCCATCGAGTGAGTGAGTACCATACAACTTTTTGTCTGGGAAGTGGTAATATGGCTGTTACTATTTTTCTACTTCCCACAGATGGCGCCAACTGATGATGCCAAAAATCGTCAGTAAGTCGCACAGTCCTTACGTGCTCTAGACAAAAACCTGCGGAACAAAGAAAGAGAAGACCTTACAGAGAGTACCGGTGTGGTACCGGCCAAATACCCTCCGAAGGTTAAGTTAGAGAACTTTTTACAACTCTAGAGTATTAGAGCTGGGGTAAATTATGCGTACCTTGATTTCTAAGGGCTTTGGGTTTTATAGTAGTGCAGAACTGACCTTCGTTCCTTAATGGAGAAGGTGTTTGCTTATGGGGAAGATCCTTATTGATACACGTATTTTGTGGGATCCTTTCCTTGTAGAGACTTCGTCGATTAGGGTTAATCGTAGGGCATAAGACATTTCCATATGAGGTTTCTTAGGGACCACTTAGGCCACATAGGTGCTGCATGGTTTTGTTACCCGTCTCCCTTGCGTCCATCTTTTTGGAATCCATCCACTACGGAGAGTTCATTCGCCTTCCTTCCGTCCGGGACACAATCCCTTCTACCAATTATTTGCCAGTTCATTTAGACTGTCCCTTTTCTTGGCACTATCTCTTAGGACTGACTCAATTGATTGGATCCATCAACCTTGGGTTTTATCCCCTTCATATAGTATATGAGTTGTCTATCTATAAATTATAACAATATACCATATAATAAAGGTTGGGAAATTATCAAGTATTCTAGGAGTATAGTAATGTGATACTTCTTAGTTTCACATAAATGGTGGATCTAATCACCTTGAATGTAATTAGTGGGTACATTGTTATGTTCGAGGAGAGAGTATCATGTCCTTGTACTTGCGGAATATCGAATAATCTTTAGTGCATATATATATAACAACTAAAGATATTTGACTTTTGGTTAACTTCATAATATTTTGCTACATAAGCTTTCGTATAATCGGAATTTTACACGTCAATATTCTAATACTAGCCTCTTCACATGCGCATTGCGCGTACTCATAAAATTGGGTGCTAAAAGGAAAAATTAAGCTCAAAAGTGTGCCGCACAATTTGGTCATGTTTTGCAAGGAATAAATAAAAAAAATTCACAACCCACATCGTTCATTTTTCAACCTCAAATTTATTCTATAGGAAGGGTCCTAATCCATGGGTTTTAGACACATAGGAAAGTGATCAAAGACGCCTAAGTAGGGTGAAGGCTTGATATGATCAAGATTCAAGGCTTCTGAAAGGGTTTTAGCACTCTTTTCTCAAGTATTTTTTATCCTTTAGTTTAAAATTTTTCTTTTGAGTGCTTTTGTTGGAAAAGGTTCTCCATAATAGTATAAATCAAAAGTCCAACTGTTATATAGATTATAGAATATTGATGATAATATATGACATGTGTAATTTAATTTTTTTTTTAAAAAAAAATTTAAGAATTCTTCTTTAAGAAATGAAGCTTCACTCAGATATCATGCCTGCTAGAAATGTTCCATGAGAATAGATGCCATCATTCTTTTTTCTAGTCAAAGACAGTATTTTTTTTTTTTTTACAAAATTGGTGGGATAACTCACGAAGGAATGAAGTTAGATGATCCTTTGTAGCTGATGATGTTATAAAATGGTTAACTTCTAAACTCGTCCATATGACTCGTCCACAGGAAAGGGATGAGTTGACTATATGTAAGCTCGTCCATCCGTCTATCCGGATGGACGTTCGTCCAAGGATTGGCTCGTCCATCAATCTTATAAGATGGACGAGGGTTCTGAACATTCCCCTTTGAGCAGACTCCGTTTTCCTATCAGACTATAACTGTTCCTTCCAATAAAACGGTTATAGTCAATAGACCCCAAATAATGTAACTTCTATGGCAGTTATGGAAATTATCTCCGAATCCTCC
This sequence comes from Quercus aquifolioides, assembly GCA_019022515.1. Lineage (NCBI taxonomy): Eukaryota > Viridiplantae > Streptophyta > Magnoliopsida > Fagales > Fagaceae > Quercus > Quercus aquifolioides. The sequence goes on along the minus strand of CM032332.1, from coordinate 27,156,938 downwards.
GAACTCTACAACGATAGGAGAAATAACTGCCTCAGGCAAACACTATATAAAGGCTCTTCTACGGGAAGGTAAAGTCATTCAGAGATTTCCACCAAAAAAAAAACACTTCCTCTTTATTGGAAATTACAAACTCACTGACTTGATCATCGGAGGACTTTTGGCCGGTCTCCACCTGTCTCCTCTGACTTCTTGTTTGTTATTTTCAGGATTCAGCCTGTAGATCGCTAACGCCTGAGACTTTCAGCCTACTGATTCAAGAGAACCATCAGTTGGCGTCGTCTGTGGGAAAGGAAATTTGTCGCTCTTGAACTTCATTTTGTTGAGTTCTGCGATTTCTTTCTCCGACAAAAGGCTGAAATGGTTCGGACAAGATCAAGAGCTACTAGTCTAGGCCCTCAAGAGAGTAGAGACGCTTCCAGTAATCCCAATTGTGGCCAAGAATCGACGCCTACCATGCAACCATCCTCTGTCCAACACGTGTAATCAATGGCCGCCGCCATGGTAGAGTTAACTTGCCAAAATTAAGATTTGAGAAGGGAGATTAATCTCAGAAGGCAATGGCATGAGGCCTATGGAGAAGAACATGGACAAAGCCAGGGAGATGGAAGAAATGTAGAGCCAGAAAGCCAATCGAGGGGTACTGCACCAAGAAGGATGCCACACTTGGAAAGGGAGATGGATCAGATGAGGAAAGCTATGGATGAGATGAGGGAGAACATGAGAAGAACTAACCCAATAGAAGACCTAGTTCACCGAACAGACTCCCCCTTTACAGCCTCTATCAATGGCCATCCTTTGCCTCCGAAATTTAAGATGCCTTCTTTGGATTCGTATGACGGAACGCGTGACCCTTTTGACCATATTGCCACCTTTAAGACTACCATGCACCTTCAAGGGGTTCTAGATGAGGTAATGTGTAGAGCCTTCCCCACTACCCTCAAAGGACCCGTGCGAGTCTGGTTCAGCAAAATACCCCCGAATTCAGTAAGTTCTTTCGAGGAGTTAAGCAAATTGTTTGTTAATAATTTCATTGGGGGACAGAGACACAAGCGTTCCTCGTCCAGCTTGTTGACAATAGAGCAAGGAGAGAATGAAAGCCTGCGTTCCTTCATCACACGCTTCAACAGGGAAGCCCTGACCGTGGACGAGGTAGATGACAAGCTATTGTTGGCAGCCTTCCATAACGGGGTTAATTCTGACTTGTTCATACACAAACTTTATGAAAAAGAACCTTAGTCCATGGCCGAACTCGTCCATTCAGCCCAAAATTTCATGAATGCAGAAGACGCGATCATAGCTAAGAAGAGGAAGAGAGCTGAAAGAATGGAAACAAACCCCGCTCGTCACTCTAAGCAAGGTCCTCGTCCAAAGAAGGGACGAACAGAAGATAAAAGAGACCAAGATAATAAGAAGCCAGGCTCTTTAGCGCGGAATCAACAATATACCCCTTTGAACATGCCACTTGAGTAGGTCCTTATGCAAATCAAGGATGATCCTTCCTTGAAGTGGCCTGAGAAAATGAAGGGAGATCCCAACAAGCGCAACAGGAATAAGTACTGTCGCTTCCATAGTGATCATGGACATGACACAGACGAGTGCTTTGATTTAAAGCAGCAGATTGAGAATCTCATAAGGCAAGGGAAGCTGAGAAATTTCCTTGGACGAGACCACAAGGACGAGAAATTGAAAGGGAAGGTAGAGGAATCATCACGACCACCACTAGGCGAGATAAGAGTTATCATAGGGGGAATTTTGACAGGACATTCGTCTAAGTTAAAGAAAGTGTACTTGAAAGTAGTGCAGAGCATCCAACTTTCTAGACAATCACCAAGAGCAAGGACCACGGATGAGCAAGCAATCACTTTCACGGACAAAGATGCTGAGGGAATTCACCACCCTCACGATGATGCTATTGTCATCACCTTAGTTATTGCTGACTACACAACTAGAAGAGTATTGATAGACAATGGAGCTCGGCAGACATTCTGTATTATCCAGCTTTTCAGCAAATGAGGGTTGGACGAGACCAGCTCCGTCCAGTACACTCGCCTTTAGTGAGCTTCGGAGGAATGAAGGTACAGCCTGTTAGCACTGTTACGTTGTCAGTAGTAGTGGGGGCATATCCGTAGTAGGTAACCAAAGATGTAAACTTCCTTGTGGTAGATTGCTCGTTCTCTTACAATGCCATAATTGGAAGACCAACTCTAAATAGTTGGAAGGCAGTCACATCCATTTACCACCTGTCAGTTAAGTTCCCTTCGGAGCATGGGGTAGGACAAGTGCAAGGAAACCAACTGGCAGCAAGGGAGTGTTATTTGGCCATGCTCGCCATGGACGAGCAACAACAGATGATGAGTATCAAAGAAAGGAGAATTATGGTTGAACCCACCGAAGTGTTAGAAGATATTTCCTTAGATGAGAGCAACCCTGAGAGATGTACTAGGGTTGGGGCAGATCTAGAAGAAGAAATTAAGAAGGACTTCATCCAATTTTTGAAAAAAAACACTAATATATTTGCTTGGAGTCATGAGGATATGCCGGGTATAGATCCTAGTGTCATTACCCACCGACTAAACGTATGTCTTTCCTCCAAACCAGTGCGACAAAAGAAAAGGGTGTTTGCCCCTGAGAGAGATAATGCTATTAAAGACAAAGTTCAGAAGTTGATGGCAGCGAAGTTTATACGAGAAGTGTAATATCCAGATTGGTTGGCCAATGTAGTAATGGTCAAAAAAGCAAACGGCAAGTGGAGGATGTGTGTGGATTTTACTAATCTAAACAAAGCTTGCCCTAAGGACAGTTATCCATTGTCGCGCATTGATCAACTAGTGGATTCTACCGCGGGCCACAAATTACTTATTTTCATGGATGCTTTCTCAGGATACAACCAAATAAGGATGGACGAGGCCGACCAGGAGAAGACGTCCTTTGTTACTAGTCAGGGCTTATTTTGTTACGAAGTAATGCCCTTTGGCTTGAAAAACGCTGGAGCAACATACCAACAACTGGTTAACCACATGTTCCGTCCTCAGATTAGACAGAATGTAGAAGTCTATGTGGATGACAAGTTGGTAAAAAGCCTGGACGAGGGAAAACATCTAGACGACTTGCAAGAGACCTTCAATACGCTCAAGCGGTACACTATGAAGTTGAATCTTAGCAGGTGCGCTTTCGGAGTTGCATCAGGAAAATTTCTTGGATTCATGGTTTCACACAGAGGGACCGAGGTGAATCCGGAAAAGATTTGAGCAATTCTAGATATGAAGCCTCCATAGAGTATCAAAGAAGTCCAGTCTCTTACCGGACGAGTTGCTGCCCTCAACAGGTTTGTTTCTAAAGCTACTGACAAGTGTTTTCCATTTTTCAAGGTTCTAAAGAAAGTATTTGAATGGACAGATGAGTGCCAAAGAGCCTTCCAGGATTTGAAGACGTACCTCGTCACGGCCCCATTGCTGAGTCCGTCCGTGATGAGAGAAGAGTTATTTCTATACTTGGTAGTGACTCCGCATGCCGTGAGCTCTGCATTGATAAGAGAAGAAGGAAAAATACAAAAGCCAGTGTATTATACAAGTAAAGCACTGAAGGGAGCGGAAGGACGATATCCACTAATAAAGAAGTTGGCTTTCGCATGCCTCCAGGAAACTAAGGCATTACTTCCAAGCTCATGTCATCAATGTCATGACGGATCATCAGCTTAAGAAGGCAATGAACAAGTTGGAGGCTGCAGGACGATTGATTCAATGGGCTGTCGAGCTCAGTGAGTTCGACATAAAGTACCAACCAAGGCATGCCATAAAAGCTCAAGCACTGGCAGACTTCATTGCAGAGTTTACCCCAACCCATGACGATATAGGAGAGATGGAAGACAACAAGAAATGGATCGTCCATGTGGATGGTTCGTCTACACAGTATGCAGGAGGGATAGGTGTGGTTCTACAATCTCCAGAAGGGGATAAACTAAAACACAAGATTCGCTTGCAGTACCAAGCCACTAATAATGAAGTCGAATATGAAGCTCTCCTCAAAGGTCTGGAATTAGCTAAGTCTGTGGAAGCAAAGTCCATAGTCGTCTGGGGAGATTCTCAGTTAGTCATAGGCCAAGTGAAAGGGATGTATGAGGCTAAGGAAGAACGAATGAAGAAGTACCTTAGTAGGGTGATGCGCCTTATGAGAAAATTTGAGGAAGCTAACTTCGTTCAAATCCCAAGGGAGGAGAACATGGAAGCTGATGCCTTGGCGAAAGAAGCCTCAGCGAATGAAGCCGTGGACAAGTTTGATGATTCAGTATATGCCAAGTATAGACATCCCAAAAGTACAACAAGTGGAGAGCAGAGGAAATTGGATGGCTCCAATTATATCATACTTAAAAGACGGACAACTTCCAGAAGAGAAAGACGAAGCTAGAAAGTTAAGGGTAAGGTCGACCAAGTACGTTCTTATGGACGAGGTGTTGTATAAAATAGGCTTTTCCCAACCTTATCTTAAGTGTTTGGCTCTCGACGAAGCAAACTACATATTGAGAGAAATCCATGAAGGGGCGTGTGGTAATCATTCGGGAGCTAGATCACTCGTTCACAAAGTCGTCCTTGCAGGATACTACTGGCTAAATATGTAAGCTGATGCAAAAGCTTATGTCAAGGTTTGCGATCAATGCCAACGATTTAGCAATATGCCCAGGCAACCATCGGAGTATCTAACCCCAATGACGGCCCCATAGCCCTTTGCGCAATAGAGACTATACATCCTGGGACATTTTCCACTAGGTGTAAGGCAAATGAAGTTCCTCATGGTTGGTATTGATTATTTCACCAAGTGGGTAGAAGCAAAACCCATAGCTAATATCACACAACAAAATGTCAAGAACTTCGTATGGAAGAACATTGTGTGCAGGTTTGGAGTGCCCAGAGTGCTGATATCCGACAACGGATGACAATTTGATAATGCACTCTTCAAAGATTTTTGCATGCACTTCGGGATTCAGAATCACTACTCCTCACCGGCTCACCCACAAGCAAATGGCCAGGCTGAAGTAGCAAACTGATCCCTGTTAAAAATAATCAAGACTCAGCTTGAGGGGGCAAAAGGAGTATGGCCAGACGAGTTACCAGGTGTTCTGTGGGCATATAGGACGACAGTTAGAACTCCTACAGGAGAAACTCCTTTCAAGCTAGCCTATGGAACTGAAGCAGTCATACCCGCAGAAGTGCACATGGCCAATCATAGGGTGGCCACCTATCAGGACAAAAATAATGAAGAGCAACTTCGTTTGAATCTCGATCTAATAGACGAGGTAAGGATGGACGCTGAACAAAGGATGGCAAGGTACAAAAACCTTATGGCTAGGCAATATGATGCAATGGTGAAGCCAAGGCGATTCAACATAGGAGACCTCGTCCTGAAAAGGGTATCTTTAGCAACAAAGAACCCAGCTCATAGGAAGTGTTGGGAAATTTAGACCCCGGTTGATAAAATTAATAAGTTTTAAACCCAAGTTGTTAATTAGATTTATTATGAATAAAACTTGTTAAAACAAACAAACATTAATATCATGTCAAAATCATGCAGCGGAAAAATAAATAAGACAAGATATGATGACCCAGGAAAACCAATGAAACCAACCAGTTTCACAGAAAAAAACCTGGGGGGAAACCTTTCCAAAAAGCAAACCACTATAGTAAAGAGAAGTTTCAGATCTAGTACAAAACCTTTGTCCCTAGACTCTACAATCCCTGTAGATGAACTCACAGCAGAAACCTTCTACCGCTTCAGAACCTCTGAACTCTTCAATATATGAACGCCACCCTTTTTGTTGCACGGATCCCAATACGTGACTAACTCCTTTGCACGAATCCTAGTACGTGACTCACTCACCAACTTAAGGAAGAAGAATGTTGGTTGCAAAGTTCTTCACTTTATCAACAATGAAGATCAAGAAGCACTTTGTTACAAAACCCTAAGGCGCAAAGACGCAGTAGCTTCTTTTAGAGAGAATAAGGCATTGGTCACCTTTTGCATATGTTCTCTTTGTATTCTCTTTTGTGATGGCGTCTAAAATAAGCCTTATATAGGTCTAGGGTTGTAAGAAAAGAAACCCTACACAAATACAAAAGCCTGGCCCAAAAATCAGATCTGAAAATTCTGATTTTCGTAACCTCGATAGATAGCAGGTGTCGAGTAGGTGTCGAGGAGGTGTCGAGGTTTAATGAGGCTCGACAGATACAGCTATCGAGAATGTGTCGAGAAGGTGTCAAGAAGACAAAAACTTACTCGATCGATCCACCAAGTGTCCAGGAGGTGTCGAGATTGCGATAAGGAAAAAGCTTAAGAATCTCAATAGATAGCTAGCTGTCGAGAGGTGTCGAGCTATCTATCCAGCTTTAATGAGCACATTTTCTTCACTTGTTTCTTGGTCCAATCTTCATGGCTTTAATATTAAACTTGAACAAAATGTTCCTTGAAGTATTAAACACATATTAGATCTACCCAAATACAAGTAAAGTGCGTTTTGTCAAAGGATTAGCCAACTACATAAAATAATGACATATGTTCTTAACAAGTGAAACACATATGTCCTAACAGGAAGTTGGGACCTAATTGGGAAGGCCCTTACAGAGTTATCAACTGCAAAAGACAAGGATCCTATTACTTGGAGACCCTAGACGGGAGGAAGTTGGAGCATCCTTGGAATGTTGAGCACTTGAGGAGGTACTATCAATAAAAGGCCAGCCTAGATGAGCATAACTCTGGACGAACTTGGAGGCTACATAAGACTTGTTTATCTATATATGTCTAATATTGCTTGATTATTATGTTAAAACTTATGGACGAAGTTATGGTTTGGCTTGTATTTGTTTTCATAAAAAGCACTAGCTCATAAGCATGTGCCTCGTCTGTGAACAATATTTATGTTGTGTACATAATGTTGTGTGAATTCTTGATTTTCATATTATTTTTATTCAAATCAACTCATTGAAAGGTTGAAAAACCCAAGATGAGAAGATTCTCTGGACGCAGAGATGTATCGTCAAACTTTCCTAAAGTAAAATCAAGGCAAGCTCGTCCAAAGAAAAGGACGAGATAAAGCTTATGCCACGGCAAATTAGTAAGACCAAGGCTTACTCGTCCATATAATGGACAAAGTAAAGCAAGGTGCATATCTCAATTATGGACGAGGAAATGTATAGACGAGTATTTTGAACAGGCACCTACGAAAACATTCTAGTCCATGGACAAGCAAAATGCAGAGTCTTATCATCAATAAACATGAAAATTAGCCAAGTCTAAGGACGAGTAGTACTGATAATTACCATTTCACAAGGACAAATTACACTTAGTGAAATTCCAATAAAAATGGTAAAAATATATGAAATGTAGACGAGCTAAGCATAAAGTCTTGTATATGAAGATAAAAACTCTCGTCCATGCATATGTAAAAGAAAATAACAGCATTCATTCAATTGTTTCAAGGGCGGACAACCAACGTCCAAACACCCTTGTAAAATTAAAACTTAAGTTTTACAAAAGCTCGTCCTTAAACCATGGACGAGCCTAATGTACTTGAATTACATAAAAAGGTCCTAAACAGTGGACCAAATAAAAAAGAAGGGAAAATACAAAACATTGAAATATTTTCTAAGTCTGGGGAGCATTCGCATTGGAGGCATCCTAAGGAGGAAGGGTTGTGGCATCGTCCTCAATATTGACATCCTCAGAACCCGTTTGAAGGAGAGAGCTGGTAGCAGCATTCAGGTTAAGTTTAATGGAGCTAAAGTCCACTTCAGGGAACTTTTCCATAGCCTTCATCCTGAAGTCCTCAAAGCCTGCTGCGTAATTGGCGTCTAAAAGATCAGTGTATTGCTTGGACGCCTTGAATTCGGCCACTGCATCTTCTTTCGCCTTGGAAAGAAGAGTACTCAGCTCATTATTCTTTTTCTGCATATGGTCAAGATGAGTATCTTTCTCCACCGCATTAGCTCTCAACTCTTCAACCAGGTTTTGTGCCTCCTTTGTCTTTTCCTTAGCTTTGGCAGCTACTTCAGCCCATTTTTTAGATTCGTCCTTCACTTCTTGAATCCTCGTCTCCAACATGACTCTCGTCTTGTCCAATCCAATAGCCTGCCTAGACACTGCTATAAACTTTGACATGGCCTATAATATAAAAATAAAAAATATAAATAAATAAATAAATAAAGAGAGGGGAAAAAGATCTTGAAGTAACAAGGACGAGGTAAAAATATAATTGCACACCTTAAAAAGATCATGAACACCAGAGTGTTCAAAATCCTTTAAGGACATGTCATAGCAGGTGTTTATATCCTCGTCAGAAACGGCGTTCTAGAAACGCTCCCATGCCAGATCTTCATTCTCAATAATGTTTGAAGGAGCCTTTTGGGAATGTTGAGACGAAGTAGATACAGTCGTCTTGGGCGGAGGAGTCTTGGACGGAGTTATATCAACTGGAATGGACGAATCTACATCAAACACTTGAGTAGGCTGCTAAGACGGAGGGAGGTTAGGCTTGACAATTTGGGATGAGTCATGTTTTCCCTTTTTGCCTCGTTGGCTGGGGAGACTTCCCAAATCCAAATTCTTGGATAAAGTTTTCCTCTTCTCCTCAGTTGACGAACGAGGCTGAGCTTGAGTCTCAGGACGACTCCCTTCAACCAAAGTATCTTTCCCCTTGTTCTCTTTCAGTGTTGACATTCCTAAAGCGAATAAGAAAAACAATAAGTGATGATTTGTAATGAGTTGTATACAAGTTGGAAAAGTATAATGTAAAATACTTACTTTTTCGCACTGTAACCTTGTGAGCAATAGCCTCATCTGATGGATCAGGACCGAGTCCCCACTTAAAAAGATTGCGAAGAGAAACTAAGGAATGAAAATTCCTATCAGCGTGAAGACGAGCCCTATGGACGCGGTCACGATGGAATTTGCTTAAGGATGGACGTTTAACACCTGTAAAGCAGATAATACACGAGTTAGAAACATTGAGATAAGATATATGTATACAAAAAGAGGGAGAGAAAAATAAGAGGGGAAGGACGTACTCTCAGGACGCAGGTTCCCTAAATCTCCAGAGTAAGGAGCAAAAGGGTCCCTTCCAACATCTACAGGATTTCCAGACCAAAAACCAGAGACGAAAATAAATTCCGTCTTCCAATTCCTGTTAGACGAGGCCAAGGACTTGATCAATCTACAATCCCTGCCCCTTGCAGTAAATTGGTGAAAGCCAAGAGACTGGCTTATTGTAGAGGATTTATAACAGAAAAGAAACTCGTCCATAGTACTACTTCTTTCCACAAAATTTGCATTGAGATAATTAATCTCCATGCATTTAGATTGAACTGACATACCCCTAAACCTAACCTAACTAATAATTCTCTAGCAAATGAATTTAAAGGAAACCTAAGACCCCCCAAGAAGTAGGCCTCATAGACGCCTATTCCAAAACGGGGATTGCAGCACCACTCTCCAAGGACGGTTACCTTGGGTTGAATTCTTCCGGAATCTGATACCACTTCCTAAGATTGGCGAGCCTTTGCTTAGATGTTTTGGAATGAACACCTACTGCACAACTATAGACGACCTTCTCTTCGTTCGTAGGGTTGGACGAGGGGACATTAGACGAGGTGCCAGCTTGGGAACTTGAAGCTTTCCTAAGTTGCTCTTAAAAAGCTTCTATAGGAAACCTAGGAACACCAGAGGTATATTCCTCGTCTGTAGAACCCCCTTTGCTACTATAACTACTATTACTGGAACCATTATAACTGGTGGAATCCTGATACTCGTCTATAGCCTTTTCTATACTATTGCTAGATGAAGAAATAACGGTTGCTGACATTTTGAAGACAACTTAAAGGAAAACCTAAAAAAAGAAAAAAAAGAAAGAAGAGAGTACTTGGCTCTAGACGAAAGGAGACTATGGACGCGGAGAGACTTCTAGACGAGGCTCTAGACGAGGGATTTCAGGAAGAAAATTTCAGAAAATGTAAAGGGTACAGGAGGGATTCCACTATTTATAAGCAGCCCAACAGGGCACTTGAAGCGACATAAACCAATTAGAAGAGGCCACGTGGCGTGTGCCTCAAAAGAATAAAACGACGCAACCAGAAACCAACAGAATTACGACACGTGGCACATCCAGTCATTAACGCAAATGCGTCTGACGAAAAAAGTGATTTGAAAACATACATTCCTTAGACGACCTATGGACTGGGGGCAACTGATGATGTTATAAAATGGTTAACTTCTAAACTCGTCCATATGGCTCGTCCACAGGAAAGGGATGAGTTGACTATATGTAAGCTCGTCCATCCGTCTATCCGGATGGACGTTCGTCCAAGGATTGGCTCGTCCATCAATCTTATAAGATGGATGAGGGTTCTGGACATTCCCCTTTGAGCAGACTCCGTTTTCCTATCAGACTATAACTGTTCCTTCTAATAAAATGGTTATAGTCAATAGACCCCAAATAGTGTAACTTTCCTGGCAGTTATGGAAGTTATCTCCGAATCCTCCGAACTTTACAACGGTAGGAGAAATAATTGCCTCAGACAAACACTATATAAAGGCTCTTCTACGGGAAGGTAAAGTCATTCAGAGATTTCCACAAAAAAAAAAAAAAAAAAAAAAAAAAAAAAAAAAAAACACTTCCTCTTTATTGGAAATTACAAACTCACTGACTTGATCATCGGAGGACTTTTGGCCGATCTCCACTGGTCTTCTCTGACTTCTTGTTTGTTATTTTCAGGATTCAGCCTGTAGATTGCTAACGCCCAAGACTTTCAGCCTACTAATTCAAGAGAACCATCAGTAGCCATTTTCTTTAATAATATAACCACGGTGATTGTTACACACATGATTTTTTTTTTTTTTTTTTTGGAGAAAAAAATGGGTAAAGAAGAGCAATTTGAATTAGCTTCTTCTACCGAGGCGTGACCATGCTAAGGTGTGTTTTTAGTTAACACAGTTTACCTATAATATAAATATTTCATTTATTCAGGAACGAAAATGTACTTAGAAAAAGAGAAAGAAAAGCATATATGAAATAACCTATCTCAAAGCCGTTAGTTGCCATCCCTCAATGAACAAAATCTATCCTTAAGCCATTGACAATTTACACCTAATCCCCCCCTCCAAATCTTCCTTATTTTAACCTTTCAGAATTCAGATACCTTAGTGGTTTCACTTAGCAAGGACTTGATAAAGGTTTGATGCTATATACTTTGTAGAACAATTTCAGTCCTTCCAGTTTGTTTATGTATGTAGCCCAAATGTTGGCTTCCTATGGTGGGAATATTGCATTGAGGAAACTGTTTGATCAGAGAATTAGCTCCATGTTCTTTGTTTGCTTTTTGGAAACTTGTGTGAACTGATTTCGGTTTATCAATAAAAATTGGAAAAGTATAGGACCATAATATTTTTCACGAATTCTTGTCACAACTATAATGTGACAAGTGTGATTGGTGAAGAAAAAATAGTGAGTATTTGCGAAAATAATGGTTAACTACTCACAATTTGTCATATTAGAATTGTGGCAAAACAGTAGTAGAATAATTTGTGGTCTTAGAACTACTCATAAAAATTCATGACTTTCCCTCCCTCTCTCTTAGAAAAAAGAAGAAGCCGTTACTTGCTATCTTACACAACCTTAGACAATTTGCATCTTGAACAACTAATTCCCTAGTCCAAACCTTTCCCATTCCAACCTTTCAGAATTCATATACCTAGGACCTGATTTGACATAGCTGCGTCTTGATTAAGATTGATACTCTGCCAAAATTGACGTGACACAGTGGAAAATTCTTTAGTGCTCCAGAGTATGAAAAATTGTGCTCTCTCTTCTCACATTTATGATAGATCTCACCTCCAAAGTTTGGAGTTTTGGAGTTGTTTAAATTTTACACCCAAAAATTTCAGAACTTTGATTTTATACCCTAAAGTTCGGTTCCATTAGTAATTTACCATAGAGTTAGTTTTTTCTGTTAAGTAACACATGTGCATGTTGACATTTTTTTTTTATTTTTGCCAAATCAGCCTCAAACGATACCGATTCGGTGGCATTTTAAAAGGGCACCGTTTCAGCCAAAAATTAAAATATAAACCCTCTAGTTTTAATATGATTCATATGCTCTGATCTTATCCAGTTACAGTGGAGGCCTGGAGAATGACTAATTTTTTTTTTATATATAAAATTCTCAATCCATGAGTTATGTTTTTGATAATTTGTCTCTTTTTATGAGTAAATGGAATCGAGTAGACAATTTGAGAAAACTAATGGAAAAAATAAAATCCCTCAAACCAACAGTAACACTCACAGCAATAACAACGATGACTCTCGCTGCCTCAACTCAATCCCAATCCCCTCTTACTCTTTTCCAAACGACACTTCCAAGTTCGCAAGTTCCGTGTTTTCCGATGCCTAAGACTCAAACAAACAACACGTACTTCACTCCGTTCCCAATTCGAATTCGAAGACGTTTTTCAATCCCTAATTTCTCGATTCCCTTCTGTCAATTCCTTGGAATTCATCGAAGGATCGGCGGAGACTTCGAACGATTCCAATATTGGAGAATGAATTCTCTTCACCAGTCCGACGTCGTTTAACCATTATCCCTATTACTTGTGATCTAAAAAAAAAATGTTCCTTTGCAAACTCAAGTTAAATGTAAAAAAAATTGATTGTTTTTAATTTTACACCATTATACCTACTAGGTGTGAGCTCTTGAACTTCTTACTAGACCTAAAAACAATTGGATTCAAACTCGAAAGAAAAAAGTGGGTATGGGTAAAAGATTCTAACCTGTGCAGAACTTGGTCAACCTAAAACCCAATCCATGGAGAACAAGTGGGCATTGGTTTAACGCATTATCCGACAGCCGAACATACCAAAAGGTCCAAAACTTAAAGCTACAAATTATTGTTACTCATTGTGACACTTGCAGTTTCACTTGTTCTCTGTACTGTTTGAATGATCAAGTCCAGCTGCCATGGTGGGGGCTCCTTTTTGCCTCTGCCATAGCCTATTCTTTCACCCTTCCAATTAGTATCATAACTGCCACAACAAACCAGGTTATTGGGTTAACTTTTGCTCATTTCACCTTATTGCGCCAAAAGTTTGATGTAATTAAGAAAAAAAAAGTTGAACTTGTTTCATCTCTCATTAATTACAATATCTTTTCTTAACTAGTTGGTTTTAGCCATATCAGTCAAAACTTTGATCACATATTTGTGAATTTTGATCGATGCTAGTTATTATTATAAGTTTGTCAGAGGACCTTAATAATTCTCAATCCATGAGTTAACTAGTTGGTTATAGCCATATCAGTCAAAACTTTCCTATCCTACTAACCCGAAATATACAACACCAATACTATAGTCCAATATTATTTTAAATGTCTGCAATCAACTGGTAATATGTAATCAAACCAGCCCCCGTTACATGGAGTGATTTGATCACATATTTGTGAATTTTGATCGATGCTAGTTATTATTATAAGTTTGTCAGAGGACCTTAATAAGCATTTACATAGTTTTCCTTTTCACTATCAATGTAAAATATCTAATACTTCTCCACTATTGTTATTATGTATTTTTCAGTGGGTATGGAGGGGAAAGATGTGAATTGGTGGGGTACAGAAGGTGAACATTGTGATTTAGCAGTTTGTCCAACAGCAAAGGGAATAGTTGTTGATGGTTGTCCAGTGAAGTAAGGTTTGTTTTGTTTTGGTTTTTTTTTTTTTTTTTTTGTCATAAAACATATCACTTTGGGAACTACACGGACAACATAGCATTAGCAAGTTTTTATTGACAGTACGGTATTCACAAATAAACACACAAGTGGAGAAAATGTTTCATATGGTTTATATTAATATCTAAAAATTCAACTTCAAATGGAAGTGCACATTTTCCTCATAAAGTCTTGAGTTTTTTTTTTTTTTTTTTTGAAATAATTTAGTCCATAAAGTTTCAAATAAACCTTATTAATCATCCAAAGTTTTAAAAGAATGGATATTGATCCTCCATCCACTTTTGTTAGTTTTATTTATTTATTTATGGAGTGTCTAATAGTGCAATGATTAATTCTCTGCTAAAAAAAATAAAAAATAGTGCAATGATGACTTTTTTAATGATATAAGTTATAACAACGTAACACATATGCAACTAAGACCTGAGCCCATTTTTATTTGGATCTTTAGCCAAACCAAAAGAAATCCTCTTCCCCAATTCAAACATTTGCACTACTTTTTAACCCTTAGTGTGATCTCTCATCTCTAACTTTCCCCTCCTTGATCTCAGTAAACTTCCTTTTTGATAATCTTCCTCTTTACATTGGCTGGGCTGAGTGGAGTCCTTAAAGTTGAATCTTTTAAAGAGTAGAGTAACTTAATTACTGACCAATTGTGGAGTATTGTGATATTATTTGTATTGGATTTAGATTAATTTAAATAAGTATTCTTATGTGTCCATATTTTTTTTTGGGCTATATTAATTGTTGATTAAAAGTCCATTTCATAATTCGTAGTCCATACTTTAAGTACACTGTAATCCATGTCTTAATTCCTTGCACATTACAAAATTATGAATCTTGCTTGAGCGACATTTTTGAACTCAATAATATTTTATTTTAAAATATATACTCCTAATTGGAGATGAAAGTTATATTTTGTCGCTATATGTTAGCTTTTTGGTTATGAAAAAAATTTCCTCACTAAATTTCGTTACTAAAAATATAGTTTGTTATAGTGGGAGTATCCTTGACAAATTTCATCAACATGAGCATGGAAGTAGGATTCCTATGAGAGTTTGGGCTAATTCTCTAGAGCACTGATGAGACTGAGTAGGTACAAAGTTAAAATGTGTTGGCTTAAAAAAGCTCATGACAACACTCAAATTTTTATGTGTGAGCAATAAATTTTGTTTTTTTGACAATCATAGTTCAAGTCTGAGTATTATTGACTTTGGAATAGAGATTATTGTGTCACTAAGTGAAGTTCAATTCAAAGCACACGTTAATGAGACATAATGATCCATTTTTGTCTAATACACTTTATTATATTAATATTAAAATGAGTGGGAGATTGTTGGTGTAATTTTATTAATTAATAAATAAATAGTTAATTTTCTTATTACTCTGATATTTATGTGGATTGAAATGGGTTGGTAAATGGGGAAAAAAGTGTAGAAGTTTAATTTCTTAATGAAAGTTAGTGACTTGCACTCTCCCAATTGATTCTGGAACTCCCATAAAGACAACAATGGCCATAGTATTTATATGAATTCATGGGTAGTAATTTTCGTTAGTATTGAATAAATGCCATAAGCCTATAAATTGATGGCAACATTCTTAAAATACAGAAATATATATATATATATATATATATATATAGAGAGAGAGAGAGAGAGAGAGAGAGAGAGAGAGAGAGAGAGAGAATCTCCTCTCCCTCATTGTTGTAATTATCAAATTATTAATAAAAAATCATATGGTTTACATATAATAAAACAATGTATATTTGAAAATGTTTGGTTAGAGAAAAAAGTTTTATTTGGTGGAGTTTTGGATTAAGCTAGCTATTAGTATATAACTAGCTTATAACCTCATGCATATACATGGATACACTTAAAGATATATAATAAGATGTATAGTATAATTTTTTTTTTTTTTTTTTTTACAAGATATAAATTCTACTTTAACCTAACTAAGTGTATATGTGTGTGAAAGCTTCCTCCTGGAGACTTGAACCCCGACCCTTACTCCCCACACTCTACAAGCACTAATACTTGTGAAGTGACAATCGCACTAAGGGTGTGCGGTGGTGTATAGTATAATTCTTATATATATATATATATATATATATATAATTTAAATACTATTGATAGTCATTTTTATATTTTGTTAACTCTTTAAAAAGTCTTGTAAGAATATTATTAGGTATAAAATGTAAACTTTCCATGTTTATTTATTTATTTTTCATTTATTTATTACTTCTTAATTTTTGTTATTGTGAAACACTTTTTTTTCTTTTCTTTTTTTATTCATTTATTCTAAACTCTTTGATTTTTGTATTAAATAACTTACTTGAATTAATATTTATGATGTGGTCCCACATTTGATTCTAAAAGTATGAAATAAAACTCTCTCTAAAAATAAATAATTTACGACACATGGCGCAAAATTTGACTTTAATTTGAAATTCTAATTGAACTTTCTCTAAGTTTTACCTTATAATATATATATATATATATATATTAGTTTAATTTTGTTAGGGACTTTTTTGCGACAACGGTAAAAAATGATAGATTAAGCCCCAAACTCCCCTCAAGTTTTTTAAAGTGTGATTAATAACTGGAGAGATTCAAGTCCAAAATTGCAAAATTCAATGAATAGAGGCGGTGCATCATTAGAACAAAATCAAAGTGCAAAATAAAAAAGAGACGGAAAATATGCTTGCATTAAGTTTGGAACTATTTTGCACATACATTAGGAAGAGGAATTTGAGAAAGGTGGTGAGGGAGGGAGAGAAGACTCATAGGTACCACTATTTTCACTCCTAGGGCTCAAAATTGTGTTGCTCTTTCATATGGGCTTTTGTTCTAAAGTTAGGGTTTCAAAGGAAGAAGAAAAATTGGTTGTGTTTGAGCTGATTGGGGAGTTTTAAATTAAGCTTGGGACGTCATTAGGTATAGTCTTAGTGTAAGGAGTGAAACTATTGATCCCCACATTATTAAACAAGTCGGAAGTCTTAGATTACATTTGTTTACATTCTCAAAAAAAAAAAAAAAAGATTACATTTGTTTAGATAAATGATTACATTTGGTAGAACGCATCAAATGTCAGCCATGGAGTTAGCTTAATTTGAATGACCTAAAAATAGTTTGTTTGAAACTTTAGCCATATTCAGCAAGAGTTATAGGCCTTGATTTCGGTGAAAATGTTGAGTACTTGATGTTTTTCATGAGTTTTAGGTGCTGCAAGTGTCCCTAACCCACTCCATAGCACATATGACTTGGGCTCAAATATGATGTAAAAAGGTTAATTCATACCCTCCAAACCACACTCCTTCAAATTCTTCTTATGTCACATGAGCTGAAACTATGTTTAAAAGAATAAAATAAATTGTAATACATAAATTGGCTGACAAGATGGGCTAAACTGGACTTAACAAAAACATGTTGCAAAACCAACCATGAACAAAGTCACATGATGATTTACTTGGACTATTGTATCCTTAGTGAGTGGACAAGTCAAACAAAATATCACTAATTCCACCAATTTGTGGAATTTGTCATCTGGAATAAAATCAAACACATGAAAAATTGTGAATAATTGAACATAAAGTGAAAAAGTGGAGTACAAAATTTGTATTTAGTAGCTTATAAATTAATTCATTCTACCTTGTCTCTGTTTATATAATTTATTGGTCAATTTATTTTCTTAAGTTATTTTTTGACTCATTTTTTAATTAGGGTTGTCAAGGACAAGTTTTTAATACTTTATGTACACACAGTCAAGTGATTTTAATCAAATTAATTAAATCAACAATTAGATTAGACCAAATAATTTATGCAACAAAAAGGGTCTCAAAAACGCTAGTATGTTAAGAGAGAGGATAACATAAGAGAGAGGATAACTACCAGGAACATTGAAAATAGGTTTTAAGAATTTGTTACTGCAATGATAAAGATATTCAGAGTGGAAGGTGATACGAAGCACTGGCCCTCCTACAGTAGGTTGGATTAAGTTGAATGTTGATGCTGTCATGCTGCAATCTCCCATGATTTTTTTCACTCTAGCTGTAGTAGCTAGAAATGATAATGGAGAAGTCATATGGGCTAAACTTTATGAGTTGTACTCTCCCTTACAAGCTGAGGTTGCAACTATTCTATGGGCTTTCCAAATTGCTCTAGAGAAAAAATGGGATAGAATTATTGTGGAAAGGGATGCAAAAATTTGTATCGACTCTCTAGCGCCTATGAGTCCAAAGGAAAAGCAGGTACACTGGTCCATCTCCACCTTCATTAGAATTAGTTTAGAAATTAGTAAGAGTTTTTTGAGTTGTAATTTTTGTTGGATTAGTAGAGACTGTAGTGGTGTAGCTCATGTTTCTGCTAAGTTGGCTAGTAGTCTTAGAAAGTCTTTTTCTTGTAATTGTCCAACCTCCCTGCTATTATTGTTGATATTTGCAAGGCTGATGGTTCTTCTGTTGTTCCTTAGTTTTTGTTCCTTTAATGAAAGTCCTGATTATCCAAAAAAAACAATGAAATCCTATAAGCTGCATTGGTACAATACAAACAAGTTTGTATTTTGTTAGTAATGCTTTTGGTTTATTTCTACTGTCACTACTCATTGGTAATGCTTTTGATTTAAAATTTTATTTTGTTAATTGTGAGTTTTGCTTGGTTAAGTCAGAAGCTAGCTTATTTTGCTGTTAAATTATCTGTTGCTTTTAAAACTAGCCTTTCTTTTTTATTGCTCTTTTAAAGCTAGTTTTTCTTGTATAATTGCAATCTGCTTTTTGCTGTTTTAGAAGCACGCAGGAGCGATGTCGTACTGCTTTTTAATTCTTATTGAAATTGCATTTTATAATATTATATATATTGTCCAATCACACGTCCTGTATTTAATGATTTACATATGAACATTATATGAAACCTTTTTTTTAATAATTTACTAATAGTACAAATGACCGAGATTTGTGATTAAATCAACTATAAATCCCAAATATGTGAGGAAAAAAAAAAGTAAAATAAGAAAGGAGTCAAGGTTTGAAAAAATTATAAGATCCACATAGTGGATAAGTGATGTGATCCACCATTCTACTAAAAAACTGCCACTTGTTTAAAATTATTAGTTAGAAATTTTTTTTAAACAGAAATTAATTACTGACTCAGTAATTTTAAACAAGCGAAAGTTTTTTAGTGGAATAGTGGATAAGTGACGTGGTCCACTAGAGAACTTTATAATTTCTCAAAAGTTTGGGAGGATCATGAATTAATTTGTTTGAATATTGTATGTGGTGGTTTGATTAGAGTTTGCATTTTGGAAGTGTTGATTGCGCGCTAATTTGTTGTACTACCCATACATTTGGACAACATTAAATAATTAATGGGTTGGTGGCTATTGACTAACTAAGGATGGCCAGGTGTAAGAAACTAATTAATTAAGCATGCAAGATATGTTGATTTACGTAGAAACTTTGGAAGAGATAAGGGTTGAAAAACCAATTGGTGGTCCTTTGGAAGAGATAAGGATTGAAAAACCAATTGGTGATCACCAATTGGTTTTTCAACCCTTAGAGAGAAATAGAGAGAAATGAACTCTACTTGGAGGCACTATATTGCTTTAAAATGATAAAGGGAAAAAATTGGTCTTTGCCTCTTACTATCAAAATATCCAGCATTTTGCCCCTCTTTTGAAACTAACTAGTAAGTTTCCCGTGCGATGCATGGATAATATTGTAATGTTTTATATAAGATAATTTTGGAGAATGTTGTACATATATTATACCATAATTTTCATAGAACTTTGTTAGTGATGAATTCATTATAAGAAGTAACAAAAGCTAAACAAAATAATGAAATAAAGATGAAATTTAGAATTAAAAAAAAAAAAAAAAAAAACTCTTAATGAACCAAACCCTAAAATCCTTGATTCATACATTATTGAAATTCATAGAAAAGAAAGCACACACAACATATAGATCATTATACAATCATCATTAAACCAAAACCCAAAAAAAAAAAAAAAAAAAACCATTAACCCAAAACTCAATTTATTGTAGGAAAAAAGTCAATATGTATTCTTTATTGAAATATCAATAGACTTACTCGAGAAAGAAGCTTTGGAGTCTAAAGAATGCGGATTGAATGGTTGTCTTGTTTTTCCCTTGTAAATTCAATTGTCATTGAGTAAATCCCCTCCACTCTACTCCTGCATACCCTTGGTGTGATGATCACTTCACAAGTATAAGTGCTTGTGGGGTATGGGGGGTAAGTGCCGGGGTTCAAGTCTCCAAGAGAGAGTTTCACACACATATACACTTAGATTTGGCTAGAGTAGAATTTCTATTTTGTAAAAAAAAAAAAAATAAACCCTCCACCTTAGATGATAACTGCTTGATCCCTATAATCCAATTTATGATTTACAACAGGTTTAACTTTTGTTTATTTTGAAAAGACCAGTCTACTCAAACCATATGCTATGATTAAAGAATCTTGAAAGGACAATGACAATGAGACTTTTACACTACAATAAAGAATTATCGACTTCTCAGTTCTAGAATTCAAGCATCTTTTGGAAATCGATATACACAATTGATGAAGTGTGAATTCGTCAGTCACTGAGTGTTGCCAGGTGATGAACTTGGCCTCCTGGAAGGAAATCTCTTAGAGACGGTCACCGGTGTGGTGCCTGCCACAACACCTCCGATGCTCAAGTTAGAGTCAAGAATGGCACAAGAATATCTCAAGATAGTATAATTCTAGCAAATATATCGTACCTCCCTCATGGGAGAATGTGGAGTATATATATATATGTTCTTGTAGGTTCTAGCCGTTGTACCTTTTATGGAGGCTTAACTTCCCCTCAGGTAACGCTTCCTGGCCTCATCATGTGGCTTTAATTAGGTCCCAACGGTCTGTCCAGCTGGGTCTGTAACTGTCATTGTTATTTATTAAGGGCATTGAATAGGATGTTATACTCGTCAGTCTCGTGTTTCCTCGTCACTGAAGACTCTTCTCGTCGGTATGATTTACCTCTTGCAGAGCCCACTTCGTCAATCCCATCAGTTGCCCCCGGATTCTGAGGTCGTCAAGATGTGTTGTGACGACCACGGAAGGTGAAAAGTTTCTTAGGCAGTAGGCGGTTGGGTTTTCGAGCCGCATTTAATGTGCTGTGGCAGTTCCTTTTGGGTTGTGGCCCACGTGGCGCTTTTTGATTGGAAGATTTAATGCTTCACATGATGAGTTTCCTTGATCTTCCCGCTGGTTTTTCAGCTTCTCCATTTTTGGTTAAAAACTCCCCTTTCCTCATTATTTTCTCTTTACTTTCTGAAAAACGAATTCCTCCATTGTCGCTCTGGTTCTCAGCTTCTCCACCTTCTTTCCCTGCGGTTTCTTTGCGTAGTTTCCTTTTCTGAGGTGAGTTTTTCCTATTCTGTCCCCTTTTTACTTTGTTTGTTTTTGCTATTATAAATTTCTGATCTTTTTATTTCTTCTTTGCTTGCTTTTTCTTCTTCGCTTGCTGTTTCTTCTTTGCTTGCTGTGTTTTTCTTCTCTCTAGCTTTTTCATGGTTAGTAGCTCTGAGGTTAAGTTAGGGTGCCCTTCAATTTCATTCCTCTTCGCTCGATTAGGAGGGGGTCTAGGAACTTTTCCTTACCTAGAAAACTTTGTTTACGAAGGCAATAGTTTGGCTGTAGCGTTGGCTGAATTATTGCCAATCCTACATCAGTCCGTCGAGTGGTTTGAGGAATTAGTGAAGGAAAGGACGATGTCAGTGGTCAGGTCTAGCGAACTTGAGACTGGGTTGTCGTCTAGCGGCGGCCCAGTAGAAGGGGATACGGCCATTTCTGTCTCTCGTGAGGTTAGGGCTTTTTATGCTCTGGAGGAGAGGTGTGGGTTGGACGATGATACCCTTAGGAGATTTCGTGATAGATTCCAATTCCCAGATCGGGTTAGGGTTCGTCTGCCCACTAAAGAGGAACGGGCTTGCCACTTCTCTCCAGGCGAAGTGTGCTTTTATGAGTCCGCCTTCGTCTGTGGGTTAAGGTTTCCCGTTCACCCCTTTGTGATGGAGCTGCTAAACCAGTTTGGCATTGCTCCCGGGCAACTTATGCCAAATTCGTGGAGAATATTGGTCAGTTGTATGGGAATATGGCTGGCTGCCCTGGACGGAGATATGCTTAGGGTTGATGAGTTCACTTACTTGTATCGCCTGAAAGCGTCGAAGGAGCACGGGTACTATGAACTGGTGCCTTGGGAGAGGAATACTAGGATCGTCAAGAATTTACCTTCGTCCTTCAGATACTGGAAGTCCAGATTTTTCTTTGTATCTGGGGACGATTTTGAAACTCCCTCGGGCGAGGTTTGGGGTGATCTCCCGAGGTTGCATCGTCGGTGGGGAACCCCGACTTTAGGTGCGTTAATACTCCCTTTGATATATTAATCTTCTGCAACTTTACCTTTATCGTCACTGACTCTATTGCCCCCATTTCTGTGCAGTTAAGAGACGACCCAAATTGAAGAGCAGGTACAGGAGTCGGGTCCAGAAGGCGATCGAATACGCCCAGACGATTGAAAGTTGGGACGACCTTATTGACCCCAGGACACTTGCCTTTTATTGTCTTGGGCCAGATCCGTCTGACTTTGTTCGAAAAAATCTCGAAATTGAAGGAAAAAGGAGTAAGTATTTAGTTCGTCAGTATTTGTCTCTTACGCAGCAGTTTCCCTTTTTTTTTTTTTTTTTTTTTTTTTTTTTTTTTTAGAAAACAAGTGTTTCCTTCTTGCAGAGATGACGACAAAATTTAACAAGGAGATGTATGCCAAAATGAGATCCAAGAAGGACGAGCCCCTGTCCAGCTTGGGAAAAAAGGCCGTACGTGTCACTGGGAAGAGTGGCTTGGCGCCTCCAATTGCTTCCGTCAGCCCAGTCGTGTCGGGGGTGGCAACGACGAGGACTGCTTCTCCCACGACTTCAGTGGAGGAGATCGAGGGTACTCCATCTTCAAAAAGACCGAGGATGACTGAGAAGGAGAAGGAGAAGAGCGTCCCTCGTCCATCCACCCTCTGGAATGACGAGAGGTTGGCTGTGGATAGGGCCCATGAGGTGGTGACCGCTGGGGACCTGAAGCCTTTGTCGGGTGTCCCGTTTAATGATGTAGCGGCTCGACATATTCACAAGCTCGTACAGGTTAGCTTGTTTCTGCTCCTTCTTTCCTTCGTCCTTTTGTTCGTTCCATTTCTTTTTTTGAGAAAAAATTTCGTTTTAGGTACTGGGTGAGAGTATGCACATTGCTTCAGAGTATCTCACTCAGGAGACGAAGGTAGCCTCTATGACGTCCAGGATGGAGACCTTGGAAGCGGAGAACTCCAAACTGCGGAGAAGTCTTGTTGACTCTATGGGCGAATCTGCTTCCCTGAAGGAGAAGCTGAAAAAACTAGAAGACGATATTAAGGTGGAGCGTCAGTTGACACAAGAAAAGGACGAGCAGCTCTCAAATGCCAGGGAATCCTTAAAGACGATAGCTGCGAGGTCGGTTGAGGCTTTCCAGACGACTGATGAGTACAGCACCGTTTTGTTCAGCTGGTACTTCAAAGGGTTTGAGCTTTTGAGGAGGTACCTGTTAAAACATCCTACTGGAGTGGACATGGAGAAGCTGGATTTGGAGGAGATAGACCAGGAAATGTCTGCTGACGAGGCTGGCCAGTCTTCTGCCATTGTTCCCTTTGCTCGTCAGGATACACCCGTTGACGATGCTCCAGCTGGTGACGAGGCTGCCAACGCCTGACCCTGATACTTAAAAATTTTTGTTGTGCTGAAATTTTTTATATATGGGTGCCCATCGTGTTTTCGGGCCCAACTTTTGAACAATTTTGCTCGTTTATTTTGACAACAATATTAGCAGCCCAGTGTTTATGGGTTGTATTGTGAAAACAAATGGAAGTTGCCCTTGGTTTGGGGGCCTTTACTGAACATTACCTCAACAAGTGGAAGGCGTCCACATCTACCTACTGCTTAAAGGTAAAGTTCCCTGTGGAAAACGGGGTTGGCGAAGTTAAGGGGGACCAAGTCTTAGCTCGAGAATGCTACCAAGCCGTGTTGGCCGCAAAGGAAAACCACACCTGGATAATTGAAGAGAAGCAAGAAGAAAAAGTGGAGGCTCTAGAAACAGTGCAACTAGTTGAGGGAGAAACGACCAAAACAACCAGAATAGGGACGACCTTGAGCCCCGAAATGAGAACCAAGCTCGTCCAGTTTCTTAAGCAAAACCTGGATGTCTTTGCCTGGAGCCATGACGACATGCCAGGTATATCCCCGGAAATCATCCTACACAGGTTGAATGTAGACCCAGAGAAGAAACCTGTCAAGCAGAGAAGAAGAGTCTTCGCACCAGAAAGAGACCAGGCAGTCGCCGACGAGGTAAAGAAGCTCTTGACTGCAGGTTTCATCAGGGAAGTATACTACCCAGACTGGCTGGCCAATACTGTTCTGGTAAAGAAAGCAAATGGGAAGTGGAGGATGTGCGTAGATTTCACAGACCTGAATAGGGCCTACCCGAAGGATAGTTTCCCACTTCCAAGAATAGACCAGCTGGTAGACTCCACAGCCGGGCACAAGCTATTGACGTTCATGGATGCTTTCTCAGGATACAACCAGATAAAAATGGCTGACGAGGATGAGGAGAAAACGGCCTTTGTCACTAGCCAAGGCCTCTACTGCTATAAGGTAATGCCTTTCGGACTAAAGAATGCAGGTGCTACTTATCAGAGGTTAGTGAACAGAATGTTCAGCGGGCAGATAGGCAGGAATATGGAGGTTTATGTGGATGATATGCTCGTCAAGAGCATAGAAGAGCTTACCCATCTGGACGACCTCAGTGAGACATTTGCCACTCTCAAACAATACCAAATGAAGCTGAATCCAAGTAAGTGTGTATTTGGCGTAGCCTCAGGGAAGTTCTTGGGATTCATGGTATCCCAGAGAGGAATAGAGGCAAATCCGGAGAAGGTTCAAGCCATAATCAACATGGCGTCACCCAAGACCGTCAAGGAGGTCCAAAAGCTCACAGGACGGATCGCCGCCCTTAACAGATTCGTCTCTAGAGCAACGGATAAATGTCTCCCCTTTTTTAAAACCCTGAAGCAGGCCTTCGCCTGGACCGACGAATGTGAAGCGGCTTTTCAAGAGCTCAAACGCTACCTGAGCAATCCACCTCTCCTGAGCCCATCAAAAGAAGGAGAGAATCTGTATCTATACCTAGCTGTTTCGTCCACAGCCATCAGCGCAGCCTTGATCCGCGAAGAAAACAGAGTACAGCTCCCCGTTTATTATATCAGTCAAGCCTTCCAGGGGGCTGAGTCCAGGTACCCAAAAATCGAAAAAATCACGTTCGCGTTGATAATTGCCTCACGCAAGCTCAGGCAATATTTCCAAGCAAATCCAATCTGGGTAATGACGGACCAGCCTATCAAGAAGTCCATGAGCAAACCCGAGGCAGCAGGGAGAATGGTCCAATGGGCAATCGAACTTAGCCAGTTTGATATTGAGTACCATCCCAGGGCAGCCATTAAAGCACAGGCTCTAGCAGACTTTATCGCCGAGTTCACCTTTCCGGACGAACAAAGCCTTGCCAGTGAGGACAAACTTTGGGTGATACAGACTGACGGTTCGTCAGCCCAAAAACGGGGAGGGGTAGGGGTCGTCATAACCGCCCCCGACGGAGAAGTATTGAAGTATGGAGTTCAGCTGATATTCCCGGCGACGAACAACGAAGCCGAGTATGAGGGGATTCTGACGGGGTTGAGGTTAGGGAAAGTTTTGGGAGCAAAGACCCTGTTAGTCCAAAACGACTCAAAGCTAGTAATCGGGCAGATCAAGGGAGAATACGAAGCAAAGGAAGAAAGAATGCAGAAATACCTCAGGTTGGTGAAGCACTTGACTCAAGAGTTTGAAGAGGTAGAGTTCATCCAGATTCCCAGAAGCCAGAATATGGCAGCAGACGAAGTGTCGAAGATAGCCTCGTCGAAAGAAACAGGGACGAATGCAGACCTGATGATGGAAGAACAGAAGAACCCCAGCATAGAAGAAATTTCAACCTTTGCAATCCAGAGCACAAGTAGCTGGATGTCACCCATTGTATCCTTTCTTCAGGATGGACACCTCCCTCAAGACACAAATGAAGCCAGGAAGATCAAGAAGAGGTCTGCCAGATTCACAATTCTTAATGACACTCTATACAAGAGGGGTTTTTCCATGCCCTATCTAAGGTGTGTGAACGAAGAAGACGCTGAGTACATCCTAAGAGAGCTCCATGAAGGAATCTGCGGAGATCATGCAGGCCCTAGATCATTGGTAAGCAAAATTATGCGAACAGGTTATTTTTGGCCTACTATGCAGGTAGACGCAATGAAGTTCGTCAAGAAGTGTGACAAGTGCCAGCGGTTCGGGAACATTCAACGACTGCCAGCCGAAAGACTGACGACGATAGCTTCCCCTTGGCCATTTGCACAGTGGGGAATTGACATCGTTGGCCCATTACCCTTGGGTAAAAGCCAGGTAAAATTCTTACTCGTCGCTATAGATTATTTCACAAAATGGGTTGAGGCAGAGCCACTGGCAACTATCACCGAAGCAAAGATCCGGAACTTTGTATGGAAGAACATAGTCTGCAGATTCGGGATTCCACGGACGATCATATCGGACAACGGACGACAATTCGACTGCCAAGGCTTCAAGGACTTCTGCTCTGGTCTGGGCATCAAGAACCATTTCTCATCACCAGGCCACCCTCAAGCAAATGGACAGACAGAAGTGACGAACCGGACTCTACTCAAAATCATAAAGACGAAGTTAGATGACGCAAAGGGCTCTTGGCCAGACGAGCTACCCAACGTCTTGTGGGCCTACAGAACAACAGCAAGAACCCCGACGGGAGAAACCCCGTTCAGGCTTACCTATGGAACTGAGGCAGTGATCCCGGTCGAGGTCGGAGTGACCAGCACTAGGCGAGAGATGTTCAGCGAGGAAGACAATGACGATCACCTACGAGTCAACCTGGACTGTCTAGACGAAGTAAGAGATAAAGCCTGTAGCCGGATAACAGATTACAAGAAAAAGATGACAGAATATTACAATAAAAGGGTGAAACTCCGACGACTCAACATCGGCGACCTCGTCCTGCGCGAAGTAACTCTGGCGACCAAAGATCCTACTCAAGGGAAACTTGGCCCCACATGGGAAGGACCGTACCGGGTTACTCATTACTCCAGACAGGGAAGCTACCATCTTGAGACTCTGGACGGACAAAGACTCCCGAGGCCATGGAACATTGAACACTTAAAGAAGTATCATCAACAATAACACAACCTATAAAAGAAAATAGCAAAACACAGAATAGCAGCAGTAGTTTAGGAAATTTAACTATTCATGGTTTTTTTTAAGAGAAAGAAAGTTTTTTTTAAGAGAGAAAGAAAGAGAATGGAGGCATATAGTCAAAGTTGAGAGGGAAGGCAAAGCGTGAGAGAGAGGTTGGGGAGTCAAAGGTTTAGAAAATCCTACATTAATCATTATAGCAGAGTATTGATAATGTACATTATGTGAAAACAAAAAGGCAAAAACCAAAACGTCATTTTGGAGGCAAGCTGTGATTAATGCATCTACACAATCATAAAGGCAAAAACTTTTTATATAACTAACGTAAAAACTTGTCGTACCCAAAAAAAAAAGAAAAAAAAGAAAAGACTAACAGAGGAGGGAGACTTTGTTTATGGGATTTTGTATGAAAATTCATCACCATAAAAAAATAAGGATTCCCATAGAATAAAATAAAATAATAATGATTATAGTAAATAAAAGATATGAAGATTAGGCAACAGAAATACTAGAAGATTATTTATCTCGATCTCATTAGTTATTAGTATCCCTTTTTATTAAAAAAAAAAACTGAAACATTTGGTATACTAAAAGACATGAGGAAGAGAGAGAGAGTGTTGTGGTGTAAACTAAGGCAATTAATGGGAGAGTTGGATGATTGTAGAGAAACTTCATAGGAGGTGCCACTTGGCAAAAGCTTAGACTCTCACACAATGAGGTCTCTGCTTTTATATATATATATATTGATGATTGATTAGGGAAATGTCTCTCTTTTGAAACTCGATTTTCTCAAAATCGAGTTAAGCCTTATAGTGGCGTTTTAAGAAGCCTATAGTGACGTTTTAAGGACCTATAGTGGTATTTTGTAATTTGAGCTCCATGAACTCGAGTTATAGGTAAAAAAAAAAAAAAAAAAAAGTGTCTATAACTCGAGTTCATGGAGCTCGAGTTCCAAAACGCTACTATAGGTCCTTAAAACATCACTATAGGCTCCTTAAGACGCCACTATAGGGCTTCATAATTTTATTTTTTATTCTTTAACTTGATTGAGAAAATCGAGTTTCAAAAGAGAGACATTTTCCTAATTAGTTTCAAAAGATGGGCAAAATGCTGGATATTTTGATAGAAAGGGGCAAAGGCCAATTTTGT
The DNA here is from genome assembly GCA_019022515.1 of Quercus aquifolioides. Taxonomy (NCBI): domain Eukaryota; kingdom Viridiplantae; phylum Streptophyta; class Magnoliopsida; order Fagales; family Fagaceae; genus Quercus; species Quercus aquifolioides. The sequence goes on along the minus strand of CM032332.1, from coordinate 27,128,697 downwards.
CCTAATACAAGCTAACAAGCTCTCTTATAAGTTGTTTTGGCTTTATGAAGGGAGGGGGTTGGTTCCTTTTACAAGTGTTGGACTCTCATTGACTACAACTATAATACAAGGTTTGTTACAATGATTTGGAGTCTATTGTCATGCCTCTTTGGCTAGTGAACAATGCAGGTAGTGCAATCTTGGCAAGCATCTCTGCATGTAATGCAGCTCCTATGCAGTGCCATATCTAATTTCCTCATTTGTATATTTTTATATAAAATAAAAATAAAAACATAAAAATATTCTCTTACATATAATATTCTTCAAATTATTTTTTATATAAATGATAATGATTAATTTTTTTTTCTTAAACTTGTAGTTTTGTAATATTTATACTTTTTAAATATAAAATAATTGAATTCAATTTATAATAGATATATACAAATTTCATTTCTATATAAGATTATAAGATTAAGGTTAACTACACCTCAAATAAATTTTCTCCTTCCATTGATACATTGATAGGAATATCATTGGAATATGATGAGAATACCAATAGAATATGAGGTCATCACTTGCCATTAGTATAGATATATATTTTTAATCTACATAAATATAATATAATTTGAGCTTATGATAATGATACAATTTTTTATTAATTGAGCTAATTGGAACCTACATCACTAGTACTAGTATGTTTAATTTAATTTTTCCTTCATTTTGTAGGTCTACCGTACCATATATAACTATAATCTATATTCATACATCAAAATTCTAAATGGTAATAGTAGACAGGGATGGAGCCATTGTGGAACTTAGGGGCAATGGTCCCCTCAAGTTTGTTTTTTTTTTTTAAATATTATTATATATGGGTATCAATTTTAGCAATTTTTTTTTTTTTTTATATAAAAGTACACTTTACTCCTCTTAACAATATCATTGATTCTTTTAAGAGTAATGTTATAGTTACAAACTTTTCTATAATATTTTTATAAACTATTGAGGTAAAAAAAATTTATTGGTTCGTATCTAGACCCACAACTTACATTATTTTTTTTACTTACTAATAATTACTCATCAAATCAGCAATTTGTATAAAAGTTTGTAACTCAAACATTTTTCTTATTTTAAAGACCATAAAAAATGTATAGATCTAAAATCTAAAACAAAATATACAAGTTCAAAAAAATTAATCCAACAACAAAATTAACAAAAAATCAAACTAAAAAAAAAAAAATTAAGCCCAATCAACCGATTTAGAATAAGTACTGCAGTACATTACTGCATCTTAAATTTATCTCTGTAATCTTTGGACAAAACTTACAAGAAAGAGAAGGTTTAGAATATTTTAAGATTATGCCCTCTGCCTTATAAAAATCTTTCGTTGTACAACGTGCATTATGTCATAACGATAAAGAATGTAAATTCTAATAGCGACCCACTTTTCTTTCCGGAAAAATATCCGCTAATTTGTAATTTCTGTTGTTCTTGACCTTTTTCTTCTTTTTTTTTCGTAAAAACAAAACAAGATAATATATAAGTAATAATAATTAGTTACTACAGTACCACTAGCGTGCAGATTACTTTCGACCGGAAAATGTTTTAGTGGAAAATATTTTTAGGATAATTCATATATTTTTAGTTTTTTTGTTTGCAACCTAAAAAACACCTTGAAAAATATTTTCACTTGTTTGGCTCTACAAAAAAAAGGAGTTATTTTTATGAATTTAGTCTCTAATATGGGAAGCTCTACAACCAATCTTAACGATTTTTAAACTATTAATAATTTTTTAGAATATTATACAATATATAGTTGTATTGTATATAATGTGGTAGTTGTGTGTGTGTGTATATATATATATATATATATATATATATATATGTTGAGGCTCATTTTTTATGAAGCCCAGCAGGCCCAAGACCCAGAGTTACGAGCGAACTGAAAGAAACAGCAAAAAGAAAAAGAAGGCATATGAATGGTTTAAGGGTCCATGAGATGGGTCCAGAAGAAGCAAATGGGCTTGAATAGGCCCGAAAAGAGAAAAGAAACAAATCCATGGAAAGGATGAGGGAAAAGAAAGAATGGGCCACAGCAGGCCCACTGCAATAAGAAAAAAGAGAGTAACAGGCAAATGGAGAACCCATGAGCCCAAAGGATAAAGTTTATAGAGAAAATTGGGTCAAGGAAGCCCAAAGTGAGTTAGCAAAAATCCATGTGTGAAACAAAACCAAAATGGGCCAGGAATGCCCACAAGAAAAAGGGACATTGGATCCCACAAGAAATAAGAGGAGGAACCCAGTAAGTATACTAGGTTACGGAGAGGGAAAGCACATGGCAGGCCCAAAGGGGCTCGGCAGGATTAAAAATGAGCAGCAGGAATAGCAACTTGGCATGGCAGGAGGCGCAAAGCCACAAAGCGAAACGCCTAAACTAAAGGGAAGCCCACTACAGAGCTCAACTCTCCAAAGAAAGGGACAACACATAGGCATTGGCCTGCCGGAAAAACAATCCACATCAGAAAATGCCAAAAAGCGCACGGCAGGATATGCGCACCATTTTCAGACCTCGGCAAACGAATGAAACATCAATAAGGTAACGCATGTGAACGACCCAAGCATCACCAGCCTATACCCAGCCACTATGGGAAAGGGTGACGTCATGGGTGAGGGCATGGTCTGGCGGTGGGGAGAGGAGCGGGAACCCATTTTGCGTTTCTTGCCCAGACTCTTTCGGTGGACACAGTCCTACTAAGATGACATGCCACCCAAAAGAGGCAAGGGTGGGTAAGAACCGTTGGGTGCATGCCATGAGAGACCGAGAGAGAGAGCACACACTGGACGAAGTAGAGAAGGAACCTTCGTTGTCTGAAAGCCACGGGTCAATGGTGAATCAGAACCATTTGACTCGGTAAGTGGATGGCAAAAAGCTACGATAGCATAATAGGGCCATAGAAAGGCTAGAACAGTAAAATCGGTCACGACATGTCCTATATAAGGGACCCGTGGCTGTGTGCAAAGGGGGAGGCGAAAAAGAAAGTCAAAGAAAAAACAGAGAGAAAAGAATCGGAAAAGAGAAAACAGAGAGAAAAGAATCGGAAGAAAGAAAACAGAGAGAAAAGAATACTAAGAAAGAGAAACGGAGTGTTTATGGCAGGCATGCACCTAAATGGGTTAACCCCCTCTCTCCCTCAATAGTCTTGTCCTCAAAAGGCAATACAAAATCTATACCTGGGCATATATCATTTGGGGCTGTCCTCTCAAAGCAATTAATTTCACTAAGTGAAGTTACTTGCGTTGAGGGAGTAGTTTTCCCTTCCGTGGTTGGAATCCTGCGGCAATACTTAGTGTGGCAGACTCGTTTTTTTTTACATATATAATCACGTTCTAATTCTTCGCTTAAGCATTATTCTTTAAAAGTCAGGCTTGTTAAGTTGTTCTGTGATTGTATTTCCTTTGCGTTTTCAATATTATGTCTGTCTGCCATAACTTGTTAACAATAACTCTGCCTGCTGTGAGCTCTTAAATGGACTTTGGCAGACGCGGCAAAGATTGTGCACAAGTTGGGCTAAGGTGTGCTCCAATTGGGCTGGTCCCAACTCCTCACCCAGAAACAACCCGGGCCTAGTGTGGCAGGAGCTTACCCAATACCCCAAGCCAGGCCCACCCCCTTACAATATAAAATAATCATCTTATTTTTTACTTACTTACCACCACCCACAAATTCTTGGCTTCGTTATTATTGACACCCTTAGAAAAAGTATCTTAAAGTTCAATGGAGGTCAATATTGGGGTGGTGGTAGTCACAAAACACAAATTGGTTAGGGGTGGTGGCGGCTGCAAAACAAAGGAGAGAGAGAGAGGAGAACACTTACAATGAAGCACGGAGAGAGCAGGAGCCATCGGAAAAAGGATCGGACCATCGTGTCGACCCAGTGAATGACCCACCCCAGAGCCAAGCAGACCACCATGAGCAACCCACTCTTGAGTCGATTTGACCACTGTGTGAACGAGCCACTCCTAGATCTAACCACTGTGGGTGACCCACACCTAGATCAAGTCATCACTCTTAGATCGACCCACCGTGTCCATGTCGCCACTACTGTCGCCACCACCAAGTCACCCATGAACTGATCTCTCTCTCTCTCGATCGATCGATCGGTCATGTGATTTTGATTCTTTTGTTTTGATTTTTGTGTTTATATATTGAGATTTTCTATAATAATATTTGTTTGGATCTTGGGAAAATGTGAGAAATCTGATAAAAATGTGTTTCTAGAGCATTTTCAAGAACATAACTAAACACCAGAAAATATTTTCCAAAGCATTTTTTGGAATGCAACCAAACATCTGAAAATGTTTTCCTTTCTGAAAAATATTTTCACTTGAAAATATTTTACATTCGGAGAATATTGAGAGAGATATTTTGAGTCACACCAAACACTTGAAATTGAAGAAAATATTTTACATTGAAACAAGAGTAGCTTAACATTTTTGGACTTTTCATTTTAACCCTTTACATTTCAAATTTTTTTACTATTCATATTTGATTATGCTTTTATACCGACTCTACTATCTTTTTCCGTTAGTAATCTAATCGTCCATAACATGTTTTTCTACTTATAATAATATTATTCTTATATTCCATGACATTTTAAAACTAATTTTTCATTAAAAAAAATATATAATGGATACTAAATGATTAGATTAGTAATGAAAATAGACTACATTACAAATTTTAAGGATTAATTAAGTGTACTTTTTTTACTTAGTACAATTGCTAGACATGTTCGAATTATTCAAGGACCACAAACTCTCACACACCCTTTATCACAACTGTCTTATATGATAGAATGTGATTAGTATAATTTGTTACTTTCATATTAACTTACAATTTTCTCTTCATCACTTACAATCAACCATGTAGTACAGTTGTGACAAAAATGATGTAAACAAAAATGTTAGGATGACAACTTCTATCCCAACTTGCTTATATGATAAATGGTGAGTTTTGGATTAGAAGTGATAGGCCAATATATGGTCGTAGCTTTACTTCGCAGTGGGCGGTCCTATATATAATTATTCTCACATCCCCACCAACGAAGTCTCTCTCACTCAACAAAAAATGCACTAAAGTCTATGGTCAAAATCCAAAAGCACTCTCATCCTTCCATCCTCATGCAATAAAAGACCAAACCTCCTTCCTATAGTTCCTACCAAAAAAGAAACCAAAATCCAACTTGCAGCAGCAGCAGCAGCCATGGATACACTAAACATACAAACACCATACCCCAACACCAACTCCAACTCCACCAAACCCACAGACCCAGAAAAAGACATCTCCACCATTGACGAAGATGAGGAGCTCTGTCCCATTGAAGAAGTCAGGCTAACAGTGGCCAACACAGACGACCCTACTCTCCCCATATGGACTTTCAGGATGTGGTTCTTGGGTCTAATCTCATGTGCTCTTCTTTCCTTCCTCAACCAGTTCTTTGCCTACCGTACTGAGCCTCTTGTCATTACCCAAATCACTGTTCAAGTCGCCACCCTCCCTATAGGTCGCTTCATGGCTTCTGTTCTTCCCAAGACCAAGTTTCAGATACCTGGGTTTGGATCCAGGAGCTTCTCGTTGAACTCTGGTCCGTTTAACATGAAGGAGCACGTACTCATTTCCATCTTTGCTAATGCTGGGAGTGCATTCGGATCTGGCTCAGCATATGCTGTTGGTATTGTCACCATTATCAAAGCCTTCTACCACAGGAATATCTCGTTTTTTGCTGCTTGGCTTCTTATTATCGCTACTCAGGTAATTTCTATTATAGTATTAATTGTCTGTGAACATGATACCCTTTTCTTAAAAAAGTGTTTTTTTTGTATGTAAAAGTTTTTGTTGTACACTTTTCGAGAAATATTTGGATTATTGTTATCATTACATACATATATATATATATATATATATATATATGAATTTTACTAACATGTGCCCTAAGGGCACACAATAGTATACCATTTTTGGAAAAAGTTTTATCGGGAATTGAAAAAGTTTTGACAACTTTTTCAATTCTCGATAAAATTTTTCCAAAAACAGATTTGTTAATATATGCCCTAAGGGCATACATTAACCGGAGCCTATATATATATATGAAAAATTATTTTTTTATGTTAGTATCAGAATCTCTTTTTTTGATCTAGTAGTGTCAGAATCTTGAGGTAGGAGTTGTGTTTTAGGGGACACTTTTCTTGCTGATTTGGAAATTGAATTGAAGCAAGAAAAAAAAAAAAAAAAAAAAAAAAAAAAAAAAAAAAAAAAAGCAGTGGGTAAAAGTAAAAGCTAAGGCAAAACCTTTTGTTTTTGGTATCCCGTCCCGTCATTCTGCAATTTGCAATAATGATATCCTTTGGTTATATTTCAATATCATAGTTTGCTATTGGGAGAACAGGATTTAGATCCGGTGCAAAAAATACTAGGGAATTGCACCGCAACAACTCACATTAATTTTTACTATTTTTTATTTTTTAACTTTTAACTTTTTAATTTTTTTACTCTCATATTTTGAACATGTTTGAAAGGGTGATTTATCTGAACATGTATTTAGAGGTGACGGGCACGGTGGATTGCATTTGCAGGTATTAGGATATGGTTGGGCTGGACTATTACGGAAGTACGTGGTGGAGCCGGCACATATGTGGTGGCCAGCTACTCTTGTTCAAGTTTCACTTTTCCGGTACGTTTTCTCATTCATCCTCAACTGTCTTTTTGTTATTGGATTTTTGTTTTTATTTTTTGGCCTAATAAATATACTTTATTCAAAAGCAGACAAACCTTTCCCATGATTTTATTTATAATTTAGTTGCATATGCATTATTGGGTTTTTTATATTAGCTTATCATGAATTTTCCCTTTCCTTTTCTCCAAAAAAAAAAAAAAAAAGAATTTTCTCTTTCCTGTTTTGAATATTGCTATTACCACAACAGAACCCAAAATTTGCCCACGAGTTGTAAGCAAGCGGTAGAGCAAACAGGACCCTTCACGACATGTTACGTGGACAAATTGTGATAAAAATTATAAATTTTATTGTGATATTAACATTATTCTTTTTTTTAGTTTGTCTTCTTCTACTTACTAGTGGGGCAAGAAGACAAGATAAGGTCTCAGAATTCAAAATCTTGCCCACGATAGCATGCCGTAATGAATGCACATTAAGAATATTCGAAAACAGGACCTACTTCTAATCCTATCCTATTGATCATAAAGAGAATGAATCTTAATAATTGATTATGATTTTCAAAAATATCAGAGCTACGCAACATTTATTAGGAATTTGTTTAGATATTGCTTATTTGTTAAAAATTAAAAATTTATTGTTAAAAAAACTGTAACAAAATAATTTTTAAAGGTGTGAATAATACTGTGAAACTTAAATTTACCTAAAAATATGCGTTTTGCTGAGTTTGGTGGTTTATAAACAATACTGTAAGACCATAAAAAAGTAAAACGCAACTTACCTTGTGAATGGCTGAAACATGCACAATGCCCGTGGGTCCCACTTCAAATGCCAAACGCAGACTGAACGTGCAATCCAATCACACACTAGAAGGTCTGTTTAGATACCGATTATTATTAAAAATTAAAAACGAAAAATACTGTAATAAAATAATTTTTAAATGTATAAATAGTATCATGGAACTCAATTTTAAAGTTAAATTTATATTTTTCTCAAGTTGCAAGTCTCATGAACAGTATCCATGGACCCACAGAGTGTTGCACTAGGTAGAAATGGAAAATTCTTAGATAGTTTCGGAGTATAATGAAATGGTGCTCCCTCCTCTCACATTCATGGTAGACTCCACCATGAATTTAATGAGCAGACCCCACCATAAATGTGAGAGAAGTAAGTATCATTCTCTGTGCTCTGGGAGTACCTAAGAATTACCTATAGAAATTAAAGGTCTGTGTGAACTGACTTATACATGAAACAAAATTTCAAAGTGTTGGAGTCCACAAAATATGAAAATGCTTATCCGAAAGGACAGAATTAAATAATAATTAAGAAATAAGCGGACAAGTCCAGCCGGTTCCAGTTTACAAGATTCCAAATGAATCCACCAAGCTGACTTTGGAAAGTAGTACTTTACATCTAGGCGTATCTTGTGTTGAATATAACAAGATACAGTTATGGAAGTTCTTGGGCCACATATTTTTGGCCCAAAAGTTTGACCAACTTTAAAAGAGAGAGAGAGAGAGAGAGAGAGAGAGAGAGAGTATATTGTCAGTTAGCAGGGAGGTGCATGTGACCCATAATTGATTTACAATTTCAATATTCAGAATTCAATATAGTCGTCTCTAACTCGTTCTAAAATTGCACCAACTTGTCAAAACTAAATAAAATCTGATCCAAAAAGAGAGAGCAAGTGGGCATTTTAACAGTTCTTTCCTCAAAAAAAAACAAAAACAAAAAAAACAGTTCTAAATTAAATGGATCGTGTGGAATGAACTGCGGTACCGTCAAAGTGGCAGTTGATCAATTAAAAAAGAGTAAAGGCTACTACATGGATACTGAGTGATATCTTCCTTTATGTGTCTCCTTATCATATGCCTTGATGCTCTTAACCACACAATCGGGCCACCATGCATCATGCATGCATGTGAGACAGCCAATCCTCTTACCAGTTTTTAGTTTTTACACCAAGTCACCAACTGTTATAATATCAGTAATAAACCTGAATTTTTGTTCCATCACACGAATACAGCGCAATCACTGTCACAAAAGAGTAGTGTATCAATACTTCATTGATGTTTAGTAGAGTAGAATAACAAAGAATTTGCAAATTCAGGAAATTAAGAATGAATGCCACACTAAGGCAGTGTTGTTACAAGCTTCATGCCATTAAAACGAAAAGCGCCTCATCTTGTTATAAACTGTTTAATTATGATGCACCCAAAAAAAAAAAAAAAAACCCTTCATTGATATAAAATTATGATTTATGCAGGGCTTTGCATGAAAATGAAAAGCGGCGCATGTCGCGAGCAAAGTTCTTCTTAATTGCACTAATTTGCAGTTTCTCATGGTATCTGGTCCCAGGGTACCTCTTCACAACACTCACAAGCATATCATGGGTCTGCTGGGTATTCTCCAAGTCAGTCACAGCCCAGCAGATAGGTTCAGGCATGAGAGGCCTTGGACTTGGAGCCCTAACACTTGACTGGTCTGCTGTGGCATCTTTCTTATCAAGCCCCCTCGTCAGCCCTTTCTTTTCTATTGTCAACGTTTTTGCTGGCTACTTTTTGATGGTCTATATTGCAATCCCAATAGGATACTGGGGGTTAGACTTGTTCGGTGCAAGGAGATTTCCTATTTTTTCATCACACTTGTTTACAGCCCAAGGTCAAGCCTACAACATATCAGCTATTGTAAATGACAAGTTTGAGTTAAATCTATCCAACTATGAGGAGCAAGGACGGATTCATTTAAGCATGCTTTTTTCTCTCATTTATGGCTTTGGATTTGCCACAATTGCATCCACGCTCACACATGTGGCCCTATTCTACGGCAGGTATATTCCCAATTGATTCTCAGATGGTTTGATGTTCACAGTTCTTTGATTGTTTTCAAATATGGTAAGAATGCTATTTGTTTAAGTTAGCAAAATAATTCTGTGAGAACTATTTACACAGCCAGAATCATTAATTTACCAAGACAGTCAAAAAGTATTTAGCGTGCCCTGGATTTTTTCCACAGAACAAAAATGGCATAAGCTTTCAAATACAAAATGGCTTTAGAATTTAAGACCAATAATTTATTTTCAAAGTGAGACGCAAAATGTTAAACAATACAAACCTCTTTTAAAGTAATCAATGAACAAAACTACCCTTCTCTATTATCAAGTTCTTAAGGTTCTGATATTTTCTGAATTTATTTAGTAAAGTCAAGTTTCATCTACACTTATATGGGCAGGGAAATCTATGAGAGGTATCATGCTTCTTATAAGGGCAAGGAGGATATCCATACCAAATTGATGAAGAGATACAAGGACATACCTTCCTGGTGGTTTTACATGTTGCTTCTTGTGACAATGGCAGCTTCCCTTGCACTCTGCATATTTTTAAATAATCAAGTTCAGATGCCATGGTGGGGACTTATCTTTGCTGCAGCTATGGCCTTTACTTTCACTCTTCCGATCAGCATTATAACTGCCACAACAAACCAGGTTATTGAGAAAATACTTTTTCCAGCTTTTTTTTTTTTTTTTTTTCTTGCAGTAACAGAGGTAAAATATTGAATTTATATACTAAAAATCATTAGTAATGCCTGATCTCAATTAGTTGGCCCTGGCCATGCAAGCTGTGTCATTTCAGACATACTTTTCCATATGTCCTATATAATTCAAGATACCATACCATGTTTAATGACATTCTTCTATAATTTCACGTAGCATCAAACAACTAGCTATTTTAAATTAAACCATTTCCACTCGGATGGAGCTACTAGATCACATTTCCAGAATCTATAGTTTAAGGTTGTTTTATTTTAGATTTCTTTAACTCAAGGCATTAAAATAAGAATTTAATTCAATTCCATGATCTACATATAATTTGTTATTATCTCATTAATTATATAATGTTCTAAATACAGACACCAGGGCTAAACATTATCACAGAGTATGCAATGGGTTTGATATACCCAGGAAGACCAATAGCCAATGTGTGCTTCAAAACCTTTGGTTATATGAGCATGTCTCAAGCTGTCTCCTTCCTCAGTGATTTCAAGCTAGGACATTACATGAAGATTCCCCCAAGATCAATGTTCCTAGTTCAGGTACAAATTTACTTTCTACTATCTATAGTTGAATATTTGACACTACATCATTATAAACTTACTATTGAAAAGAAGCAAAGCTGACTAGATGTGTGTGATGAGTTTTCACAAAACTTCAGTACATTAGAATCACAATTTAATGATCCTTAACCATCCAATATCTATAAACTATTTTTGAACACTTCCCGCCGCATAATTACTAAGATTTTCTACTCTGCTGCTGCATTGGCCCATGTGTTTGTCTAGTTCATCGGAACAATTCTGGCTGGAACCATCAATCTTGCAGTGGCATGGTGGTTGTTGACCTCTATTACGAATATATGCCAGGATGAACTTCTTCCCACTGACAGTCCCTGGACATGCCCTGGAGACCAAGTCTTCTTTGATGCATCTGTTATTTGGGGTCTAGTAGGACCGAGACGTATCTTTGGACCTCTTGGAAACTATGAGGCAATGAATTGGTTCTTCCTTGGAGGTGCAATAGGGCCAGTGATTGTTTGGCTATTGCATAAATCATTCCCCAAGCAATCTTGGATTCCCCTGATCAACCTTCCAGTCCTTCTGGGAGCAACAGGAAGTATGCCGGCAGCAACACCAGTGAACTACAATGCATGGATTATTTTCGGAACAATTTTCAATTTTTTCATTTTTCGTTACCGAAAGCAATGGTGGCAGAGGTACAATTACATTCTTTCAGCAGCACTGGATGCTGGAGTGGCTTTCATGGGAGTGCTATTGTATTTTTCAGTGGGCATGGAAGAGAAAGGTTTGACTTGGTGGGGTACCAATGGTGAACATTGTCCATTAGCAAAATGTCCAACAGCCAAGGGCATAGTGGTTGATGGTTGTCCATTGAACTGATGCCTGTATGCTTCAGTCATGATTTCACTTCTAATGTCAAAAACATAATGGTAGCAATTACTATGATGGTAGGATTTGAAATGGTGGGCATTTCATGCATTATATGGATTGTAGTATTTTATACAAATTATCCTTTACATTTGAGTATATATTGTTGTAAAGATCTTTCCATAAATAAACAACTCATTAGGATCTCTATATAGGGAATCCAAATCATTAACATTACAATATTACTATGAGCAAAATAACTTAAATTTCTTTTTAAAACACACAAAATGGGGCATGCCCAAGTATGGGGATGGGTTGTGTTGAGCACACCACATTACACAATTGTTTATGAGATGCTATCTCCATCCAGCTGGAGCAGTCATTTCCAGCTCAGGAAAACTTGATTAGTTGGGAAAGTTGATCCCTCATGTTTCCTTCGCTTTTTATGGATGGAATGTAATGCACAAATATTTGAAGCACACCACAACACAAATATGGGGGATGTGTTGTGTTGAGCACACCACATTAGCTCCATCCAGCTGGAGCAGTCATTTCCAGCTCAGGAAAACTGATTAGTTGGGAAAGTTGATCCCTCATGTTTCCTTTGCTTTTTACGGATGGAATGTAATGCACAAATATTTGAAACTATATTTTTCTTTTAATAAGTAAAGAAATTAGATATTAAAGATTCTAATTAATTACGTTGAATGAATCAGAGTTAGTTGTTTGATGGTGTATTCAAGAAGAAAAGGGGATGCTGTGCAATATAGTCATCCACTCAAATAAGGATTGCAACATCATTTGCTCGATTACTTAATTAGATCGATCAACACAATCAAAAGTTCTACTAATCTTCTCTTGCCAAATGATCTATAACACACACAAGGGGAGAAGCCTTCCGACTCTTCAAATGCCTACAATGATGCAAATTTCCTTCCAATAATCCAATATCAAAATCTTGCCTTTGGCATAACTCTTTTTTTTTGGGAAGTAAAATTTATTGATAAAAAATAAAAAAGAACAATACCAGGTTACACTAGATGTGTACAACTGGAGCAAAAAAAAAAACAGAACCTCTTTGGCATGACTCAAGAAACCCTAAAGAGAGTAAATACAAATGACCACAGGTTACTTGCCACCGAGCAATGCAAAACAAGATGATCTTTTTTTTTTTTTTTTTTTTGATAGGTAACGAAAAAAATTTATTAAGAAAAAAATAGCCAACCTGAGTACATTGGGGAAATACAGTGGGGGCAAAAATCAAAAACCAAAATTACAATGATCAAGTAAAGCAGGAAGAGAAAAACAAGAACAATGTGACAAAGCCACACTCCAAACAAGTAGAATATGCAAGAAGAAAGACTTGATCTCTAGTAAGGAGCGCTCACTTCCCTCAAAGCATCTAGCATTCCTCTCTCTCCAAATACACCACATCAAGCAATGGGGCACAAGTCTCCAAAAAATTATATTGCGATGTTGTCCGAATTTACCTTGCCAAGACTCAAACACCTCAAGTACCTTAAGTGGCATAACCCAATGGAGTCCAAACAAACAAAACACCAAAGACCACAACTCAAAAGCTATGGGGCAATGAAGTAGAAGATGATCCACCGACTCCCCACACCTCTTACACATATAGCACCAATCAAGAAAAATAATACTCCTTTTGCAAAGATTATCAGTTGTAAGAATCTTACCTAAAGAGGCTGACCATGAAAAGATAGCCACCCTTGGAGGGACCTTCAATTGTCACACCAACCTCCAAGGGAAGGAGATAGTAGGGGGTTAGAAAGAAAGAAAGAAACTTCTAACCTCAAAACCTCTGCTTATTGTTGGCTTCCAACAAACCTTATCAGGGCCAACCCTCTGCACTTTCCTAGAGTAAACAATAGCCATAAAATGATCAAAAGAGACTTCCTCCCAATCCTATGGTGGACGATACCAAGATGATCTACAATCTCTCCATTGCTCTTTCACATGCAACACCAATCCACATTCATAATATGATATTTCCCAAGATTACCCACCGTTAGTATTTACCTAATGCTACTGTGTAAGCTAAGATAACGATCTTACGAGGTACCTTAACAGTCCATATGCTCCTCCATGGAAATTGAACTCCTGTGGATCCTTTGAGAGTATCGTAGTTAGAGGGGGCTTTAAACTTTCCACTCTTAGTTAATTAAATGCTAATACCAAAAATTGGAGTCAGAAAAGGAAGACAAGAACCAATGAAGCACCTTCTTTGCTTTTGTTTCTACAGAAGTAAGCAACAGTTTGAGAGAAGGAAGAAGAGACTGTGATGCAGCCATGGAAAAATGCTCAATTCGCTGCCTTCAGACTTTGGGGAAATTATTGAATGCTAATATGAAGAATTCAGATATAAGCCTGCTTCAAAGGTAAAAGTTTTATGTATTGTACGACAATGTTGGCAATTATCCAATGCTAATACCAAAAATTGGAGTCAGAAAACTTTTGCATGTTCTTAATATGTCATAAAGAGAAATATTATAAAGAAGAAGGCATGGTAATTTAACAATGTCCAATGGCATAAAATATTGAAGGATAGTGTTTCACACCTTGACATGCTCATGATGAATTTACTGAAAGCCACTGGTTATACTCATCCATCCTTATGATGAAGGAACTAGAACTTGGGGAACCTCCTCCACCATATGCCTTCATGTTCCAAGATGTGGACCCAATAATTTAATCTAAATTATTCCATTATGAAAAAATAAAAAAATAATAACAATAAAAAGAAATGAGCCATGGTTTAATGGATAATGATGCAAACCTTTGCAACTTCAGAGGTATCAGTGGCACTGTCAATACTTCTCAAGCACATTTTAAGATTATTTCGTTGCATGTATACAACAGCTCCTATAGGCCTGACACCACCAATAGAGAAAGACAACAACAAATGTACAATCAAATACCAATTACATTTTTTTTTTGGCTGACAACAAGCTGGGAAGGGAAGATTTGAACTCAGGTTGGGGTGGGGGGGACCAAGCAATGCCAATGAGCCACAAAACTCTTGGCACCAATGAAATCAAGATCCTAACACCAAAATGGACAAAACATTGTAGTTTAGAAGAGATGATTTAGTTAATGGTAAATGAACTGAAAAAACCAGAAACATATCTCTTTTTTTTTTACCTTTTAATATTGGTATAAGTTATACCATGATCTCCCCCTCTACCTTATTTTACAAGGGGAGACTGTGTCATCTCAGATAAAGCTCATTGACAGCCATAAAAGTAAATAGAGGACGTGTTTTTAATCACATTTCACCCAAGCATTAAAGTGCGATTCTTTACCAGTTTCTCCAAGTGTCATAGTTTATACATACCTGATTAAACTTCCTAACCAAAGCATTGCCAAGGAAAAACCTAAGCAAATATAAATTCTTTCACTTGTTCTCAAAAAAGATTTGCTTAAACTATAAATTATAATCAAATACCACTGACATCATTATGCTAATACCACAATGGATAAAACATTGTAGTTTAAAAGAGATGATTTAATTGATGGTAAATGAAAGGAAACAACTAAAACATCATTTTTTTACTAGTAAGTCACACATGCATCCAGTAGGTCTTGTCACTCTGCTTTTACAGCTCATTGGCAACCAAAAAAATCAAGAGGAAGCTTTTTTAATGGCATTCCACCCAAGCATCAAAGTGGTATTATATGCTTAAACTATGCATGTTACTAGTCTACATATGAAAAAGTGTCCAGATAATAATTCTTATGCAGTGCTTGCCTTTCATCTCAAACTATTGTACACACTAAAAGGAAAACCTGAAAAATATCTAGTTTTGAAATCCCAGAATTAATAGTTTTCATACTAGAGCAAGGCTTCACCCCAGGCAACCACTACCAAGGCAGAAGAGAGTATGATTATCCACTTCAGTTGAGACCCAGGCAACTCAAACTACCCTTCCAAATAGATCTTAAGCCATAGGAAACTCAAGGTTCTCCAATATGTTCTGATATTTTCATCAGATGATAGAAAATTGAATTTATTGCACATATTTGATAGTTCCAAATAATTCCAGAATATAATGAATAAATGCTGAAATATGTTAAGAAACCCTAAAACGTTCCAAATATATATGGACTGTTAGCATATATTTCTCATGCAAATCTTACCCACTTCACATATCCTTACATAATTATTATTATAATTATATATATAAATATGCCTCCATGTGCACTTCAATCATATTACCTTAGACCTGCTGCAGCACTCTTTACACCAAGTTGCTTGCCAATTTCATCACTTAAATTGGAATTCCCGTCCACTCTAACTCCCTAAAAATAACAATGAGGGAATAAAAATTTGCTTAAAATGCATTGTAGAAAAGGTGTCACATTTTAAGTGTTTGATGTAAATCATAATAATTCAAAGGCATTCAATAGTTCCATGTTAGGCAGACTGATATGGATGGAAAAAAGGTCTTGAAAAGCCATATCAGAAACAAAGCCATCCATATTGCACATGCAGCTGATTGAATAAAGTAGGATTTATATTATAGCATAAAAATCCAAAATGTAGTGAGTTATGATTACCAGACACTCCCCATAAAATCCTCTGCCCAAGCGAACTTTGAAAACCCTATTCAGAAATTTATCTGCAGCATTCTGGCGAGAGGAGATATAAGCATTTCCCTTAGAAATTAAATCTACAGAACTCAACTCCAGTAACTGCAACAGAAATGATCCATACCAGGTTAAGAAACTTCATCCACGAAACAAAACTAGAAATGAGAGGAGGTGGGGGGGGAACAGGAATAGAGTCCAACTTAAAGAGACACAAAACCCTGTAGTAATAAAAATAGGCTAAAATAATAGGGAATTTAAGGCCCAAATTTGGAGAAAGTCAGTTTAAACTAAACACATTTTTATTTTAAATCAATACGTGTTTTTGCTTGTTTGTCTCAAGAAGCTTGCAATAATTGATTTAACTTCTTCTCAATATAAACATCAAAACTATACTGAATGAAAAGAACATAAATGCTTTAACTGCAATAATGCTTCTAGAGATAATGCATCAAGACAAGATGTATTACAAATAGATGTTCATTTGAATATCTATCAGGTAAACGATCACCTTTAAAACAGAAAAAATCCTGAAAAAAACAAAAACAAAAACCAAAAAAAAAAAAGCTGGCATGATTTCAAGCAGTCATAGAAATATTCATATTTTCTTTATAAGTGTCACAGAAAATTGAAAAATGTAAAATTACAAACCCTTGAGCTTGTCTTCTGATGAGATTATGATTTAATAATAGCTATTTTTAAAATTTTGATACTAAAAGTCTTAAATTATATGGGAGCCAAGAATTAGCAATATATGCCCAATAAAGCCATTGGGCTTAGTTACACTTGAAATGCACATCCTTCAAAAGCCAACATCTGAGTCTGTAGCATTCAAATCCAATTTTCTTTTATTCTTTCTCCTTTAAAAGAAAATAATGAAAACCCAACACTTTCTCCATTTTCAATCTGAAGGCCAAGTTAGCATTCAACCAATAGCAATCAGGAAGTACCAAACCGTAAAATTAACCTACAATAATGATTGTAAAAAATTATCCAGAAATATATATTTAGGGAAAAAAGAAAAGAAATAGGCATCAGATTTAGAACTGCCAAACCTGTTCATACATGTATGGATTAGTGATGCAGTTCAACATTGAGCGCCCTTGATCAATTCCAATATTAAACGCCCTAATATCTGGTAAGCTCCATCGGCGAAGATCACTGTCTTCAATATACTTAAGAACCATTTCAACACGATCTCGGTCTTTTGGGTCTAACAAACTTGTAACCATCCCCTTATTTAAAAAATAATGCAATTCATTTCAGTTTCTGAACACAAGGTGCTAGGAAGTAGAAACTCATTCAAGCACAAAGGTCACTAATATCTAATTTGGCGCAAATACATCGTTAAACTTTAGCTCATGATCGATTTTAGCCCCTGAACTTTAAAATGATCACTTTTAGTCTCTATAAAATTTAAATTGATCGTTTTTAGTCTCTAAAATACTTAAAGTGATAGATTTTAATCCCTGACAATATTAAAGTAATCATTTTTAGTCTTTATGGAGTGATGACCTATCAATTTTTAGTTACTAAAAGAGATCACTGTAAACTTTAGGACTAAAAATAGCTCATTGGTTAAACTTTAGAGTAATACTAAGTTCACAACATTTTCAAAACAAATCTTATATGTCAAGCATTGGTTTTAATCTGGGCCCACCATAAAATTACGTTTTTGCCTACTATTAACTAACTGCGCATAACAACTTGCAGGATTTGTTGTGCAAATGTTGTAGACTTAGTATTAAGTTAGGAGTGAACGGTGTATTTAAAGAGAAATGTTATTTCTATAACATTTTCATTATAAATCCTAAGTAGCGGAACTTAGTAACTAGGATTTGTTGTAAAAATGTTTTTGTATTTAAATGATCTAATCTCTAAACATACCTTAGGAAATCCGAAATGTGCAAGTTGATCACAAAAGTAATCATACACAGCACTAGAGCTACTTTTTCCAACATCAACATGAAATTTGAGGTTACGAGGACAATCTTCTTCACAAGGAATCTGTGCAAGCACTGATTTTCGATGATCAAATGCTATAACCCTAATTTGACATAACAAATAACCAAAACTAAGTTACACATTTGAGAAAGAACTCGATCAAAAACGAAAAAAGAAAAAAATAATCAAATTGGCTTTTACTTACTCGAACGATGAGCGCTGAGCGAGCTTGAGAGCAAACCCTTTAGGTCCAATTAGGTCAAGCAGATAGCATTTCGAAACGCCATGGATGTCAAAGTCTTCGGGTTTGAGAGGGTGAATTGAAGAGAAGGGGAGAATGAGAGAAGGGAGATTGAGGGTAGAGTGGAAGAGGTGAGCGAAGAGAGCGGAGAAAGCTCCAGAGAAGGATGGGTAGTTGTAGAGAATTACGTTTGGGATTTTTTGTTCCGAAGCTTTTGCTATGGCTTCCAACGCCGCATCTGAGCGGAAGCTCCTCCAAACTACGGCTCCCAACGGGGAGGGATTGTTCGGATTTCGGAGCAAAAGCGTGAGAGCCATTGTTTAACACCACTAGTCCAGTCTACAATTGCTCAGTGCTTTTAAATAGTTTTTAAGCTCAGCCCATGTAAAGTTGCATGGGTTTTGGGCAAAGATCCAAATAAAAAGGGGTTCGGATCTTAGTTGATATGTCATTTTGTTTTTGTTTTTAAATAAAAAAATAAGTTGACATGTCATTAAAAAAAAGTCATATCATTGCACTGTATAGAATGAAACTAAAAAAAATTATGATGTATTCCCGGAGTACTATAAATGCGTACTTCTTCCTCTCACATGAATGGTGGATCCTACTAATTAAATTTATAGTGGAACCCACCATTCATGTAAAAGGAGAAATATACATTTATGATACTTCGAGAATATTTAATAATTGTTTATAAACTAAATAGAGGTCATTTAAAACTTTAGGGATTGCTAACGCTTAATTGAAACTACATAGACTTGATTTAAGTAAATAAATAAATCTCACAAACTAAAAGCATGTAATGTAATTTTTAAGGACCAAATGTGTTTTTTTTTTTTTGGTGGCCAACTCGAGTTTCTCTTCAAGTATTTTATTAATTATTCGGATGTTTGCAAGACAAAATATGTGTAATCTTATCCTACACATACATAATTACTAGGAAGAATCATTTAGGGTGATCTCAATATGTTGATTAAGAATTTTAAACTCAAAACTTTAGGAATCTCACAAGACTTAGTAATCATTATCTTGGACCAAAAACAATGAGACTTTGGAATCACTAGATATTTACATAAAATATATATATATATATATATATTTTTTTTTTTTTTTTTTTTTTTGAAGCATGATAGATTTTCAACTTATGTTGTCCACTTTATGATAATTATTCTTTATTATCAGACCAAAACATCAAATGGTTTTTGAGGTTTGAACTTTAAATCTCTTATTTAACAACAATAGATTTTACTAATTAAATTAACTAAAGCCTACAGCATAAAAGAAACCTTTAAGGTATGCCAACATGTTGATTAGGAATTTTTTCTTTGCTACCAAAAACAATACACTCTCTCTCTCTCTCTCTGCGCTGCCTTAACCCCACGAGTTGCCACTATGCCACCATATGAACTGCCAAGTGCCAAGGTCACCTCCACCCCCACACTGTACCTACCTCATCATTGTTACCCTGTCCATGTAAAGTGTGATTAGGGGTGGCAAATGGGCGGGTTGGGTCATAAATGGGTTGGGTGTGTAATTACCCATTTATCCATTTATGACCCATTTATATATAAATTAATTATCCATTACCAACCCAACCCATTTAATTAGTAACCCACCCATTTAACCCAATATGATCCAAATACCTCTAAAACTACTTGAATAACCTATTGACCTCCAAAATTACCAAAATACCCTTAAATACCTAAAATGATACAAATACTCCCTACACTTTCAAAATTACCAATATACTCTTGGATATCCAAAATTATCCCCAAAATCTCTAAAATGAACAAAATACCCATGAAACTTCTAAAATGACCAAAATACCCTTGATATCTCTAAAATCACCATATATGCTTAAAAACCACTAAAATGACCAAAATATCTCCAAAATCTCTAAAATGACCAAAATACCCCCAAAAACCCAAAAAATGACCAAAATACCCCTGAAACCTAAAAAATGACCAAAATACCCCCCAAAACCTAAAAAATGACCAAAATACACCCAAAACCTAAAAATATTACCAAAATACCTTGAAACCTAAAAAATTATCGAAATACCCCCAAAACTTAAAAAATGACCAAAATAACCCCAAAACCTAAAAAATGACCAAAATACCCCCGAAACCTAAAAATGACCAAAATACTCCAAAAACCCAAAAATGACCAAAATACCCCCCAAAACCTAAAAAATAACTAAAATACCCCCGAAACCTAAAAAAATTACCAAAATACCTTGAAACCTAAAAAATTATCGAAATACCCCCAAAACCTAAAAAATGACCAAAATACTTCCAAAATCCAAAAAATGACCAAAATACCCCCGGAACTCAAAAAATGATCAAAATACTTCCAAAACCCAAAAATGACCAAAGTATCCCCAAAACCCAAAAAATGACCAAAATACCCCCGAAACAAAAAAAAAATGACCAAAATACCCCCGAAACTCAAAAAATGACCAAAATACCCTCGAAATGTAAAAATGACCAAAATACCTCCGAAACCTAAAACTGACCAAAATACCCCCCAAAACTCAAAAAATTACCAAAATACCCCCGAAACTCAAAAAGTACGAAAATACCCCCGAAACCCAAGAAATGACCAAAATACCCTCAAAATCTAAAAATGACCAAAATACCCCCAAAACCTAAAAAATTACCAAAATACTTCTGAACCCTAGAAATTTACTGAAATAACCCAAAAATCTAAAAATTATTAAAATAACCCTAAAACTAAAAGATGACATAAATGCCCTCGTAACCTAAAAAATGACTAAAATACCCTTAGAATCTAGAAGATGATCAAAATAACCTCGAAACCTAAACAATTACCAAAATAACCTCGAAACCTAAACAATTACCAAAATTCCCTCAAAACCTAAAAAATTATTGAAATTCCCTCGAAACCTATAAAATGACTGAAAGACTCTTAGAACCCTTAATTTGTCAAAAATATTCTCGAAACGTCCAAAATACCCTAAACCTCTATTTTGGTAATTTTAGATGTTTCTAGTGTATTTTGGTCATCTTACATGTTTAGCGGTATTTTGGTCATAATTTGGGTTTCAAGGGTTTTTATTGATAATTTTTTTTAGGTTTTGAGGTTATTTTGGTCATTTTTTAGGTTTTTGGGGTATTTCGATAATTTTTTAGGTTTCAAGGTATTTTGGTAATTTTTTTAGGATTCGGGGGTATTTTAGTTATTTTTTAGGTTTTGGAGGTATTTTGGTAATTTTTTAGGTTTAGGGAGTATTTTGGTAATTTTTTAGGTTTAGGGTGTATTTTGGTAATTGTTAGGTTTTGGGGTAATTGTTAGGTTTTGGAGGTATTTCGATCATTTTTTTAGGTTTTGGGGGTATTTCGATCATTTTTTTAGGTTTTGGGGGTATTTCGATCTTTTTTTTTAGGTTTTTGGGGTATTTTGGTCATTGTTTTAGGTTTTGGGGTTATTTTAGTCATTTTTTAGATCTTGGTGTATTTCAATCATTTTTTAGGTTTCAGGGTATTTTGGTAATTTTTTAGGTTTCAGGGGTATTTCAGTCATTTTTTTAGGTTTAGAGGGTATTTTGGTAATTTTTTAGGTTTAGGGTGTATTTTGGTAATTCTTAGGTTTCGAGTGTATTTCGGTCATTTTTTATGTTTTGGGGGTATTTTGGTCATTTTTTAGGTTTCAGTGGGGGTATTTTAGTCCTTTTTTAGGTTTCAGGGTATTTCGGTCATTTTTTAAGTTTAGGGGGTATTTTGGTAATTTTATGGGTTTTGGAGGTATTCAATCATTATTTAGGTTACGGAGTAATTTGGTAATTTTTTCAGGTTTCGGGGGTATTTTAGTCATTTTATAGGTTTCAGAGGTATTTTGGTAATTTTTTCAGGTTTCGGGGGTATTTTGGTCATTTTATAGGTTTCAGAGGTATTTTGGTCATTTTTTCGGTTTCGGGGGTATTTTGGTCATTTTTTGGGTTTTGGAGGTATTTTGGTAATTTTTTGGATTTTGGGGGTATTTTGGTAATTTTTAGGTTTTGAGGGTATTTTGTTCATTTTTTAGGTTTTGGGTGTATTTTGGTCATTTTTTGAGTTTTGGGGGTATTTTGGTCATTTTTGGGTTTTGAGGGTATTTTGGTCATTTTTAGGTTTCGGGGGTATTTTGGTCATTTTTTGGTAATTTTTAGGTTTTGGGGGGTATTTTGGTCATTTTTTGGGTTTTAGAGATATTTTGGTCATTTTTTGGGTTTTGGGGGTATTTTGGTAATTTTTAGATTTTGGGGGTATTTTTTTTCATTTTTTAGGTTTTGAGGGTATTTTGGTCATTTTTTTGGGTTTTGAGGGTATTTTGGTCATTTTTTGGGTTTTGGGGGTATTTTGGTTGTTTTTTGGATTTCAGGGGGTATTTTGGTAATTTTTAGGTTTTTGGGGTATTTTGGTCATTTTTTGGGTTTTGGGGGGTATTTTGGTAATTTTTTTGGATTTTGGGAGTATTTTGGTCTTTTATTAGGTTTCAGGGGTATTTTGGTCATTTTTTAAAAATTTAGATTTTACGTTGTTTATTTAAATTTTAGATGGGTTTAGTGAGTATTAGTGGATTTATCCATTTAGACCCATCTAATTAAATAACCAAATGGGTCTTTACTCATTTAACCCAAATATTAAATGGGTTGGGTTAAGACTTATCCAAATAAGGTGGGTAATAGGTGGGTTCATGAATATGGGTAAAAATTGCCATCCCTAATTGCGATGCAGTAACTGTGGCCTATAGTTGTGGGTCATGGTTGAAGCCATGAACATTAGATTTGGATTAAGGTTTGCGAAAAGAGAAGGTGAGGCTGCGATTAGGAAGTGACACTTGAAAGAGGAGAGACACTCGAAGTATAGGTAAGATATATGTATTCCTGAAGATCAAAGGGCCAATGGCCCATGTCAATTCATTCTTCACATATTTCCTATCTTAATTCACAGAAGAAGAACAATTATATCAAAACAACATTAAAAGAGTTAAAAAGTTTAATATTGACGCAATTCAAAAGAATGACAACCAAATAGAAAACATCAATGAAACTTGGACGACCAAAATTATGCTTTCCAAATGTATTTTTAATTGGTGCTCTGAAGAAGCTTTTATTCCTCAACATTGGTCACCTAATTTAAGTATATGTATGATTATATGTTTCCTCCATATCACGCATAAAAATTTAAGGAACAGTGCATTTCCATTTGAAGATGAATTTCTAGATATCAATATAAACGGTATGAAACATCTTTCTCCACTTATGTTTATTTCTGAACATCATGCTGTCAAAAAAACTTGCTAATACTATGCTATGTTTTATTACAAAAAAAAAATAAAAAAAAATAAAAAAAATAAAATACGAGTCTTACTTCAATGGACAACCATCAACCACTATGCCCTTTGCCGTTGGACAAACTGCTAAATTACAGTGTTCACCTTCTGTACCCCACCAATTCACACCTTTCCCCTCCATACCCACTGAAAAGTACAGTAGCACTCCCATGAAAGCTAACCCTGCATCCAGTGCTCCTGAAAGAACATAATTGTACCTCTGCCACCACTCTTTGCGGTATCGATATACAAAATAATTAAAGATTGTTCCAACTAGAACCCAGGCATTGTAGTTCAAGGCTGTTGCTGGAGGCATATTTCCTGTTGCTCCTAGGAGAACTGGAAGGTTGATGAGTGGAATCCAAGTTTGCTTTGGGAATGCCTTATGCAACAGCCAAACAATAACAGGCCCTATTGCACCTCCAAGGAAGAACCAATTTATTGCCTCATAGCTTCCAAGTCTTCCAAAGATCCGTTTAGGTCCCACCAAACCCCAAATAACAGATGCATCAAAGAAAACTCGATCACTAGGGCATGTCCAAGGACTATTGACAGGAAGGAGTTCTGGTTGACATATGTTCTGAATTGAGTTTAGCAACCACCAAGCCACTCCAATGTTGATGGTTCCAGCAAGAATTGTTCCTATGAACTAAGCATACACATGCAAAAGCAGCAGAGTAGATAATAATTGAGTAATTGTACAAAATATGTGAAAACTAGCTATATGTGCGTGTGTCATGAATTTATGATGTCTGGTTCCATTTTAATAACATTAGACCAATACTTGCATCACATAGTTGCTCTTGTGATAAGTCTAAACTTAGTACATACGAAAATTCTTGTGTGATGTTTCCATTAGTATCATGATGTTGGAGGTACATCTTGCAATGTAATATGAATGTGATAGCTCGGAGAGTGAAAAAATGGTATTAGCATAAAACCACATAGGCTAAAAAATTAGAGGTATATCATTGGCTATGAGCATTTATTATTTATTGAAGATGATTATTGTTTGTACGTATCTTGATTTCTTTTTATTTAACTGGAAAATCTGGATGATCATAAATTGATGTTTTGACTCTCGGTAATTTCAGTGGTTAAATTGATTGTAGTAAAGAAGTGTTTTTTTTTTAAAGGTTGGGAATGAGGGGGGAGCAAGTAAAAGAAGTGTTTACCTGAACTAAGAACATTGATCTTGGAGGAATCTTCATGTAATGTCCTAGCTTGAAGTCATTGAGGAAAGAGACAGCTTGAGCCATGCTCATATAGCCAAAGACTTTAAAACTTACATTGGCTATTGGTCTTCCTGGATATATGAGACCCATCATGTACTCCGTTATTATGTTTAGCCCTGGTGTCTGCAGATTAGATAGTATCACAACAACGGTGGAAAAGTACTAGATAGTTTACATTGATGGTGACAAGGTAAACTATGTAAATTCTTATTAAGGTACTCTGACAAAACTATAATAATAACTAACATCAATCAAAATTCACAAAATGTGATCAAATAACTCAATTTAATGGAAGCTGGTTTGATCACATATAACCTGTTATTTTTAGCCATTTTAAAATGTATTAGACTATTGGTGTTGTATATTTTTGAATTTTCAGTGGGACATGAAAAAGTTGTGACTGATATAGCTATAGCCAACAAATTAAGAAAATATATTGTAATCAATGAGAGGAAAAACAAGTTCAAGTTTTTTTATTATATCAATCTTTTGTTGCAAGAATAAGGTGAGGTGAGAGAAATTTAGCCCAATAACCTGGTTTGTTGTGGCAGTTATGATACTTATTGGAAGGGTGAAAGAAAAGGCTATGACACATGCAAAGAGCAGTCCCCACCATGGCATCTGGACTTGATTATTCAAAACGGTACAGAGTACAAAGGAAATTGCAATTGTCACAACTAGCAATAAGTAAAACCACCACGAAGGTATGTCCTTGTATTTCCTCATCAATTTTGTATGAATATCCTCCCTGCCCTTGTAAGAAGCTTGGAATCTCTCATAAATTTCTCTGTGAATTAAATTTGTATCAAAATGTGAATGTTTGGGTATAAATTTGAGTTGTAGGATATAAGCACCAGGAAATTAGCATTCAAGCTTACGAAATTTGAGATAGTAAATATATGTACCACAAATTTAGCATTTACATCATTATTATTTTTTTCAAAAAAACAAATAAAAAAACCTAAAACATACTACATTTAACATATCTTAGTATATTTACCTAAATTTTGTTCTTTGTCGCATGTTTTACTTGTAGGATTTCTTGCTCATCTAATTTATAGTATTCACATTGAAAACTCGTATAAAAAGCATTTCGATAATAAATTACCTTCCATAGAAGAGTGTCACATGTGAAAGGGTGGCAGCAATAGTGGCAAAGCCAAAGCCATAAGAGAGAGCAAAAAACATGCTTAAATGAATTGGTCCTTGCTCCTCATACTTGGCTAGATCTAACTCAAACTTGTTATTGACAATGGATGATATGTTGTATTGTTGACCTTGGGATGTAAACAATTGAGAAGAGAAAATGGGAAATCTACTTGCATTGTATAAGTCAAATCCCCAATATGCTATAGGGGTTGCAATGAAGACTATCAATACATAGCCTGCAAAAACGTTCATAATGGAGAAGAAGGGGCTAATGAGGGGGCTAAATAGGAAGGATGACACTGCAGCCCAATCGAGTGTCACTGCTCCTAGTCCAAGTCCTTGCATGCCTGAGCCAATTTGTTGGGCAGTGACTGATTTAGAGAATGCCCAACAGATCCATGAGATGTTTGTTAATGTTGAAAAGAGGTACCCTGGTATTGTGTACCATGTAAAACTGCAAATTAGTGCAATTAGGAAGAACTTTGCCCGTGAGAACCGCTTCTCTTCTTTCTCATGCAAAGCCCTGCATAATTCATATCAAAATTTTATGTTAAAACTAAGTAGTTTATTGTTATTCATTTATGGAACATAGAGACATTGGTAGCTGTTTATGTTGATCCAGTTTTGGATTGCTTGGAAGTGATGACTCAAAATATTACTTTAAAAAATGGAGTTAGTTTGAGATAATAATGTTGAGAGTGACGAGTATTTAAAATATTAGTTAGCAATGGAAGTCAAATTTTATGAGCCATCAGGAAAATGTGTGATGACAGGACGACTTTGTATGCGATACCAATTGATAGTAATGAGGTTTTTTCAAGTTAATTTGCATAACTGGATTTTGTTTTTAATCATTCCACCACTGTTTAAGTTCTTTGTGTAGAAAATACCACTGTGGTTAAAAACTAAAATGCTATGATATGAAGGATGTGGATTAATTACCAAACAAGAAGTAGCCTATTTCATGCTTAAGGATGAAGAGTGATCTAGATTTTTATTTGCGTTTCAACATATATTTTTGTAAGAGTATTTCTTTTGTCATTTCAAAATTAAAATCAAACCAAGAATAAAATTAATTATTATTACTCCATATTTTAATATTCATGGGATTTATTTAATTTTTATTAAGAAGTTCACATGAATTTTCATGTAGAGAATATTGGACTTCCAGAGTCTATTTGAACCAGAATCTGGTATAAGGCTAGCAGCATGGTAAAGGGTGGGCAGACTGTGGTAGATCTTGGATTTTAAAAAAAAAAAATGCCAGTTTGGTCTAAAAGTTGGTCTGCAACACATTATTGCAGAATATGGATGTGGCACTCGAATTATGATGCTTAATTCTGACGCTCTTTGTTTTATAGAGTTAAGTTTGATAGTAGATCCATTATATATAAAAAAAAGGTTTGATAGTAGATGACAACTGGATAGATGGCTTTGGGCTTTTGAGAGGTTATATTTAGTGACACCAGTAAGCTTTGTAACAGAGCTTCCAACATTTTAGCCATGGTAACTCAAAACAGGGAGGGGTTTAAAGTTTGGCTGGAGAACTGACTTAGTTTTATTCTATCCATTATACATGTTGATATTAGAATTGAATAATAATAAAACTATCATCCCCCCTCCCCCCAAAAAAAATTCTATTTTGTTTGAGACCAAATTTTTTTTTTTTAATAAAACTATCACTTGAAATGGCAATTGAAAGACTGATGGCGTTTCTTGCCACCACCATTACACCCCAATTGGTTGAGGTGATTTGGGGGGATGGAAAATGGGGAGGGAAAAATATGGGAGAGTTTGGGTGGGGAGTTGTTTGGTTGGGGGAAGGGAGGGGATTTTGGTGGGACCTGGCCCACCAATTTCTTATCCCCTTGATTTGGGGAGAAAATGAAGGAATGAAAGGGGGCTCGATGCGAAATTATCGATCCATCCCCATCTCCCTCAACTTTGTGTCGTAAGGTTTTTTTTTTTTTTTTACCTGCACATAGTAGCTTTTTTTTTTTTTTTTTAATGTAATAGGGGAATGAAAATAAATTTATATAAACTACATTTTATACTATCTCATTTTTCTTCTCATTCAAATAAAAAAAATTTGTGTCCCTCTATTTTTTTATTCTCTTAACCAAATACACATAAAGAAAAATTAAATCTTTTCTATCTCCTGAGCCCCAAACAAACAAAAGGTCAAAGACAAAACTTGGATGAAGGAGGCAGATCAACCCCGTGACACAAAAGATAGAGAGAGGTAGATGCCAATTGGCTAAAAGTTCATTGGTTACATACCGAAAAAGTGAGACTTGAACGAGAGTTGATGGCCACCACATGTGGGCTGGCTCCACCACGTATTTCCTCAGTAGTCCAGCCCAACCATAGCCTAATACCTGAATTAATCAAACTTAAAAAATAATATTACTATATTTTTTATAAGTAATAATTTGATGTCTTGTAGTCACGATCTTTACATTTTTTTTAAAATATATATACAATACAATATAATTCTATGTACATTTTCGCGTGTATATGTGTAATGTGTGTGGAGATTGATTTGACAAATTACAAAAATTTGGTGAATTTCCATGTCATCCTAGAAACTATTTCTTATCAAGTTAGTCATTATGTTTGTTCTAAATGAGTCAATTTATAGTGTCTTGACATAGTGGCGTCACATTTTGTTATAACAAAAGCTGATATACATGAAATTTATATCACTTGGCTCATGATAAGCTATATATCTTGCTTATTAGAAGGGGAAAATAAATATAAATAGACGGGATGTAAAGAATTTTTATGGAATGTCTTATTTATTCTTCTGTTTGAGAGTATAGTGAGAATTAATGAAAAGAGTCAAAAGACTATTCAAGAAAGACTAATACTTATAAAAAGGACAGCTTATAATAGTACCCAAAAAAAAAAAAAATAATAAATTTACCTTGCTACACTTCTCAATGTTAAAATGAAAAACCAACTCTTGCTTCTAAAGTTTCTCAACCAAAAAAAAAAAAAAAAATTGCTTCTAAAAAAGTAAAATACTTGTTAATTTTTTAAAAAGGCCATAAAAAAGGAGAACATTACCTGAGTAGTGACAATAAGAAGCCAACCAGCAAGAAAGGAAATATTCCGGTGATAAAAGGCTTTGATTATATCAATAATATAAACACCATAAGCTGGTCCATTTCCGAAAGCAGTACCAGCATTAGCAAAGATGGTAATGAGTACATGCTCCTTCATGTTAAACGGACCCGGGTTAAGAGAGAACAACCTGGATCCAAACCCGGGTATTCGGAACTTGGTTTTGGGGAGAGTGGCAGCCATGAAGCGGCCAATGGGGAGAGAGGCCACTAAGACAGTGATTTGGGATACAAGAAGAGGCTCAGTCCTGTAGGAGAAGAATTGGTTTAGGAAGGAAAGGATTGCACATGAGAGTAAGCCTAAGGTCCACATTCGAAAGGTCCATACAGGTAGGGTCGGGTCGTCGGTGTTGGGCACGGTTAGCCTGACTTGTTCGATGGGCGAGAGCTCGTCTTCGTCGACATCATTAGGAGCTTTGGTGGTGGTGGTGGTGGTGGTGGTGGTGGTGTTAGGGTATGTTGTTTGTATCTCTAAGGTGGCCATGGGTCAAGGGAGTAGAGAGGTTTGGCTGGAAATGTTGGTTTTGGAATGAGTTAGGCAACCTTGGCTTGATATTTATGTATATGGGGTTTTGATTGTTTCCACATCCAATTTTCACACTTTTTATATCATATATGATCCACATCACACGTGAAATATTAGACATCTGATATAAAAATATGAAAATTTAATTAAACAATAATTAGCCTTTTGGAATGACTTATTAGTTGGGTGTTTGACACTTCGACTGTTACGTGTAAAGTGAGAATCTTAGAGTGGAGTAGTCACTAGTGAGGAAAAGTAGACAGATTGTGTTGGGAGAATGTGGGGGAAATATGATCTTATAAGTCTCCCAAAGTGAATTGACAAAGGCATATGAAAGGTTTGGAGTGGGGAAGGTTTGGTTTGGGGATTTGATATTCAAGATAGCCAGGTTGTCTACGGTTTTGAGATAGGTTTCTTCCGTTGACACGCGCGCGCGTATATATTATTGGAAAAATAGTATGAAGTGAATAAAAAATTAATATTTTTTATGTTCATTTAGATATTATTAAAAGTGGTAAAAATTCTGAGTTCCACATCAGAAAGGAAATAGATAATATAAGAGTTTATATGTTCATGAGTTGGACATTAAGTTGGATTTTTGGAATATGTGGACTGAGCCTACTTGTCCAAATAATAATATTTTATTATTTTAATTTTTGAGTAAATTAATATGTACACAGCAATTATTATTGAAACAGAATGCCTGTTCAGTAACCTATAATAATTCATAGTCCCTCATTCATAAAAACAACTTTTCAGAAAAAACTCTCCTAGAGTGAGAATATTTTTGTGCATTTCGTTTTGTGTCAAAGAGAGAGAAAGAGACATTGAGTAGTTCGCAGAACACGACCTTGTATGCTTTGTTTTCATGTTGTAGATCATTTTATCCTGGGAGGCAGACGTTCGTGAGTCTTAAAGTATCATAGTGATTGTGTGAGGGGCGAAATCTGTTTTAAGGAGATTGTGTTAAACACAAGACTTGATCTGAATCATTTATTCTTCGCGCATTTGGTCTATTAGTTTTTAATTATTTGTAAATTTCTTCTTATATATATTCAATATTTGTTTATTGCTATTATTTATTATATCTATTTGTGTTATTGCTTATATTTAGATATGTGTGATGTTTCTTTTATTTTATCACAAAAATAAATGGTTAAAATATATCCAAGAGTCTTAAAGCAGATTTATATTTTAATTTATTTTGTGATTCACGGTGAAAGGAATTTTGTGATGGTTGAAAAACGCTAAATCGCAGTTGTATATACGCAGCGGAAAACTTGGAAAAACTGGGGTTGTGTTTACCGCTTGGCATGAATATCTACCTGTTTATATTATAAATTAATTTGTGATCTTCAAAAGTAGATTACGTGTTTGACTGTGCTGGTGATATTGATTTTTCAAGGTTATCCATCTTCTTTAATTATATTATATAATATTAGGATATTTGTCTCTTTGGATTTTTAATTGGCTGGGCATGGTGTAGAGTCATGTGTGTAGACTGTATGATTAATGTTTGCTTTGTTTCTAGCCTTTAACGTGTATCAGTTTCAATTCTGACGCCACTGCTATGTGTTCTGCTTTCGTTAACCGTACTTGTGTGAAACGTGTATTTGATTTACGGTTATTAAATTCTGGTTTTGTAATTCTCTTTTGGCGTTGATTCGAAGTCGGTTCACTTTGTTAATCTCTGATATCATGATTTTGTGAGTTTGACTTATATTGCCATGCCTTGGTCTAAAGTGGATTATACAAACGTAACCAAACGAAACACTGTGCATTTGACCTGAATTCGGCGATGAAGTCAAAGAAAATGTTTTATTTGCATCTCTTGGTAAGTGGTGATTGGTCATTGTAGTACATACACGACAGTATACGGAAAGGAATTGAGTAACTGCTTTAATTTGTGAACCTGTGCCATCAATTGCCTAGTTTAATTGCCTAGTAAACTGAGATATTGATAATATTTATAGAATGGTAATTTAATCTTGCAATGTTTTTTACATTGCTTGTTTTCATCACGTGGGACCCTGCTATTATGCCATTATCAGGTGTGACCTGTGATATATGAATTGCTTGTGAGGTTTTGACCTATGACTTGGGAAAAAATTGGTCTTTGCCTTTTCTTTTTTTTTTTTTTTTTTTTTTTTTTTTTTTTTAATTCAGTATTTTGTCCTCTTCCTCAAACTAATTAAGCAAATATCCCTTTTTTGAAAATTGATTTTCTCAAAATCGAGTTAAGCCCTATACCGGCGTTTTTAAGGAGCCTATAGTAACGTTTTAAGGACATATAGTGACGTTTTGTAATTCGATTTCTATGAAGTCGAGTTATAGGTAAAAAAAAAGAAAAAAAAGTGCATGTAATTCGACTTCATGGAGATCGAGTTACAAAACGCCACTATAGGTCCTTAAAACGTCACTATATACTCCTTAAAAACACCGCTATAGGGCTTTAGGATTTTTTATTTTTATTTTTTATATAACTCGATTTTAAAAAAATCGAATTTCAAAAAAGGGGTATTTCCCTAATTAGTTTGAGAAATAGGGCAAAATGCTGGATTTTTTTTTTGAAAGGGGCATTTGCCCATTTTCTCCCTATGACTTTAGTGCAAGATTGTAATGGCAGTAGGTCTATGGTATTTAAGCTATGAGTAATAGATAAATACAGAGACAATGGTGTGACTGCCATCTTATATTTGCAATAGCGTATGGGTTTGATGAACAAAGAAAATTTGGTTAGAGTCAAATATTTTGAATCTATTTTAATAGACTCAATTTTGGTGTGGCTGCCACTGTTATTATCGGTTAGCATTTTTTATTAATTCATCAAGGGACTCATAAATTCAAAAGTAACCAATATTTGTTAGCGTCAAACTTGAAAAAGAGTGGCCAACGGGGGCTTGGTTCAGCTGGTAAGGTTCGGACGCTTCATCTAACCCACCTAGGTTCGAATCCCGCTGCCAGCAGGTTTCCGTTGGTGGGCATACTTAGTGGCGAGGTGTACTCAATAAAAAGAGGTGACTCCCACACAGCCGTTGGTCGAGCCGATTAGACAGTGCTTCCGGCCTCCCGCTGGCTCCCTGCTCGGGGGTAAAATATAGCCATAAAGGCCCCCATTTTTTTCTTTCTCAAAAAAAAAAACTTGAAAAAGAGTGAGGCTAATTGCACATTAATGGGGCTGTAATTATGAGGGTTTCACTCGTAGTTAGAGAATGTACAATTCACCCTTTGGCCAAATGTGTTATTTATTTGGAAAAATTACACTTTAACACCCTAAACTATACCTTAGATTACACTTTGCACTCTAAACTATTTGATTGCACACTTTGCACCCTAAACTATAACATTTGTTACCCTTTGCACCCCAAAGTTAGTTTTACTATTAAGTTAGATGGAAATTTATAGCACATGACTTGCATGTGATTTTTACTTAGGTGGCACATAGTTTAAAGACAAAAACACCCTCTTCCAATCAATTAAAAACAAAAGCTCTCTCTCACGTGCTAGCATCTTCTCCTCCCCAAATCAAATTCTGTCTAACCCTAAATCCCCAATAGTTCTCACGTGTGCCTAGCAGCAACTCTTCCCCTCTCTCTCCGCCAACAGCTCTTCTCTTCTTTTGAAATTCTTTAGTTGCTCCTCTAAAACATGATGGTCATCATCTTGACATATTTTTGTTTGTTTTGAATACAAATAATTATGATAAAATCTGAGAGATAATTAATGCAAATACATACAACCAACATCTGAAGAAAAAAAAAAAAAAAAAAAAAAAAAAAAAAAAACCAGTCCTAGCCTACCATATGAGATATATATATATATATATATATATATATATATATATAGAGATGGGTTCAAGTTACACCTGGTGTAACTCTTTAGAGTTACACCTTTTTAAAACCATTGGATTTAAGTAGATCCAACGATCAAAAAAGACTCTCATTAATGCTAATATTTTGATTAGAATCTCATTAATTACCCCTCATTTATTATATTTTATACCTATCATTAAACCCAAAAAAAGTGTTGTCTGACTCTCTCTCTCTACGCTACCACAGCCACAAAACCATCCTTGACAATGATCTTGCTCTCACATGTTTCTGTTGAAGGAATACGAAGAAAGGCTTGGCTTGTGGACGTGAAATTCCATGACAAGACGTTGTGGATTTGAGTCAAATTGCCTGTGGAAGCTGAAAATCCTATGAACATGTATTCATTGAGAAACGGTGAGAGATCAAGTTGCTCAGAGAAGATTATTTTTGTTGGGTAATCTTCATCTTTTGATCCTAAACGAATGTCCATCCAACGACGTGGACCATCGCAGGTGATCCAAGCTTGATGAACCAAACCATCGTTTAGGACAATACCAACATCGGACACATTGATTATCATCATAGATTGCATTACTGTCCGTGAATGAGAAAAATACAAAGATATGATAGACACATCTTCTGAAGGGACAAAAAACCTAACAGAAATTAGATTAGCACTAGTGGCATCGGATAAATTACAAGCTTGGTCAGTCATTAGATTAAAAACTGTTGAGGGAAGTACAAAGTACATTGGTCTCGCATTGTCTCTGTGAAGATTAAATTCTATTTTAGATCAAAAAATTACAAGCTTGGTCAATCATTAAACAACACTTAGCCATTTATTTATTTTTAAGGAGACAGGATATATATTCACAATTGATAAGACTATAAGAGAATGACAGAGTCTATTTGGAATGCAAGAAACAGAGTCTATTTTGACAAAGTCCAAGCACAGCCAAAGAAAATTGTAGAAGAGGCATTGCAGTTACTGGAAACATATCAGAGAGTTGTATCTTTTCAAGCTAGTGTATAGGTCTGGATGAACTGGATGAAGAGATTACTGTGTTTTGTTTTCTTATAGTTTGTTTAACAGAGTAGCGGACCTCTTTCTTTTGTAGGATGGATGGTGTTTTTTTGTCTGAGTGTGTATTAAGTGGATGTGGGTCTTTGTATTTCTTCTCTTATTTGGAGGTAGTTAGTTTCTGGAGGCCACGTTGTTTGGTACCTCATTCATGTATATGATTAAAATACTATTATCAATAAAAGTTTTCTATCATTTACCTTTCAAAAAAAAAAAGAGTATGGCCGGCTTAAAAGAAGAAAAATAAAAAATAAAAAATAAAAGAGTAGTACGAACTCAAAAAAAAAAAAAAAAAAAAAGGTATTGCAAATATATTTGTAAAGTCATTGGCAATAAAAGGAATATATGTAAAAGGTTTTAAATAATAAATAAGGAGAGAGAAACAAAATTTCTATTAATTAAGTGAATGAGATGTAAGTCAATTAGCATTTAATACTATTTTTTTAGCCATTAGATCAATTACAAATCTACGGTCTACAAATGGTGTAACTCTTGTCAAGTTACACCAGGTGTAACTTGAACCCATCTCATATATATATATATATATATATATATATATATATATATATGGCTTTCTTAGGAATGGCAACGGGTCGGGTTCGGGCCGGGTTTTTCCATACCCGAACCCGACCCGCGGCCCAGACCTGGCCCATTTACTAAACGGATTTTTTTTTCCGGGGCCCGGACTCGCCCCACCGGGCCTTGCGAGCTCCACGGGCCCCGTTGGGCCGTGGTACTTCAAGGCCCATTCTGTGGCCCAATAAAAAAAAAATTGCCTAATATTGATTTTCTCAGCAACTAAACAGGAGGGTAAAAGAACACTCACGAAAACTCATTATTTTCTCAGCAACCAACAGATCTAAACAATTGGAAACCAACAAAACCCATTATTTTCTCAACAACCAACAGATCGAAAACCCTTTTTTTTTTTCATTACAATATTTTCCCACATCAAAAGTAAAAACAAGAATTAACATACAAACCCTAGGTCTGAACAATAAGACCCTACAAAATCAAATCAAACAAGCCGATCCTATTCAACCAAAATAGCATTTAAACTAGAAATTACAAATTTGATTCTTTGAACAAAAAGAACGATTTTCATCCTTTCAAAAAAAAAAAAGAACGATTTTCATTGCAAAAGCTTGAGTTCACAACGAGGTGAGGGAGATGAGAGAGTTGCGGCCTTGTGAGGTGGAGGAGGGCCTGGCGAGGTGAGGGAGGAGCAGCGGCATTTGCAAGGTGAAGGAGGCAGGGAGGAAAGACTAGCGAGGTGAAGAACGGAGCGGTGCCGGCGAGGTGAGGTATGCAAGGAGCAGCGGCACCGGTGAAGTGAGACTGAGAGTGAGAGTGAGAGTGAGGGTGAGGGTGAGGGAGAGAATGGGAGGCGGCTTGGGAGAGAATGAGAGGGTGAGAGAATGGGTCTGAGGGTTGGAAAAGTGAGTATTTATACTTAGGGTTTTTTTTTTTTTTAATATTATATATACGGGTTGGGTTCGGGCCGGGTATGCCTAATACCCGAACCCGCTTTGGGTTTTTTAATGAAAATCCAGACCCGACCCTAATGTTAAACGGGTCGGATAAAACCCGACCCATTAGGGTTGGGTCGGGCTGGGTAGGGGTGTCCACAGGTCGGATCGGTTCGGGTTTAGGCTCAACCCGGAACCGATTCGATCCTGTTGGGTGGTCGGACGACAGACTCACCGTTGATCGCAAAAAACCACGGGTTGAGTCGGATCGGGCTCGGGTGGACGGCGGTCAGATCTGACTTCGACCGAAAGACACAAATCAAAGACCAAACTTGTTACAAATTTCACAAATATGAAAGAACAAATCTACACTAAACAATAAATCAACAAACCCAAACACCAGTCGCCCACAAATCTGAAGAATCAAAGACCAAACTTGTACAAATTTCACAAATCTACACTGAAGAACAAATCAAACCCAAACACCAGTCGCCCACAAATCCGAAGAACACAAACAGAAATAGAGCGAGATGATAACAAATCTGAAGAGATTAAAACGAAGAAATAAAGAGACCGAAACAAAGAAATAGCTCACAAATCTACAAACCCAAATACCAGTAGCCCACATGCAAGTGATTGAAACGAAGAATCGCAGTTTGGCGATGGAGGAGATGATTGCAGATTGGCGATGATTGCAGTTTGGCGATGGAGGAGAATCGCAGATCGACGATGGTGGAGTTTCGCAGATTGGAAGATTCTAAACTAGAGGTGTT
Organism: Quercus aquifolioides; assembly: GCA_019022515.1. Taxonomy (NCBI): domain Eukaryota; kingdom Viridiplantae; phylum Streptophyta; class Magnoliopsida; order Fagales; family Fagaceae; genus Quercus; species Quercus aquifolioides. The sequence continues at coordinate 27,091,755 of CM032332.1, read as the reverse complement.
GGCTGTAGAGAGATCGAGATCGAGATCGAGGAAGTGTGAGAGATTTAGAGACTGAGAGAGAACGAGGGAACAGAGAGAAACTAATGAGGCTGTGAGGGTCTGATTCATCTGAACTGGAGATTGTAAATGTGGTGGGTTATAATATCACGGTCGGGTTGGGTGGATCGGGTTTTCAAAGGGCTTGACCTGCCGGAATCGGGTTGGGAAGGCAGGGACCCGTCGTCGACCGCTAGCTGGTCGGGTCGGGCGGCGGACGGTTCGGGTCTGGTTGGTTTTGCCGGGTGGGTTGGGTCAGCGGTTTTGTTGGACAAGCCTAGGGCTGGGTACCCACGGGTCGGGTACATTTTGCCATCCCTAGGCTTTCTTTACAACACACTTGATAAGGGGTCAAAGCATACGTATAACACAATAAAAATCTATAATAATCAATATTAAAATAAAAATTTGAATGGATTCAATCTTGACATACTTCTTTAAAAGTTCATATTAGTCTTGTCTACCTTATATTATTCCCTAAACTATCTCTAGACTTCATGTTTTAGATAGTTTTCTAATTTTTTTTAACTTGATGTAGATTTCCATTTTTTGCAGCTTAGTTTTATTTTACTTAGTGGAGCAACTGAACAATGAGAGAAAGGAGAGGAGTTGATGCATGAGAATTGTTGGGAATTCAGACAGATTTTGATTTGGGGAGGAGGAGATGCTACGCACATGAGAGAAAGATATTTTGTTTTTAATTGATTGGAAAGAGGGTGTTTTTGTCTTTAAACTGTTTGTCACTTAAGCAAAAATCATGTGCAAGTCATGTGTTACAAATTTCCATCTAACTTAACAGTAAAACTAACTTAGGGGTGCAAAGTGTAACATAGGTCATAGTTTAGGGTGCAAAGCGTACAATCGAATAGTTTAGGGTGCAAAGTGTAATCTAGGGTATAATTTAGGATGGTAAAGTGTAATTTCCCCTATTTATTTATAAAGTTTAAGGCACAATTATTTGTATTGATATGAAGGACACATGATTGTTGTATTTGATCACATATAGCCTTATTTAATACTTACATGTATATATATATATATATATATATATATATATATATATATATATATATATATATATATATATTTGTGGGCATGTGTGAACTTGATTGGATATTAATGTGTTTAATTCCAATATATGTTTTGTAATGTTTCTTTGGATGAAATATATGTCACATGCCTTAGTTAAACATACTTGAGTTGTCAAAAAATTTGGAATACACAAGAGTCTGTTATGAGTGCTTATTAAGTAAGCAAGGATGAGACATTAGAGATATTCATTCATTATAAGAATGAAGTTGAGAAATAACTCAATGAATGTAATAAGTTCTTGATTATCGTAGAACTTATGGGGGGAAGCTATTATTTCCACCAATTATTTGTTCATTGAGATGCCTTATAAAGAAAAACCACTAAGACACATTGTGAATTATGGAAAGAGTGATCGCCTTTCTATAAATTCTTTAAATGTGGGGGTGTTTGATGAAGGTTGTGGTTCCTATTCCTAAATGATAAAGAACCATTGATTGTGTTTTCATTGGTTATGGTCATAACAGTAATGCATAGTGCTTTCTAATTAATGAATCTATTATTTTTATATGCATGACAATTAATTAGAATATATTTCAAATGTTAAACTTTCTTAAAAGAAAGTTTGAGTCTATGTTTAGTATCTCTCATGATCAAGAGTTGATGGAAGAGAGGTTGAGCCTAAGCGTAGTAAAAGGACAAATGTCATGGTTGTTTGGTCCAAATTTTCTAATTTATATATTAGAAAATGAACTTAAAGCTTCAAAGAAGCAAATCCTAAAGTGCCTTCTTGGAAAAGAGATTGTCAATAGTGCAATAAATCCATCTTTGAAATCTATGCATAGTAATTGGTGGATCTACCACCTAAGAGTTTGAGAGATGATGGAATTACTGATTATTACAAGGAAAGACTTGTTGTAGAAGGCTATAAAGAAAAGGAAGATATGAGTTTCCTTGATACACAATAAACCAAAGGGGTTTATGGTTCTTGTACAAGGAAACAAAGTGTGTAGGCTTGTTAAATCTTTGTATGGATTGAAGCAAGTTTTAATGCAATGACATGAAAAATTTGACAATGAGATGATATCAAATGAGTTTAGATTTAATGTGACTAGTGTGTAATGTGAAATATATCACAAGAGGCTATGTTGTTGTGGGATATGCTTATGTAAGTGTTGTAGATGTGATACAAGAAATGAAAATTTCTAATACATCTAATGGACTTGTCTTGTCTCAATCACATGAGAAATGTGACGACAGTAGTGAGAACACCTTAGGCAAAGAGCATATGTATTTTTTTGGAAGTCAATAAATCTAAACAGACATGCATTCTTGGATACTCGTGCCTCCTATTTGTATATATTGGTAGGGCACAAAGTTATGGTAGGTCTCAACATATTTGTTGGAGACATAATACCATGAGGCAATTGCTCTCAAATGGAAGTATTTCTAGATTATAAAACAGATCCGTAATCAATTTTTGAGTGGAGAGCAAATAAACTGCGTGTTCATCGAGGGGAATGGGGTTAAAGCCTATGACCTAAAGTTTTCATGACGGTAACCCTACCTAGTTGACTGGAGATCCCAAGATCTAGGTTTTCAAAGGGACAACAAAATTATGGAGACTATTTTTATCACTATGGAGATAACATCTCCCTCCTATTCCTATGATGAAATAGTGATACTTGTAAACAATGTTCAGGGTAAGCTTTGCTTTTAATGATTCTTATATCTTGGAATTCCAAGTGGGGTATAGTAGGACACTCTTAATAAGAGTCACCTATATGAGTGTGAAGTGGGCCGCTTCCATGAGAGTTTCAACGCTGAATTCTCTAAAGCACTTCATGAATTTACCAAGATATGTTTAGGGCCGAAATGAAAACAACTATAAGAACGAAATATGTTCGAAAAGGAGTTGTGTGAATTCTATTGTCTTTGTATACACAAACGCCTGAACAGTTCAAGACATCATGTTTACTAGTTAGTCAATATATCCAATAGTCTTTCACTAAGGAAAGTTCAAAGCCACAAGCTACTTCTCTCGATACAGTAACTTTTCTTCTAGTCTTTTTGTGTTTGCATCATCATTTGCATTGTGTTTATCAATTTCTATTCATGTGGAGGATTGTTGGAAAAATAGCATGGAGTGAATAAGAAATTGATATTTTCTATGTTCACTTAGATGTTATTAAAAGTGGTAAAAATCATGAGTCCTACATAGGAAAGGAAATAGATAATATAAGAGTTTATATGCTCATGAGTTGGACATTAGGTTGGGCTTTTGGCATATGTAACTATTTTATTATTTTAATTTTTGAGTCAGTTAGTCTGTGCACAACAGTTATTACTGAAACAAAATGTCTGTTTAGTAACGTATAATAATTCATAGTCCCTCATTCATAAAAATAACTTTTCAGAAAAAACTCTCCTAGAGTGAGAATATTTTTGTGCATTTCATTTTGTGTCAAAGAGAGAGAAAGAGACATTGAGTAGTTTGCAGAGCACGACATTGTGTGCTTTGTTTTCGTGCTGTAGATCATTTTATCTTGGGAGGCAGGCGTCCATGAGTCTCAAAGCACCACAGTGACCATGTAAGGGGCGAAATCTGCTTTAAGGAGATTGTGTCAAACACAAGACTTAATCTGAATAATTCATTCTTCACGCATTTGGTTTGTCAATTTTTAATTATTTGCAAATTTCTTCTTATATATATTCAATATTTGTTTATTGCTTTTGTCTATCATATCTATTTATGTTATTGCTTATATTTAGATCTGTGTTGTTCCTTTTACTTTATCACAAAAGAAAATTGTTGAAATATATCCAACAATTTATATATAAAATTTGCTTTTACATTAGTGGATAGCTATTAAGGTCTACCGCTATGACAAAGGTTGTCCAATGAGCATTGATATATTGATGGTTTTATTCAAATTGATTGTCTTAACTCTTACATCAAATTTGACATGTTGGAGTAGTAGAAAACAGAATCATAGTGTCCATTTCTTTCTGAAATTGCTAGGATCTTATAATAATATTTACATAACTTTTACCACAACTTGTCATGTGGCGAGTTGTGAAATATGAAAATGTGAACTCACATTAACCCATCATTTTTTCTACACCACTTACAACTCATCATGTGATGAATTATGATAAAAGTTGTGTGAATAGCTGTTCTACTACCATTATTTTTTCTTTATTGAATCAATTGCTGGCATGCCAAGATACCATATTAATAGTGACAGACGAATCTTGACTTTTTAGAAGAAGAATTCTTCAAGTTCACGCTTTGGAATATATATTATATTCATCATACCTAACTTAAATTTATATTGCTTGTTTTTTTTTTTTTTTTTTTTTTGAGAAACAAATTTATATGGGTAAAATATCATTTTCGTCCCTAAATTATCACAAAAGTTCTATTTTCGTCCCTAAACTATCACAAAAGTTCGTTTTTCGTCCCTAAACTTCCAAAAGTTCTATTTTTGTCCATAAACTTTTTCAAATGTATTGATTTTCGTCCCTAAACTTCCAAAAGTTCTTAACAGAGTGCTGATGTGGGAGGGACGAAAATCAATACATTTGGAAAAGTTTAAGGACGAAAATAGAACTTTTGAAAGTTTAGGGACGAAAAACGAACTTTTGTGATAGTTTAGGGACGAAAATGATATTTTACCCAATTTATATTGCTTGTTTTATGTAATGTTTGAGGCAATTTGTTTTATTAGTCTTAGTACGGTCTTACCCTAGAAAAATATCATAATGTCTATTTCATTGTATAATTGCCACATGCCCACATGCCAAGATACCAGTGACGGTGATATGCATATGAAGCTTGACTTTTCAAAAAATGAATTATTCAATTTTAAATATTCGATTACGTTTCATCATATTTAATTTATATATTTTTTTTTTGATAAACATTTAATTTATATTTATGAATTCATCATCCACATCTCAATCAAATAAATTAAAACTAGTTGTAGGGATTTAAACCAAGATAATTAGGTCATTTGCTATAATTAAATTCCAATTATTAGTTAGTGAGTCACATTAATGTTATTGAGTAAAAATTAATTAATTTACTATACAATGTAACTATCTTACTATCTGGGCTACAAATATGATATCTTATTAGGGTTTTGTGTGTGGGAACTGTGAATGTCAGAGTGTAGTCTTCCACACCACAAGGAAAAAGTGTTAGGTTCTATAATTGATTTTCTTTTTCAAAAATCAGTTTTTGTGCAATCGTCCTTTACATTGTGTGTTTTGATTTCATATAAAAATTTGCTTCAGTTGTGTCTGTTAGAGCATTAGCATTGGAAAATGCTAATGCTACTCTATTTTACCATTCTAAAACCTCACTTTATCACTATAACATCCAATTTTACAATACCCCCTACACCCCAAACTTCTATTTCACTCTTTTACTCATTAAAATATTATTTTTTATCATTTCTTTATTATTTATTTTCAACCGTTTTTTCCTGGGTTTTTCAACAGTCTCACACAGAGCAAACCCATTCAAACCCACACAGAGAGCCACACAGAGCTAACCCACACACACAGCCACTCACACACAGCATCCCATCACCACACACACACCGATCAAAAAAATCATCACCGGAGCAAACCCATTCAAAAAAAAATCATCCCCAAAGCCACCGGAGCAAACCCATTCAAAAAAAATCATTCAAACCCACACACAGAGCCACACACAGAGCAAACCCACACACACAGCATCCCATCACCACACACACACCGATCAAAAAAATCATCACCGAAGCAAACCCATTCAAAAAAAATCATCCCCAAAGCCACCGGAGCAAACCCATTCAAAAAAAATCATCACCGGAGCCACCAGAGCAAACCCATTCAAAAAAAATATCCCCAAAGCCACCGGAGCCACCATCGGAGCTCGCCATCAACCGATCCCAGCCCACCGATCCAAACCCAGCTCGCCGATCCACACTGATCCAACCTCCAACCTCAAAAATCCAAAACCCAGCACCGGTGCAATGAGAGAGAGGTCGTGCGATGAGAGATGAGAGAGAGGCCGTGTGAGATGGGTGAGAAATTTCGGCGAAGCTTCAGAGATGAGAGAGTAGATGGAGAAACAGAGAAGGAAGAGAGAGAAGAGAACAGAAAAAATGAGAGGGATGAGAGAGAAATTTCGGGTATAAAAGGAGTAAAATATTAATTTTTTTTTTGCAATACTGTGAACAGTGCAATTCTATGTTTAGAATTGCACTGTAGCACTATTGCAAAAAAATTTGCAATAGTGCTGTTTGCAATTCTCTGATGCAGCTGGTTTTGAGACCAAAAATGCTAAATATTCCTTAGATTTGGCTTTAGCATTTGCCAATGCTAATGCTCTTAAGGATTACCAAAGGTTATTTCTACTGTTAGTATCAGAGTTATAAGGTTGTTCTTGGTTCGATCTTTTGTCAAAAATAAAAGAGATTGGATGCTTATCACTCTCTTGAAGACCAAGCATCATTAGGGGATAAAAGGAGGGTTTTGTTTGCCTAAAGTAAATGTGAAACAGATCATGAATTTGTCAGAAATTTGTGAAAGCAACAGAATCGATTGAAAGGAAGATGAAGAAGGTGCCAAATATAAGAGAAGGCAAGAAATTAGAGTTCGGTGTGTGAAAATATATGGAAGAATGCAATTTATGTGATATATTGTGATCGATAATTCAAAAGGTAAAAAGTGTTGAAAAGAACTTGAGAGAAGAAACTAGAGAAGGCACTTTAATTGTCTCATGTACAAAGAAATTCTATCGTGGAGTTGGAATGTTCTAAGGTTGTGTTTGGATGACAAATTTTGGATTTGAATTTAGATTTTAAATAAATTGATTTTAAATTCATTGATTTTTTTTTTTTCTTTTGAGTATTTTTATACGGTAAAAAATTTGAAATTCCATTGTTTGGATACTTGATTTGGATTTGATTTTAAATCAATAGAAGAAGAAGTTGAGAGAAGAAATAGGCCAAGAAAGAAAGAAAAAGAAAAAGAAAGAAAGAAGAAGACGGTGGAGAAAAAAGGTGTGAAGAAGAAAGAAGAGAAAGAAAGAAAAAGGAATAGGAAAGAGACTTTGAGTTTGAGTGAGACAAGTCTTGCATTTGGGCCCCACTAATTGTGTTTTATTACCAAATTGTCATTTATCTCGTTACTCAAGAATTAAAAAAACCAAAAAGTTGTTTTCAATTCTTACCACTTAGTTTCAATATTTTGAGTAATGAGTGATGAAAATAAAGTAATGACTAATGAGAATCAAACCAAACAAAGGTTGTACAATTGTTTGATTTGTGACTAGGATGTTATCTATGAAATTAATGGTTCAAATCAAAGGTTCATGGTCTACAAGCTGTTAAAAAAAGAAAAAGAGAGCAAGGTTTCTAAGACCTCATATTTGTTTGAGATAAAATTATAATTGTTTAAATAAACGGTATCAAGATATCAAAATTTTTTTTTGTTGAATGTTTTTTTTTTGCTGAAAGTATCAAGATATCAAATTTAGTTGAAAGAAAAGGAGAAAAAAAAATGTCAATGACCATTGGACCTAATTAATGGCATTCTACCTATCTCCAAGGTTAAATAAGCAGTATCAAGAAGTTTTTTTTGAGCCAACGGGGCTTGGCTCAGCTGGTAAGGTTCGGACGCTTCGTCTAACCCACCTAGGTTCGAGTCCTGCTGCCAGCAGGTTTCCGTTGGTGGGTAAACTTAGTGGTGAGGTGTACTCAGAGATGAGGTGACTCCCACACAATGGTACAGTCGGGCCCCCGAGATTGGGCTACCTCGGCTGAGGCCACTGGCTCCCTGCTCGGGGGTGCAATATGACCATAAAGACCCCATTTTTCGTTTCTCAAAAAAAAGATATCAAATTTTGTTTTTTTGTTTTTTTTTTTATATTTTTATAAAAACAAAATCCACAAAAAAATTAGCTAGAATTATCTTGGTTTCTTCCATAAATCTTTGAATATACCAATTAACTTCCTATGTATCTCCCTTGGTAGCTCCTATCACGTTCAGGGCATACCTCCCTCTAAAATAACATAATTGAGGTCACTTTTTGATGTTTAGTGGCATTAGCTTGCTGGTAATACAGACATAGTTTTGCCAAGCAGGTACAGGTTCAAATCTTAGCACGTAACTTATATAAATTTACTTTTTTGAAGTTTTATTTTTCCTCAAGGTCCATAAGCAGAAAGTTTGATACATGAGAAACAAATAAAACAAATCAAACCATTATTTTCTAGTACCAGAAAGTTTTATTTTTCTTCAGGGTCCATAAGCATTTGCCAACGCATTTTTCGGTAAGTTTGATTTATATTTTTGGTTGTGCTTATAGTATTTAATTAACACATTACTTTTCATTTTTTATATATGTTTTAAGTTGTGCTTATAGTTTAAGACCTTACTTATTTCTTTAAATATATGTATTTAATGTTTTACTTATTTCGGTATGTTTGAAGTTGTGCTTATAGTTAAATACTTATTTCTTTAAATAGTATTTAACCAGTATTTAATGATTGATGAAGATGGCAATTCCACACTGGAATGGTTTAAAAAGACATATAGGGACGATGACAAGTATATGTCAAAATTGATGTTTTAGTTGCTTCGGGCTTTATCTCCTCCTTACATGTGCCAATCTCATTATTTGAGGTTTTACGTAAGTAGGATGATGTTGTTTGATTTTTGGATTCTAGGCAGTTATATTTTTCTCTCTCAACATTTCTATCTCATTTTACTTTACATATACATACACAATTTTAATTTTGTGCACAGACAAATTCATATTCTAAATTCTGTTGGATGACTGTCATCAAGTTTCACGTACGCCTTTTTTATTTTATCATATGAAGAAACTTTAATACTTCTCTAACAAAATCAACCTCTAAATTTGCTCTTAGTTGTGCTATATGTCAGCTCATGTCATGAGAATATAGCTTAAATACTATTAAAAGGAGCAGTATTTTGTTTGTTTTAATCTCTCTCTCTCTCTCTCTCTCTCTCTCTCTCTCTCTCTCTCTCCATTTAAAGAACTTGTTGGTGGTGGAGGTTGTGGTTGTGGATTTATGGGTTTGCCATTGGTGGTGATGGAGCTGGGTTTCGGTGTAGCTGGGTATTGGTGCATGAAATGAGTTTCTGGGAAAAGAGATGTTAATCAGTATTGATGAAAAGCATAAAGAAATAGAAATTGAAAGAAGAGTAAAGAAGACTGAACCTGTTTCCGATCTGAGCCGACGTCGGATAGGGAGGTCTGTGCAGTGCTTTTCGCAAAATGGGGTTTGGGTTTGTTTCTGGACTGGGTGTGCTGCATTGCGAGAAAATGTCTTGTGAGAGGTAAGAGAAATCCCCCTGCGGGTACCAACTATAAGCATACAGTGTGGTGTTAATGGGTGGGCTCCACCATTTTGACAAAAAGTAGGCTTAAATTTTGAGTTATGTGACTAGGTTAATTGCCAAACAAGAATTTTGGAGTTTTTGAGAGAAAGTGGAAACTGAGTTATGAGTTATGAATTTTGAGTTTGAGTTATGAGTATTGAGTTATGAAAATTGAGTTATGGCCAAACCAAACAATTTTTTCTATTGAGATTCTTTTTTAGATTTGTTAAAGCATTGTATTTTGAGAGGCTGATGTTGGTGGGAATCAAATGGGTCAAGAATCAGTACCAAAAAAAAGGTCTCTAAATGAACAAAGATTGCTCCTTTGATTGGATGAATGAAAAACTTGTATTTGTTCCAAAAAAATAACCAAAAACATTTTACATGAAACTTTATACATACTAGGTGGACAATGTGAACAGCTCTCTTTGTTGGCTTGGTAGTCAGTTGCTCACTTTTCTTATCCCAAGTTAGAAGGTGGACAATTTGATTGTTGCTGAAAGTTGCTAAAAACTGATTGTTGCTGAAAACACTGTAGCAAAATAATTTTTAAATGTGTGAATAGTATCGTGGGACCCACTTTTAATATTAAATATTGCATAAACAGTATATGAACAGTACACGCACAGTATTTTTTGTCTCCTAAAAGTCAATAAGTCCGGCTGCTAAAAAAAAAAAAAAAAAAAAAAATTGAAAACGCAACTTTACTTTGAGTGACAAGTAGTGCTATCCAAACCGGGCCTTAGTTTTGCCGTTCCTCCACCTTTATAATATATTAATATTGTTGTGCTTTATGATGTACATTCTAAAGATTGTGTAAAATCCTTTTAGTGACATAATGCCATGGCAGTGCTAGCAAGCTCTACCATAGTAGCAGATAGCTCCCACAAGACAGTGATGGCAGAATTAAGACTATGATCTCAGTTTAGACTCAAAATTTTAATCACAGATGACTATTTCTGTCTCCCAGAACACAGTCTGTATAATAGCCGAGTCAATAAATTTATTGGAACTTTTCGTAACAATCTCACAGGAAAACACTTTTTAGTTTCTAATGGTAAGGGTTACCATTAAACCATAGAAAAATAGAAAAAAAGGAGTCTTTTTCTCTCTCGAGTAAAGGTCATCTCCCTCCCATAGTTCATTGACTTTGGGTCTTTCCTTTGACTACCCTGGTTTCATCGACCAGAGTATGGTCAATCTATAACCTTATAGAATGGAACAAGCAGTGTTGGATGGGTTGCAAAACTTGCAACTCACCAAGGAGGAAGAAGATAGCATACAGATCTCAGTCCACAGTAGAAACGAGCTATTGGAGGAATGCCATCTAAGTCTTTTTGGAAAGCTATTATCAAATCGGCAGCAAAATCAACGTGCATTGAAAAGCACTCTAAGATTAGTTTGGAGAATGGGGTCAGATTTGAGGATTGTGGAAGTAGGAAATGACATCCTCCAGTTCAAGTTTTGTTCGAAGCATCAGTTGGAATGGGTGGAGAAGAATGGTCCATGGAATTTCGACAATAATCTCCTGCTCCTGGGTAGATGGCGCAAAGGACTAACAGCTGCAAACATTACTTTCTCACACACACCATTCTGGGTTCAGGTGTGGGGAGTGCCTTTTGAGTTAATGACAGAGGAAACTGGAAGAGATATTGGGAACAGAATGGGATTTTTTGTTGAAATGGATAAGAGATCATGGCAGATGGACCAAGCCAAGTTTATGAGAGTCAGAGTTGAACTACCAATAGACAAGCCACTTCGTCGAGGTGGATACCTGATGGATATGGAAGGAGACAAAACATGGGTCACATTCAAGTATGAGAGACTCCCAACGATTTGCTTTATTTGTGGAAGAATAGGCCATGATAATAGGCACTGTAACATTGCCATGGATGGACATCAAGCGGAGTATCAATACGGTGATTGGATTAGAGCCAATGGGAATTACAAAGGAAGCCACGAGAGGATGAAGACCAGGAAAGACGAAGGTAACCTGTCAAGTGGCGATGGTGGAAAAAAAAGCTCTCAACCGTCAACGGAGGCGACAAAAAATCTGGTGAGGATTGACGATGGAGGCGGAAGCAAAATATCTGATGGTGACAGAAGGGAAGGAAAATCTGAAAATTGGGGAGCTCTAGGTGATGATGTGGTGTCAGGAAGGCAGGAAGCTAGTCACCCTAAAGGATGGGACAGCACTGAGGGGGGACCACCAACTATGGAAAAAGGAGAACAGGTATGTGCCTCACAACAAGTCTTAAAGTTTGAACTAGCTAAAGGAAAAGAAAAAGTTTGTATTGATGCAAACTCGGCAGTGGGCTCACAGATAGTGGGCTTAAGTGAAGAGCACGAGGTCACCAGCCCTTTAAAGTCCAAGCAAAGCACAAAGGCTGAGAGTGAAATGGGCTACCTTGATATGGGACAGTGCAAAGAAAAGAAGCCCAAAACAAAGGGAAGATTAAAGAAATTAGCAAGGGAAAGAGGCCCACTAGGAGATGAAGTAATGTTGGACCACGAAGGAGAAGTTGGACTTAAACGGAAAGGTAAGTTAGAAAATTTAGAAGAAGAGGAAGACAGAAAACTTAAAAAGAAATGTGTTGAAGTCATTACCAGTGATATTCTGGTACCTGCAGAAACGGCGGAGGCTGAGAGACAGCCCCGCCGAGAGCCATGATTGCCATGTGCTGGAACTGCCGAGGGCTTGGGACCCCCCGGTCAGTTAGAGCGTTGCGCGAGTGTGTGCGGCGTTGGGATCCCAAGGTAGTCTTCTTATCGGAGACAAAGAAGAATATTGCAGGAATGAAGAGGGTGAAAGTGAAACTTGATTTTGTGAATGGTTTTTATGTCCAACGGCAAGGAAAGGGAGGGGGCTTAGCAATGTTTTGGAGGAAGGAGATCAATCTGGAGATCAAAAGTTACTCTAAGCACCACATTGATGCTGTGATTACTGAAGAAGCAACAAGTTTTAAATAGAGGATAACTGGGTTTTATGGTCACCCAGAGACCCATCGTAGAAAGGAATCATGGAGTTTCCTAAATACGCTAAACCAACAATACCATCTGCCATGGTTATGTCTTGGCGATTTCAATGAAATCCTGTCGAGAGAAGAAAAGTTGGGTGGAGCTCTGAGGCCTCAGCAACAGATGGATGCCTTTCGCAATGTGGTTAACAGATGTGGGTTCAAAGACATGGGATACAGCGGGCCAAAGTACACATGGTGCAATCAACAGGAAGGGGAAAACAGGATGTATTTGAGGTTAGACAGAGCTTTTGCTACAATGGACTGGGTGGAATATTTTAGAGACATCAAGGTTAGACATTTGGTAGATACAACATCTGACCATTGCCCTTTGTTACTTGCGGAATCACGGGTCTTGCAGCAGCGGGGTAAGTGTAGATTCCACTTTGAAGCAATGTGGACTAGACGGGCAGATTGTAAGGATATAATTGAGCAAGTCTGGAATGAAGGTACAAGCCTGAATAATCCGAGTGGGCTCATTACTGGGCTAAGGCAATGTGCAGATGCTCTTTCCAAATGGAGCAATTCAGCTTTTGGCCAAATACCAAAGAAGATACAGGAGAAAAAGAAAGCCTTAAGTGCCCTGACCAAGGATGATATTGACAGACAGAATGGAGCTGAAATTAATAGATTGAGGAGGGAGATTAATGAGTTGTTGGATGAGGAGGAAATGTGGTGGCAACAAAGATCCAGGGTGCAATGGCTGGGCGAGGGAGATCGCAACACAAAATACTTCCATCATCGAGCATCGGAACGAAGAAAAAAGAACACAATTAATGGCTTATGGAATGAAGAGGGGGTTTGGTGTGACAGTAAAGAAAATATCGCCAGTGCAGCAATTGCATATTTTGAAGGGATATATACAACCACACACCTAACCCGAGTTGAAGAAGTAACGAACCTGCTTCCTCGCAAAGTTACTATGGAGATGAATGCTGATCTCACTCGGGATTTCACCATGGAGGAGGTCAGAACAGCTCTTAGCCAAATGCATCCAACAAAAGCGCCTGGCCCGGATGGTATGTCTGCTATCTTTTACCAAAAATATTGGGCTATTGTTGGAAATGATGTCACAAATATGGTGCTTAATGTGCTTAATTCAGATGCTCCTATAACTGACATAAATAACACTAATATTGCTTTGGTGCCAAAAGTGAAAAACCCCACTAGAATGAAAGATTTTCGTCCTATCAGCCTTAGCAATGTGTGTTACAAGCTGATTTCCAAGGTTCTTGCAAACCGCTTGAGAACAATTCTTCCACAGATAATCTCGGAGAACCAAAGTGCATTCATATCGGAGAGGTTGATAACAGATAATGTGCTCGTAGCTTTTGAGCTAATGCACTATCTGGATCACAAAAAACATGGAAAAGAGAGCTTTATGGCAGTTAAACTCGATATGAGCAAGGCATACGACAGGGTTGAATGGGTTTTTGTTGAAAAGGTGATGAGGAAGCTGGGTTTTCATGGAAAATGGATTGAATGGGTGCTGAAATGCATCACAACTGTCACGTATTCAGTCTTGATCAATGGGGAAGCTCACAGTAGGATCTGTCTAAGTAGGGGGCTTAGATAAGGAGACCCATTATCACCCTATGCACAGAAGCTTTTTCAGCCCTTATTGTTGAAGCAAATAACAGCCAAAGTCTCACTGGAGTATCTATATGTAGGGGCTGTCCGAGGGTTACTCATTTGTTCTTCGCGGATGATAGTCTACTGTTTTGTCAGGCAGAAAGACAGGAATGCACCAAGTTGGTAGAAATCCTAAAATGTAGCCTCAGGACAAAAAATCAATGTAGATAAGTCAGCAGTGAATTTCAGCCACAATACAACCCCCGAAGCAAGAAGTGAAGTCTTGGAAATCCTTGGACCTATGCAGGACACAAGACAAGGTAAATACCTTGGCCTTCCATCTGTGATAGGCAAGTCGAAGAATCAAGTTTTTGCAGAAATAAAAGAGAAAGTTGGAAAGAAACTATTGGGTTGGAAGGAAAAAATGCTCTCAATGGGTGGAAAGGAAATTCTCATAAAAGCAGTAACCCAGGCAATCCTCACGTATACCATGAGCTGCTTCTTGCTCCCAAAAGGCTTGTGTGATGATTTGGAAAGGATGGAGAGGAATTTCTGGTGGGGTCAGAAAGACCAGGAGACAAAAATGTCCTGGGTTAGCTGGAGGAAAATGTGCATGTCGAAGGCACATGGAGGTATGGGCTTCCGCAATCTCCAAGCTTTCAACTTAGCAATGTTAGCAAAGCAAGCATGGCGCATCTTGGCTAATCCAACATCCTTGGTTGCACGAATGTACAAGGCAAGGTATTTTCCCTACAGTGACATTTTGGGGTCAAAGCTAGGGGGCAGCCCTTCTTATGCTTGGCGGAGTATCCATAATAGCCTAGAGGTAATTAGGAAGGGCACTAGATGAAGAGTGGGGAATGGAAGGATGATACATATATGGGAGGACAAATGGCTGCCGACACCAACCACATATAAAATCTGCTCCCCCCAGCAAGATATTGGAGATTTCCCAATGGTCTCATCCCTAATTGATGAAGAAACGAGGCGTTGGAAAATGGACAGAATCAGAAGGTATTTCCTACCCTTTGAGGCTGAAACCATACTTAACATTCCGCTTAGCTATAATTTGCCAGAAGACAAAATAATTTGGGTAGGAAACAAACGCGGCATGTTTTCTGTCAAGAGTGCATACTATGTAGCCTTGCCATTGGTGGAAAAATCTAAATTGGGTGAATGCTCGAATGAGGATTATAGAACCCCGCTGTGGAAGAAAATGTGGCAGCTTAAGCTCCCCTCAAAGATCAGAATTTTCGCTTGGAGAGCATGCATGGAGGGACTGCCAACGAGATTGAATCTGCACAAGAGAGGGATAAACACTAAAGTGAAATGCCCATTATGTGAGAAAGCTGTAGAAAGCACTAGTCATAACTTGCTATATTGTGATAGAATTTGGGATGTTTGGTGGAATTGGCACGATTGCCCGATAAGCTTGTTGGCAGAGAATAAGACCTTTGTGGATGTTGCATTGCAGATTCCGAATATAGGAACCCTTCATGACCTTGAAACCTTCTATGCCACGGCTTGGTCCATCTAGTATAGAAGAAACAAAGTGATCCATGAATCCCTTTGCCTCTCTCCATACCAAATCTGGGGGTATGCATAGCGAACCCAAGAGGATTACAAAAGAGCTATGTTAGTACACCAGATAAGACAGCAGCCTCCTGAAATTGGGTGGACAGCACCACCTCTAGGTTTTTATAAGATAAATGTTGATGGTGCAACTGATGGGAATAGAAGTTTGTCCAGTGTAGGTGTGGTAATCCGTGACTGCAAGGGCATGGTAGTAGTAGCAAGGAGCAAGGTGATGAATGGAATGTATGAAGCAGAAACTACTGAAGCTATTGCAGTCGAAGAAGGTATCCTCCTAGCTCGTGAAAGAGGACTCAATCAAGTTATCATTGAGTCAGACTCTCTCTCAGTAGTCCACGCTGTCAATACAAACTCAAACATGGGAGAGTTGGGGGTTCAATTATTTAAGGAATCACAGGCTTACTAAGGGCTTTTGGAAGTTGGAATTTGAAGCATCTGAAAAGGGAATACAATAGGGCTGCGCATGAATTTGCACATATAGCAAAAGTTGATGAGGCTACTCAAACATGGGAAGGAATAGACCCGCCAATGCTGCAACGTCTTCTCATCATAGATAGGGTGAAATGTTAAGTTGTTATATTTTTGTTCCTTCTACCCTTTGTTGTACTTCAATTTCAGTTTCAGTTTAATGAAAATTGAGTTTTCCTCTCAAAAAAAAAAAAAAAAAAAAAAAAAAAGAAAAAGAAAAAAGAGACAGTCACTAAACTAAGAATTTTTGTCAAATGCTCCATGGGGTCTGTGAAGACAGATTTTCCAATAGTAAAGCAACTACGTGCCCATTGGTGTTGAGCTTATGCCAACCCCAGAACTCTAAAATACGGGGGCACGTGCGCACACATCCATAGAGCTGCACAAACGATTCATTTACTAAAAGGAGTCATTCACCACAATCATAAAAGAGGTAGTCAAACTGGCATAAGTAGACATTCATCCAAACCATCTTGAATTTAAAAAGAACATATAATACTAAAAAGTTGACGAACTAAAACCATTGATCCAAACCATAGTGTACTGCCTAAAACATCAATCTAACGAATTGCAGAGAATTTACATCTAATCTAATTCCATCATTTTCTTAGTTTTATTTGCAACTTCTATTCACACAAATGCATCTTAAGCATGATTCAACAAATCCCAAAGGTGTTCTCGCCACTGTAGGTCATATAAAGGAAACCATCTTCTTCCTTAATTTCCTCATAAATTGCAGACATCATGGCCGCTGCAATAAAAAACAATACTCCAAATCATAAAAGTGGAAAGAAAGGGAGTGCAAATTTGAAAACAAAAAATAGTGACTATCTTACCAGTGGGTCATAGAATGTTCTTGACAAAAATGAATATAGCCTTCTCAGGACTTAACTTGATCCTCTTTCGAACCACATACACAAACTGATCACCAGTCAAATCAGCAGGAACCAGATACCTACATTCATCCCAATGGGGCACATTTAATTTCAGATACAATAAAAGGAATGGGAAGGCCTAGAGAATGAACAAACAATATATGGACATAACCTTCCAAATCCACTCAACGATAAATGAGAACTAAAATATGAAATGCTTTTTTTTTTTAATTGAACCCAAGACCTTACCCTTCACCATTTCTTAGGAGGGGGGATCATTGGCCTAAACTATGAAATGGTTACTTGTGACTACTCGAGGAAACTCTTAAAACATATTAAATGTCACAGTTCAACAAATACCACAGTTGAGGCCATATACCAAGTAAAGCAAATATATTTCGAATAGACCAAGTAACCACAAATTCTTTATCAAGCAGAGTAAAGCAAAAATCAGATTTCTTCATTATTGGGTATAGAAAAAAATAATCAAGTAACCATAAATTCTCTCGTTACTTTCTCCGCCCAAAATCAGATTTTTATCAAGAAGACTAAAATCAAATTATAGTAGGAGAAAAAGATAAAGAGAAACCTGTTTGACGAAATTGAAGAGCTCAATTTCTTCTTTTGTGGGTCTTCATTAGGGCTTTGTTTAGTAGAAGGAGAGGTAGAAGGGGAGAAGCGTGAAAGTGCCAAAAAAAAAAAAAATTGAATTTATTTTTTCCTTTTTTTGTTTATATATGTAACGTGACCAGTATCCACTCAAATTAAAACAATGGTCAAGATCAAAACACCATTAAATCAATGGTTTAGATTAAGGTGCGTTAGAAATTGGGCTGGTTTTGATCCAACCCATAAGCTATGGCCTATGGATCGTCCACATGGGTTACCTAATAAGTAAGTTTAAATTTAAACTTACTGATATTGGTATGAGTTATTAGTATCAGTAGTGGGGTAATTTAAACTTAATAGATATTGATATGGGTTATCAATATAAGTGGCGGAGTAATTTAAACTTAATAGATGAGATCTTTTAGGGATCACATATATCTGATAGTAAGTGAATCTCTACTAGTATTTAAAATACTCTTACATCAGTCAGATTGATGATAGACACAGTGAGTGAACATACGTATAGTTTTGAGTGCTCTCTCAAAATAAGCAATCTCTCTGGGACACCATCTATTGTTCCCTAGAATTTGGAGCGTGGAAATTAGGAGAGACCCAGTAGCCTCTCTTGCAATTTGGAGGTGTTCTACAAAGGAGATCGTGAGGAGTTCGTAAAGCAAGCAAAGCACAAGATCCGACAGTTTGATGAACTATTCCACCAAAAGGTATGTGTCTATATGACCTCTAGTAAACAGTAACGACGCCACATTATGCTCAGGGTGTTCCCAGGAACACCCTGACTTGAATTTTTTTTTTATATATAATAATTAAATTTTTTTTATTTGTTTACCCTTAAAAAAAAAAGGAACACCCTCTATCAAAATTAGGAACACTCTCAAATTAAAAAAAAAAAAAAATTATTTGTTCTACTTTCAAGCAAAAAAAAAAAAAAAAAATTTTGTAAAAGAGCAAAACAACGAACGGCAAGCCCAACATCAAGCCCACGGTAAGCCCAACAGATTATAGAGGAAGCAAACCCACGGTTTCTCAAAAAAAAAAAAAAAAAAAAACCAAACCCCAATACAGAGCAAATCACTAAATCAGAAACCTCAAATCAATAAATCAATACATTAGAAATCACTAAAGCTAAAGCAAACCTAAAAACAGAGCAACGCCTCCCCTTAGAAGTTAGATCGATCTTGTCGCAGTCCAGACTCCAGAGCACATCATTGCCCCTCATCAGAGATAGGTCCAGTTGCAATCCAGAGCACATCGTCGCTCATCGGAGATTGCTCGTCGGAGATTGCTGGCACATCGCGTCGCACATCGCTCGCAGATCGCTTGACGGTCACTGCCTTAGCCTCAGCCTTCACTCTTCAGGCCTCCCTGCTCAGCTGCTCCGGTGCTCCCTCAAGGTATATCTCTCTTTTTCTCTCTGACTCTCTCTCAGTCTGTCACTCACTCTCTCTAAAATCTGAAATGAAATAAATGGAATGGGTCTCTGCCTCTGACTCTCTCTCTTTATTCTTTAAGAGTAATTATCTGAATTGTGATTGGCTGAAGCAGTGAAGCTTTAACTTTATTAATATTTTGCCTAGTTTTTGACTTTTTGAATTTGCCTTTATCTTATGATTCTTATCCCTTTTATTTTATTTTATTTTATTTTTTTTATTTTAGAGGAAGATGATTCTTATCTGTTGGTTGGTGTATGTTGGTGTTGGTGTTGGTGAGTTGGTGAGATATTGTCTTTTAGTGTAATGTTATTGTGGTTTGTGATTGTGAAATTTTCTGATTGGCTCATGATCTTAAAAATTAATAATTTAATTAATCAATACATTATAAAACACAAACAAATTAAATTATGTTAGGCTAACAACAATTAATAATTTTATAATTAATAAAATAACAATATAATCAATTATAGTTTATAAAAGACAAACAAATTAATAAAATAACTGAACAACAATAATTAATAATTTTATTAATATTTCAAATGAACTTATAGTTTATTATACAAGTACTTTTGTTAATTTCTTTTCTTTTCATTTTTTTTTTCCTTTTGAGGTTTTTCGGTATACAGAATGCAAATTTGTTTTGGTTTTAAGAACTTTTTAAAAAAAAAAAAAAAAAAAAAAAACTTTAAAGCACAAACTTCATGTTGGCCAAATCTTGAATTTCGGTTGGTATTTACCGAAACATCCCAAAACATCTGAAATAGACTGAAATGATTTGAAATTTTTTTAAAGTGAAATAGGAACACCTTGGACAAAATTCCTGGAGTCGCCACTGCTAGTAAAGTATATAATTATTCAACATTGGTATCAGAGTTAGGTTATGCTTGCTTTCACTCTTGAATGATGCCATGAGCTCTCTAAAAATTATAGATCTTTTAATTTTCAGATCTGTAATTTTTAGAAGCATGTTATGGCATGTAGAGAGAAAAATAAAAAGCTGTAATTTTTTGATTGTTTACATGTAATCTGAAATTTACAGGTTTATTTTGACCCATTAAATCTTGTTTAATGTCAAATATTTTTTTAATGGTTCGAAAGTACATTAAAATGAAACACCCCGTTCTGTTAGTCCTACACCGAGGACCAAGTGAATAACTGTGTATTCAGTATTCATTGGCCAAGATTTGCTTTGGCTATGAGTCCTGGAGGGCTCCACTAACCACTAATTGTTTGAGTGGTTATCTAAATAAAAATAAAAATAATAAAATGAAATAGCCCCACGTTGTTGTTAGTGTATTAGTTACACTTGAACACAACATTATCCTTGTTTCTTTTAACAAGGATATTGTGCAGATCACGTTGGTGTATAAGTACACACAAATTGTTGTTTTTTCCTTCAACAAGGAAACTGTGCAAGTGATAAGCCACACGCAAGTGGCTGTGTGGGTTTGTAATATTATTTACAAATGCTGTGTGGATTTGTAACATAGTTTACAAAGGAATTGGGTTATAACAATATAGAAAATTATATCAAAATCAAATGTTATAACATGCACAGTGGGATTTCTTATTAATTATTTCAATTTATAGTAAAACACTATATATTCTTAATTTTTTTTAGACCACATTTTTTCTAATGTAACATATATGTAATTGTAGTGTGTGTGTGTGTGTGTTTTTTTTTTTTAATTGTGATGTTAAAATAGAATTGTGATAATATGAGAAAATTGTGAAATTAGTTTTCTAATTTCTGTATAAATATGCATGGTTTTAATCTTTGAATTAATTTATGATGTCTTTTTAACATATTGTGGTATGATTGAGTTGATATTATATGATTGCATTATGTGATGAATATGTGTCCAAGTGCTTATGAGATTCTTTGGTTCATCTCTATGGTTAGAGATTGTATTGGTAATTTATGCAACATATTTTTATTTATTGTTATTGTGGATGGATAAGACAATTTTTGAAATTATTTGGTAACGTGGCATCCCCAATTTTTTAATTACAAATAGAATCTTTGTAGTAGGGTACTTGAATATGTAATTTTTTGGGCCAATAATTTTTGGCAATTTTTTTTTTGAGCCATTGTTTTTGGCAATGTAATTTAATTTTGGAAGCCATGTAAGGGGATGTGTTTCACGGTTACCTATAATTTTCAAAATTTAGTCTTAGCATGTTGTATGAAATTACCAATAAGGCTTATAGTGGAGCTCATGCACAATGTGTTGTGTACAAAGATGTGTGGACACATGTTATATGTATGATTTAATATGTGGATGGTGTGATGTTTTATTCTTCACAAAATTTTATTTAAAAATAAATTAGATGTGTTATTCCAATTTACATAGTGAGAGATGATTATGAGCTTAGCGAAATTTTCGATCTCACTATGTTGAAAGGAATATCATGGTCTAGTTGGATTTTTTGGAAATATAATTTAAAAATGTATGTGCTAATGTCAACTTGTGTAATGAATGTAGTGAACATGACCACTAAGAATGTAGTTGCTGATCTAACTAAGGGAGAGAAACTAGATGGAACCAACTATGATATGTGGCATAGAAAAATTCAATATCTACTTAATGAACAAGAGGTCCTTGAAACCCTAACCAATGTGATGATGTGACCTAAAAATGGAAATACTACCCAACATCACCGTGACATAGAGGCCTATGAGTCTTAGGTTAAGAAAGATCATTGTGCACGCTTCACTATGCTGAGTAGCATGCACAATGATCTTATTGGGGAGTTTGAGGACTACCCAAATGCCCAAGAGATGTGGAACTAGCTTAAGATTGCCTATGGAGGGACTTCAGCAATTAGGTTGCGAGCTCTTACTTTGAAGTTTGAGCAATATGTTATGGATTCAAAGCATAGCATGGATGAACATCTAAGGACAATGTCTGCATTGATCCGTGACCTAAAGGCTGCTGGCAATAATCTCTTTGATGAACAACAGGTCACAGCGGTGATGCGTTCACTACCTGAACCTACTTGGGGGCAAATGAAGCTTGTTTGGACACATAGTGAGAATATTAAGACTTTTACTGATATTTCTCGTCATCTCGAGCTTGAGGCAGAGCGCATGGGGGCGCACCAAAACACCCTCCTTGTCATCCAATCTAGGCAGTAGAAGGCATTTAGGCCAAAACACAAAGGACAAGGGAGGAATGCCAAAGGAACTGGTAACCTTGGGCCTAAAGAAGGTAAGATAGCAAATCGCCAAAAGGGCAAGTGTGCTAAGAAGGACAAGGCAAAGATCAAGTACTACAACTGTGGTAAGAAGGGTCACTTAGCTCATGAGTGCACTGAGCCGAAGAAGGTATCCTTTCTTAACAACTCTGCTATTACTTATGTTTGTACACATGTTTTTGTTGCTCATACTATTCCTGGGTGGATTGTAGATTTAGGAGCAACCAAACATATAGCTAAAGATAGAGTTGGGTGTGTGGATTACAAAAAGATACCAACAGGCACACAGTATGTTATTTTGGGTAACGGAGCTCAAGAAGAAGTCATAGGAGTTGGAACCTACTAGCTCAAATTGCGTTTGGGACGTATGTTACTTCTTCATGATGTGCTTCATGCACCTGGTGTCCAATGTAATCTATTTTTAGTACTTACTATGCTTAGACTTGGATTTAGTTTTCGTTTCGATTGTCCTTAGTTGGATTTTTATTTAAATAAAACCTTGTATGGACATGGTTATTTATTTAATAATTTCTTTATGTTGGATTTAGATCATTCATCTTTTTCTTTTATTGCTCATAATGATGATGTTTCTGATTCTGTAATGTGGCATGCTAGACTTGGACACATAGGAAAAGATAGATTGGCTAGACTAGCTAGAGAAGGCCTATTGAGGTCTATCACTAATGTAAGCCTACCTATGTGTGAACCTTGTCTAGCTAAAAAGGCCTGTAGCAAGCCTTTTGGTAAGGCTCCAAGGGCAACTCATCCTTTGGAATTAGTCCATTCAGATATATGTGGACCCATGAATGTTAAGGCACACCATGGCGCCTTTTACTTTCTCACATTTATAGATGACTATTCACATTTCAGTTATGTCTATCTGATCTCCCATTGCTTTGAAGCATTAGATTGCTTTAAGCACTTAGTGGCAGAGGTTGAGAATTAGAAAGAAAGGAACCTAAAGGTTTTTTGAATTGATAGGGGTCATGAATATTTGTCTAAACAGTTTCAGGAACTGTGTGAGGAAAAAGGGATATGCAGGCAATTGACGATTCCTGGTACTCCACAACAAAATGGTGTTGCAGAGAGAAGGAATCGTACTCTATTAGAGATGGTTAGATCGATGATGGCACAAGCTAACCTTCCAATTTTGTTTTGGGGGGATGCATTGTTAACTGCTGCCTACATCCTTAACCGTGTGCCTTCTAAGTCAGTTCCCACAACACCATATGAGTTATGGACTGGTGCAAAACCTAATTTGGAGAACTTGCGGCCTTGGGGTTGTGCAGTTTTTGTTCACAGTACTTCCCATAAGTATGGGAAATTGGGCCCTAGAGCAAGTAAGACAATCTTTATAAGATATTCAAAAAGCTCAAAGGGGTATGTAATGTATGGTGAACATTCTGATGGTGGAATGACTGAGATAGAGTCTCGTGATGTCAACTTCATTGAAGATGATTTTCCAAGCATCAGTGAATCAAAACAAGATCTTTAGCTTTATGAGCTGCAAGAACTTGAAGGTGTCATACCATCTTTGGGCGAGGGTGGAGAATCACAACTTCATCCTGAAATCGCCAAAGATAGTGGGAGTGATTTTGCTCTTAGTGGGAGCAAACCGCTAGATAGTGACACACAAGGATCCAAGGTACGTAGAAGTGAATGTGGAACTATTCCCCGTCGTCATTTTGAGATTGAGGGGGAATCTTTTATATGTGATTCATTGGACCTTGATGAGCCTGCTTCCTATGAGGAAGCATTAGCTTCACCTGCTTCACATGAATGGGTAGTTGCTATAAGGGATGAGATGGATTCTATGGCAAAGAATCAAGTTTAGGAGTTGGTTAACCTTCCACCTGGGTGCAAGACCATTGGAAACAAGTGGGTTTTAAAAATAAAGCGCAAGGCAAATGGATTAATTGACAAATATAAGGTTCATCTCGTGGCGAAGGGCTATACCCAAAGAGAAGGGATAGACTATGAAGTGACTTTCTCCCCAGTAGTGAGATTTGTCTCTATTTGCCTTATTCTAGCTATTGTTGCACATTTGGATTTGGAACTCTTCCAAATGGATGTAAAGACTACATTTCTCAATGGAGAACTAGACGAGGAGATCTATATGGATCAACCTATTGGCTTTGAGGTCAAGGAACAAGAGCGCAAAATATGCTGCCTTAAGCGTTCCATTTATGGCCTAAAGTAAGTGTCTAGACAATGGTATTTCAAATTTCATAAGGCTATTATTTTGATTGGTTTCGAAATGATGGAAAAAGACCATTGTGTGTATGTCAAACGATCAGGAAAGAGTTTACTTATCCTGTCTTTGTATGTGGACGACATTTTGTTGGCTAGAAATGATATGACGATGATTGTCACCACCAAAAGATGGTTGTCCTCTATTTTTGAAATGAAGGACATGGGAGAGGCTAATTATGTGCTTGGAGTTAAGATCTTTAGGGATCGCTCAAAGAAGCTTCTTGGTTTGTCTCAAGAAACTTACATAAAGATGATCTTAGAGCAATTCCGTATGCATAATTCCAAACCCATAGACACTCCAATTGAGAAGGGACATACATTAAGCCTTGAAGATTGCCCTAAATCAGAAAAGGAAAAGAGAGAAGTGCAGTTGGAAGTCTGATGTATGCTATGTTGTGTACTCAACTAGACATCTGTTTTGCAGTTGGTATGGTTAGTCGTTATCAAAGTAATCCAGGACCTGTTCATTGGCAAGCAGTTAAGAGGATTTTTCGATACCTTCGTGGGACATCAGATCTCATTCTTTACTATCAGGGTGGAGATTTGAGATTGAGAGGTTATTCTGATGCTAACTGGGCCAATGATAGAGATGAGCGCAAGTCCACTACAGGTTATGCATTTCTACTTAGTGGTGTAGCTATCTCCTAGTACAGTAAGAAACAGTCTTGCATTGCTTTATCCACAATGAAGTCTAAGTATGTTGCTTGTTCAACAGTAGCACAAGAAGCTGTTTGGTTAAAAAGATTTTTCCAAAGCCTAAGGGTGACATCTCTTGCAGATGAAGCTGTAAAGATGTATTGTGATAGTATGGTAGCTTTGGCTCATGCTAAAGATCCTAAGTATCATAGCAAAAGCAAACACATACAGACTCGTTATAACTACATTCGTCTTGCTATTACACAAGGAGAGGTGATCCTCCAACATATCTCCACCAGCAGGATGGTGGCTGATCCACTTACTAAAGCCATTGCTAGAGATGCCTTTCAGGTTCATGTTAGGAGTTTGGGACTTTGTAGGATTTGATATGTTTTTGGATACCTTATGGACATTTATGTTTATTCATACTTTATGCAATAATGATGCTATTCATTTCGATTCATCTTATGATATGATTGATATTGCATACTGAGCACACATTATTTGAGAATATGTCACTAGGCTTAGATTGGTCTACTCACATAGACGATCACCCTAGCGGTTGAGTAGCGAGCAGGATGAGACATGGTGATCACTTTGTTTTTCTATAAATCAAGTAAGTGATCATCTTGATGCTTAGGGAGGCGTGCAAGATAATATAATGAATGTCACCTTAGCTAGGCTAAGATGAGACTTATGGGAGTCGCACTTGAAGTGTATCCACAACTTCATGAAGCCTGAATAAAGCCAAATGTGAGATCTTGGACAGGAACTTGATGTGTAACTGTGCTGAGAAACTCAGGTTGGTTGCCTTTGTGGCAATTGGACTATGATTTGTATGGTGTTTGAGTGTGACAAGCCCAGTTGAGTGGGAGCTCCACCATAGCATACAAATTATACTGTATGTGCTATAGTCGACCAATTAAGGGAGTGATTGGATAGATCCATACTCCGTCACTATGTGAGCCCTAGTCGACCATTATATGGTCCATTCTTTGCCCTTTTTCAACCTAGAACTATGTCATGAAGTGAACGTTTGATGTTGCTACTTTAGCATGTCATCTCAAGGCCATGATATATACGGTGCGGAGCATGTCTAGGAAAGCGGTCAAGTGTGAATGAATTGACATGAGTGTCTGGGGAAGATTATTTAGAACACACCATTTATTTTATGGCTTATAGCCCGGGCGATTATGAGGAATTTGTTTTCAACATAATCATGAGCATATTATATGGTATAGGATCAGTGTTGCTTTGAGTTTTTTGAACTCATGAGGGATTAAAGAAACTTGATCGGGTGTGATCAAATAATCTGGGGTATAGACGAGATATTATGAGTGATGTACTATGTTAGTTTAGATGGTGACTTAATATAGTACTCCTACCCTACACCTTCTCGTCAGGTCGCACACTCTATTTTTCTGTATAAAGAAAGGATTGGACAACAGATTGAGAGGAGCCAGTTCTGACTTTAGTACCCAGTGTGGACGAGTGGGAGATGTTAGAAATTGGGCTGGTTTTTATCCAACCCATAAACCATGGCCCATTATCGTCCACATGGGTTATCTAATAAGTAAGTTTAAATTTAAACTTACTGATATTGGTATGAGTTATCAATATTAGTAGTGGGGTAATTTAAACTTAATAGATATTGATACGGGTTATCAATATCAGTGGTGGAGTAATTTAAACTTAATAGATGAGATCTTTTAGGGATCACATATATCTGATAGTAAGTGAATCTCTACTAGTATTTAAAATACTCCTACATCGGTTAGATTGATGATAGACACAGTGAGTGAACATAGGTATAGTTTTGTGTGCTCTCTCAAAATAAGCCATCTCTCTAGGACACCATCTACTGTTCCCTAGAATTTGGAGCGTGGAAATTAGGAGAGACTCTAGTGGCCTCTTCTGTGACTTGGAGGTGTTCTACAAAGGAGATCGTGAGGAGTTCGTAAAGCAAGCAAAGCACAAGATTCGGCAATTTGGTGATCTGTTCCACCAAAAGGTATGTGTCTATATGACCTCTAGTAAAGTATATAATTATTCAACAAGGTGGATACTGTACCCCTAAAAAAAGAGGAGTGGTAGAATGACCCACCAAATTATGATCTTTACAACCTCAAAAACTAAATAATTGTAGAATTTTAGGTCCTTGCAAAGGAAAAAGGAAAGTCCCTTTTTTTTAGTAATTACATCCACCAATTTTTCAAAATTATACTCTTAAGCTTTTGTTAGAAAAGAATATTAACTCTATTGTCTTCGTTCAAAAAAAGAAAAGAATATTAATAGGAAATTTATATATTTGACTTTTGAAAGAGTACTTTATTTTTGGGATATTTCAAAATTGAATATTAAGTGGATGAGGTTGGGTTCTGTACTCTTTGATGTAATCTTTAATTGAATGGGATGATTTGGTTTGCGTCCAGAAGAAACTCTTTTTATTTTTTATTTTTTATATGAAGTCCAGAAGAAACCCGATCACTACATGTATGGTCATATTTTGGATGTCATTTATAAGTACTTAGTTTTGAAATCTAGACCAGACTGCATTGTCTGACTTGGCTAACTGGGAACTGCCTCTTGGAACGGTTCTTTTAACCGCAAAACCCGTTCTACACAAAAAAATCCAGTGGACCGTGTGAACTGTGGTTGAACTGCACGGGTTTGAGAACCGTGGCCAAGTCTCACGGTTCATGCCAAAGCTTCAAAAAAAGAAAAAAAAAGCAAAAACAACTTTTCTCTTGTAAAACGGTGTTTTTTTGCCGATTTGTGCCATTTTCTCTCTTGAACTCTGTCTTTTTATCACTACTCCTCACCTCAACTCCGAAATTACCGTCCTAAAAGGGCCAAAACACACTAAATCCACATAAAATAAAATAGAAATGAAAAGAACAAACCTTTTCTTTACACTTTCTTCTTCTATGTGCGTTTGACATTAATTATTTTTTCTATCTTATTTTACTATTCAGCTTATTTTTACTACTATTCATGGGGCCCATTACATTTTTTGGTACTGTTCATGGTTCTTACTGTACTATTTCAGCTAACTTTTACCTTTATTTATAGTACTTTTAACAAAAAATTTTCAATTTTAACTAAATAAGATGTTGACAGAAATTTTACTTCTTCCTTCTGTTCAGTACCCAAAACTAAAATAAGACAAGCTTCAAGCCTTTTAAATTTTCAATGAGTTTTCTTGTCTAACACTGTGGCACGTACATTGGCAGGCACTACACCCCTTCCCCACGTGAAAAGTTGGACATGTGGCCATGTCTCCACCCTTCAATGTTTTGTAATTAATTTTTTTTTCATAAGATTGCTTTAATTATTGGTATTAGAGCATCTCCAGTGGTTTGGGTATTCGGCTCTAGTAGCTAAAATTTGGAGAATGAGGTGCACTGTGGATGCTCCAACAGATTCGGCAAATGTGGATTTTTTTTTGACTCATGAACAGTAGCCTATCAAGTCTGATGGGCTACTGTTCATTCTTCAAATACATTTTTTCTATTATAATAATGATGTGTTATATAAAAAAATGTTGGAAGATATGTAGTTGTTAAAAAAAAAAAAAAATAATGAATGAAAAAATAATATTTAAATGAGATAGAGAATTTGTTGGAAGGTGTATTTGAAAAAGTGGGTAGATAAAGGTAAAAGTCACTGTTTATTCTCCAAACAGTACAAATTTTTTGATGAATCTGCTGGAGATGCTCTTAATGTGACTTTGAAAGATTTGATTTGGTCTTTTTTTTTTTTTTTGGTAATTAGGGATATATATTAAAAACTAGCCAACAAAGTCATCAGCCAAGGTTGGATACAGTCTGGGGCAATACAAGCCCGATAAATCAAAAGACAAAAGGGGTACAACAGAAGGGGAAGGGGATACAGACTGTAGTGCAACATCATGCCGTGATGATCCCAATCTTGCTAAGGCATCAACGCAAAAGTTGGCCTCCCTGAAGCAGTGAGACACCTTAACCTGAGGCAGTTGCAGCAACAAATTCTTGCAATCATCCACAAGAACAGAGAGATCTCCATTAGAAATAGCATTGCTAACAATTAAGGACACTGCTGCAGATGCATCAAGTTCAACTTCAATAGCTCTGGCCTGTAATTCTACACATAGCATTAAGCCTTCTCTTAATGCTCACAATTCAGCTTCTAAACTCGAGGATGCCAAACAGGCCTTTGCAAACCCCACAACCCATTGGCCCCTACTATCTCTTATAAGCCCCCCTCCCCGATTCAGTCTTCTTTTATTTTATTTATTTATTTTTTTGATAATCTATAATTCAGTCTTCTTAACTAGTAACATTGGTGTCATACAAAATTTCATATCTTTTTTCACAACTTGCCTCGTTTGGCAAGTCGTGGGTGGTGAAAATGTGAACCCCATGAACTCATCAATTTTTCTCCATCACACATAACTCACTACATAACAAAACAAGTTGTAACAAAAATTGTGAAACTTTTTGTTGCATTAACATTACTTCTTAATACTGCAAACCCACCGATTGGTATATTAAATTCATTTGTTGCTTTTATATTACGATTTTTTTTAGAAGATTATATTATAAATTTAAGATTGACATTGTTGATTAAATAAATGCTTACAATATTGTATATATTTGTTTAGTCTATAATATAAATCTTACATTGATAGTAGTATAATATAAACTACTAATTTATTAGTAATATTATTATTGTTTTTTAACGATTGTTAATATTATCTTGATTTTTGAAACATTATAATGAAAGTTGTGATGTAAAAAATACATTTGAAAGATGGTTTTTATATTTATTTGGACTATTTTAGTCTATTTTTATTACTATAATATATTTATTTATATTTTAAATAATTATTAAATTAATTATGACGTCGTCACAATTCAATCTTGGTCCGACCTCAAAAATTTTGAACCTCTTCCTTTTACAGTTCATTAAACGGTCCAGGTTTCAAAACCATGATAAGTAGTTGGAGGCCATGCCTTTTAGTGATACTTTATTTGTATGTAAATGTAAATCTTTTAATAGTGTTGCTTATCACTTAAAAAAAAAAAAAAACCCATCTCTTTCTCCCTCTCCTCCAAGTCCAAACTAGCTTCCTAGTTATTTTTCTATATTTTATTACAATTTACAAAACCCAGAAAAATATCCTATTCCTCTAGTTTCCTAAACTAAACATAAACCCAATACAAATTTCCATATATTTAAAAAAATAAAAAACACAAAAACAATGAAAGGTGAACATGTAGAACCAAAAAACGAAACACTTCCATATTTAAAACTGTGATATGCATGTGTCATGCACCTTCATACCATTTTCTCTTCAATAACAAACCTATGCTCTTCATTTCCCTTGTTGAATTTAGACAATATTTTTGCAAAAACAAGCATTACGGGGCTAATCATCCATCCCATATATGCAAGGAAAACTTTGTACCTCATGCTTAGTGCCAAAATAACCATTAAATCTTCTTAATTTCCACCTATATTAGTACAACGCGCTCGTCATTTTAATCCATAACAAAACAAATCAAACTTAGCAATGAAATACCACAGTAGCAACTCACACTAAGCATTCCCCAACTATCTACCTATCAAAAAAACTCACACCAAACATTGATTGTACAACACACAAACAAACAATGCCACATAGTGGGATCAAGAACCCTCTAAAAAATAAAGGAACATCTTCAATTGCTTTAAAAATAAAGCAAGTGCGTCCATTTCAAAACTTAGGTATGATACCTTACACTACAAAAAACTAGTGTATTTGCAACGTTTGGTTGCAGCTTTTGTAGAAAACTTTTCAGTATATAGTAATATTGAAACATTTTTAAAGAATATTACTAAAATAGATTTATTGTAGCAGTTATTATAGTGAACGCTACTAATTTATTTAAATTTTGAAACTATTCTATTAACGCTGCTTAAAAAACATGACTAGAAAGGTTATCTAATAATTAAATTTGGAGTATTATGCTTGAAATTTAATTATTTGATTATGGATGAATATAGGTTTATACAAGAGTATTGTTTTTACAATTACAATTTGAAAGTTTTTGTGTATAGCAGCGTTTACAAAATGCTACAATATAAGTCTACTGTAGCAGTTTTAAAAACGCTTCAACATATATATATGTAATAGTAGTTTTAAAAATGCTGCAACACACACACACATATAATAGCATTTTTTAAAATCATTGCGATAGATTATTTATTGCAGTGTTTTTTAGAACCGTTACATTGGATTTTGAATAAATGAATTTAGGGTTTATTGAAGCGTTTTTTTGACCGTTACGAAGCAAACAATGAAAAAGTAAAAATGTATTGCAGTGTTTCTATTAAACATTGTAATAGGGATATTGCTGCGGTTCTGTTGCAGTGGTCAGAAAAGTGTTGCAAGAAAACGTTGCAAAATATTTTGCAGCGAGTTTTTTTTTTTTTTTTTACAATAGAGCCAATTTCCTGTAGTGTCAACAACATTGTCACCCTCCACAAACATTCCAAGGCAGATAGAGCAATCTGTGGTGATGAATCCAACATCGACATCAGCATGAAAAGCTTGTCGTGGGAGTTCCGGCAAAGGAGGCCGAGGACCAAGATCTTTGTTGGAGTAGGCATGTTGATCAGGTTGTGTGGGTTGACACTTCATCCAACAAAAGTGGATGATCTCAATGATGAGA
Source organism: Quercus aquifolioides (assembly GCA_019022515.1). Lineage (NCBI taxonomy): Eukaryota > Viridiplantae > Streptophyta > Magnoliopsida > Fagales > Fagaceae > Quercus > Quercus aquifolioides. Next base: position 27,059,923 of record CM032332.1, on the reverse strand, counting down.
AAAACCACAATAACAGCACCCACAATCCCCACAGTCTCAATGCCATCATAGCTCCACTCTAATGACCTAGAGGTGTCAGTTACCATTGAGAGAGAGAGGGAAGGAGAGGAAGAGATCGATTAGAGTGTGAAAATAGGAAGAGAGAGAGAGAGAGAGAGAGAGAGAGAGAGAGAGAGATTGGGAATGAAAGGAAGTATCTGAGAGTGAAAATATGAAAATGAGAGATTGGGATAGGGATGAGAGGAAGGGATAGACTTGGAATAAGTCATTTCCACTACACCAAAGTAAGTCTATTACACCAAATGTTAATACAACAACATTAATGTAGTGGTATAAGACTCAATATTGCATCAATAAGTTAAAAATCGTTGCAATAATAACTTTAAAGTGGTAAATTATCGCATTTACAATAATTAGTTGCAATAACTTATTATAATTATCGGTATTACATTAGGAAAATTAGTTGCAATAACTCAAAATAAAAATTTAAAATAAAGACATCGTTATAATAACTTAATAACAGTTATTTTTGCAATCCATTACAACTAAAATTTCAAAGTGATATTTTATTCCAATATAGACACCATTGTAATCATTTGATATTAATTATTTTACAATATATTGCAATGACAAACATGAAACGAATATATCATTGTAATAACTTGATATCAAATATTTTACCATCTATTGCAATGACAAATATGAAACAATTATTTATTGCAACGAATATATCATTACAATAAATTGTTTATTGCAACGAATATATCATTACAATAAATTGTTTATTACAACTATATATATATCATTGGATCAAAGTTATCATTAAAATATCTAGTGATTATTGCAATGAAATTTTTGTTGCACAAACTTACAACCTCAAAATTTATTGCAACAATTCGCATAAACTATTGTAATATGTTATTGCAATGATTTTTTGTGGTTGTAATAAATATTTTTTCTTGTAGTGTTCCAAGGTCACCTTCGAATGTCGTCTTCGAAGAGAAAGCAACATTTGATTGGTATTGCCATTTTTGGTAATAAGCCAAAACAGTCATATTTGGGAAAAAAAAAAAAAAAAAAAGAACGAGAAAGAAGAGGAAGAAGACCAGAACTGCAAAGAACAAGAAGAAAAGCGGCGGACGAAGTTTTCCTATGAGAGTGAAAATATGAATCCAATACCGACTTTAGCATTAAAAGGTCATTGTGGGAGCTCCAGCAAAGGAGGATAAGGCCCAAGCTCTATGTTGGAGTTGGCATGTTGATCAGGTTGTGTGAGGGGACACTTCCTCTAGCAAAAGTGGACGATCCCAATGATGAGAAAAATCACAATAACAACACCCACAATCCCCACAGTCTCAATGCCATCATAGCTTCACTCTAATGACCTAGAGGTGTCAATTGCCATTGAGAGAGAGAGAGGGAAGGAGAGGAAGAGATCAATCAGAGTGTGAAAATATGAAGAGAGAGAGAGAGAGAGAGAGAGAGAGAGAGAGAGAGAGAGAGAGGGGGAATGAGAGGAAGAGATAGATTTGGAATAAGTCACCTTCCACTACACCAAAATAAGTCTATTACATCAAATGCTAATACAACACCATTAGTATAGTGGTATATATAAGACACAATATTGCATCTATAAGTTAAAAATCGTTGCAGTAATAACTTTAAAGTGGTAAATTATCACATTTACAATAATTAGTTATAATAACTTATAATTTTCGGTATTACATTAGGGAAATTTGTTGCAATAACTTAAAGTAAAAATTTAAAATAAAGATATCGTTACAATAACTTGATAATAGTTATTTTTGCAATCTATTACAACAAAAATTTTAAAGTGATATTTTATTGCAATAACGATATCATTGTAATCATTTGATATTAATTATTTTACAATTTATTGCAATGACAAACATGAAATGAATATATCATTGCAATAACTTGATATCAAATATTTTACCATCTATTGCAATGACAAATATGAAACAATTATTTATTATAACGAATATATTGTTACAATAAATTATTTATTGCAACAACATATATATCATTGCATCAAAGTTGTCATTAAAATATCTAGTGATTATTGTAATGAAATTTTTTGTTGCACAAGCTTATCACCTCAAAATTTATTGCAACAATTCACATCAACTATTGCAATGACTTTGATGTTATTGCAATGATTTTTTGTGGTTGTAATAAATATTTTTTCTTGTAGTGTTCTAAGGTCACCTTCAAATGTCGTCTTCGAAGGTTGCTTTCAAATGTTGTCTTCGAAGAGAAAGCGACATTTGATTGGTACTGGCATTCTTGGTAATAAGCCGAAACAGTCATATTTGAAAATAAAAAAGAATGAGAAAGAAGAGGAAGAAGACCAGAACTACAAAGAAGAAGAAGAAGAAAAGCGGTAGACAAAGTTTTTCTCTATTTTAGTCTGCACTGGAAGAAGAGATTCAACACAAAACATGGTGGATGTATTATTTTTGTTTTTCTTTTAGTCCTATGTTTGGTGGCTGAGGATTAATTTGTAGGAAAGAAATGAAACTGAAACCTTGATTCTGAAATTTTTGGTTGGTTAGGATTGAAAACACACACATGGGTTAGGCTCTAATTTTGTGGCAAGTGAAAGTTTTTCAAAATTTATAAATAATACTCTTTAGTCTTTACACGGCTAACCATTATTTATAAATAGGTTCCGTGCAAAGGTTATCCATTATCTCAGAATCATGGTTTTAAGTTTTACTAGTTGTTTCCACTATTTTTGTTGCAATAGGTTACTGCAACAAATTGTTTTGTTGCAATAGGTTATTGCAACAAATGTTTTTGATGCAATAAGGTCCTGCCACATTAATCATTTTAATAAATTGACTTTGGAAACATATTGCAACAAATTATTTTGTTGTGATAGTTTACCACAACAAATAATTTTTTCACAAATAGGTTATTGCAACAAATTTGTTTGTTGCAATAGGTTACTACCACATTGGAAACATATTGCAAAAAAATTAATTTTAGAATCTGACAAAATAGTTGACAAAATTAATTTCATAACCTGACAAAATTAGATTCATCTACATATAGTTGCCAAAATTAATTTCAAAATCTTACAACATAGGCATAGTTGTGCTGTAGCGGAATACATCACATACCTATAGCTAGAACTTTTTTATTTATTTATTTTTTTAGAGAACCTATGACTAGAACTTAGTTTGCAGCAAACCTTTGTCCTTTTATAAAATACTGTCAAAGGTATATTTTTGGAAGGGTTGTTTAAAAAAAATGAAAAACAATAGTCATTATGCATTTAATAACAATTACCTTGTGGAATAATGAGCGATTTTCTCATTTTTGTTTATTTATTCATGATAGGCCACAATCTGAATGACCCCTTGTGATTATACTAATTAATTAATTAGCCAAGTTATTAATTAATCAATTAATCATGCAATTGTGTGGAAGCACAAACAAATCACCAAAAACTAAATATGCAGCGGAAATTAAATAACACGGTGATTTGTTTACGAATGGGGAAAACCCTTACGGCAAAAACCCCGCCGGGTGATTTTCAGGTCACCACTCCCAAAACTCCACTATTATCAAATCAAGCGGTTACAAGTAAAGGAATCCCAAGTATCTTATCAACCTACAGTTGAACCCTTACCCCAATACCCAATTGGACTTGATCTGTAGCGACAGTTCCCACCTTTGATGCACGGCTCCCAAGTATGTGACTAACCAATGTGCGGATCCCAATACGTGACTTCAAAACACCAACTAAGGAGGAGAGGTTGGCTGCAAAGTTCTTCAGTTAATCCTATACGATGAAGATCAGGAAGATGCTTGGTCACAAAACCCTTTGGTGCAAATACACAGCAACTTTTTCAGAGAAGATGAACTAGTTCAAGAACTTCGTCTTTTGATCACAATTTGCTTGAACAAAGATTGCTCAATACTTTTACAACTTGTGTACAATTTGACGGCTCTTAAAACAATCCTTTTATATGTTTAGGGTTAGAAGAAAAGAAGGCCCAAAAGCATATTCACGGATCCCAAGAAAATCAGATCAGAAAATCTGAAATTATAAATCTCGACAGATAGCAGGTGTCGAGGAAACTATCGAGCAGGTGTCGAGCTTTAATGAATTTGCACTTCAGCTTGCTTTTTCTTGGACAGACTTGATGACTTCAACACTTGACTTTGAAACCTTGTTTCTTGAAGTATTAAAAACACCTAGAACTACCCAATTACAAGTAGAGTGCGTTTTGTCAAAGGATTAGCCAATTTACATAAATAAGTGACATATGTTCTTAACAAGTGAAAACACATATGTCCTAACAATCTCCCCCTTTGGCAATCCGTGACAAAACCACAACAAACAAATGAACATATGAGAGAAGTCATAAATCACTCAACTCATATTCACTTGTTAAATGCAATAAAATCTATCTTAACACAAACTCTTGAAAAATTTTGCAAGAAGAGAGTTTATGGCAAGTAGACTTTGACAACCTGTATTTCTGAAACACTTTAAACAAAACTCATCAAGGCATCTTGTGTGAAACAGAAATAATAGATTGCATACAAGTATAAAGAACATGTGTATAAAGATAGATTAGAAACAACACATGGAGAGAGAGGTGAAAGAAACATACATCCACATATATAAAGAAAAATAAGTACAATGCATGTAAAACTGGTCAAAAGACCTCATATACAAGATCAAAGTATCTATAAAGAATAGAAAAGAAAAGATACATCAAAACCTCACTACATCCCTCAAAAATATCAACACTCCCCCTATCAAAAATGTCCTATACTAACTCTCCCCCTAAGATGACTACTCTCATAACCCAAAACTACTCCCCCTTTTTGTCACGAGTGACAAAGGGTAGAGTGTCATGTAGACATCTCATCAGTAGAGGTAGCATCTCCATCATCATCATCCGAAGCGTCATCATCATCACCATCATCATCATCATCCTCAGAGTCTGAAGCCACTGGAGAAGGTGGTGAAGGAGTAGCCTCTGGAGCAAAACCACCCATGGTCGCCTGTCGTCGTGCAATACGACCAACACGAACATTCACCTGATATAACTCAGAGGAGAATGTATTGAGGCGAGCATCCATGCGCTGTAGTTGCGCCATAATGTCTCCAAGAGATACATCGCCCGTAGAGGAAGAAGGAGCAGATGTAGATGGAGCTGATCTGGATGGAGCTGAACGGGAGGGAGGAGTGGAATCCGTCTGTCGCGACCTAAACTGAGCCTCACTACGTTTTACGGTAGCAGCATCTATGGCACATATGTGTGTGAAGTGGTCGGACACAGGAAAGGGAATAGAAAAATGGCGTAAGATCCTCGTGATAGCGGAAGGAAATATGAGCTTATCATGGGACGCCGAATCAAGATGAACATCTATGATAGAAAGAATAAAATGAGAAGGAAAATCTATAGTAAGATGCTCTAAAAAAGATAACAAAAATTGAGCACGAGGCTCTGTGATGGAGTTGTAGTGAGAGAGTGGATGGAGTACAAAAGTCATCACCATGTTAAGAAATGTAGGACCTTTAGCAAAAGGCCTACATGATGTGTACTGATGCTTTCCCCAATCAGTTGGGCGCTGACAAAAAGCAGAAATGAGCTCATCTTTGGACACAGTCCTCAGACGCTCACAGGAAGGATAATCAGGAAAATCTATCCTAGGAACCCTAAGTACATCCGCAACTAGCTGCGGTGTGACAGGGATGCGCGTACCTCGAACGCGAGTGAAAAAGAGAGGTACTGAACGATCTATCCTATGCATATTGGAGTAAAACTCCTGAATCAACACGAGAGGGCAAGTGACCGGGACGTCACACAGTGACTTCCATCCCCTACTGTGAATGATAGAGGGAAGGTCAATGTCGGCGAAGTCCGCCAAAATGACTTGGCGTTCCGAATGAACACCTCGTCGAGAAAAGTTCTCCGAAAATGCCTTGTGGGCATCTTCATCACGGAACCGAAGGTTAAGAGGAGCAGAGTCAGAAGAAGAGGAAGCTCCAGAACGCAGAGGGTTCCGAGCCAGAGTGGATTCACGTTTGGGTGCCATAGACACTACTAATGTAAAAGAATGAGAAAGAGATAGAGAGGGAGACAATCAGAAAAGTCCCAACACAATTCATATATATCAAATATATTGAAAAAAAAGTACGTATGCATGGGATTGCATGAGCATGTGACATGCAAATTGAAAAACATCATGGGCTCAGCCCAATCAAATCCTACCAGCACACAAACATAGAGCACACATCTAAATGCATGTAAATATCATTCTAATGCACATGAAATGCAATGTATGACATTTTGAAAACATTTAAGTGAAAACCCAACCCGAAATTTCAAGAAAAACTCATTAATTTTGAAAAACCCCAAAAATTTCCAAAAATCCCAAAACCTAAGTTTCAAAACATGAAATGCATGAGAAAGGAAGGGAAATAAGATCTTACCAAGTGATTGAAACCAAGGGAAGACCAAAAATCAAGTGGGTTTGAAGATTTGAGTGAGAAAAGGGTGTTTGGGAGAGGAACCGCCTTGGACAGATCGAGAGAGATCGAGTGAAATGAGAGAAAAAATCGCGACTGAGCTTATATAGACACCTTAGTAAATCTTGACAGTTGAGGTGTCGAGAGGTATCGAGGAAGGTGTCGAGGAATTGGCCGTCGACAGCTGAAGGTATCGAGAGGTGTTGAGGTATAAGAACCAGTTTCAAAGAACAGAAGCTCGATCGATCGACCAGGTATCGAGGAGGTAACGAGGAGACAGGAACTTTCTCGATCGATCCACCAGGTGTCGAGACAAGTGTCGAGATTGCGATAAGAAAGGGCTTGAGAAGCTCGACAGATAACCAGGTATCGAGGAGGTGTTGAGCCAGCAGTTAAAAGCAGTTTTTTGAGAAGAGAAAAAAACAGACATGAATGCAATCCAACATACACCTCACCCATAGATCTAATCAACATATAAAGCTCTCAAAATCATCTCTTGACAAGAATTTAAGCACATGGATCCTCAAAAACACACATACACACTAAACAAGTCTAACCAATTTTATTTTTCAAAAACAAGTTAAGATAGTTTAGTGAGCATACATTAGCACGTGTAAAACCTTTGTGATGGCCAAATCACATTGTACCTGCACATGTATCAAAAGTAGCAAAGCATATTGCGTGTTGTGTGTGAAAAAACATTGCAAGATTGCATATGTGTATACATGTTATGACGATCTGAGATATGAGAACATAACTTTAACTCACACATAATCATAACTGTTTGATGGGGACTATCACCTTCGAGGTACATCCTATAACTCCCACATCTCCTAGAATACACGCTTGCAACCATATTTAAAGCATTTTTTATCTTTTTGCTTTTTGTTTTCTTTGCATTTTTTCTTTTATTTTAGCATACCATACATGGGCATATAAAAGAGAGAAAAGAAATACCCAAGATGTTAAGCATTTGACATCGCACTTTTGCTATGCCAAAGCATACGAATGTCTTTGACACTGCACTTTTGCTATGCCGAAGCATACATGTGTCATATTATGATTGGCGGGCAACAGTGGTGAGATGGTTATTTATGCATTTCTCTTAGGATTTTTTAGTCCTACCCGTCAAAAAGAGTGATATGCGTGTTAAGCTTTAAGAGATAACTTAATCTTACTCATCACAAACAAGAGCCACAAAGCTCACTTGCTTAGTTGTGCATAAAGATGCTCATCTAAACTACAAGAGATACAAAGTTTAGAAAACTTTGTTTCAATGGCCATCCAAGGTACACAAGTACCAAAGTACACATAACACACACTGTTTTTGTATTTTTCAAATTTTCAATTTTTTTTTAAAATTTTTATATTAAAAACAAAATAAACAAAACTGAAAGTAAACACACAAAACATGTTAAACAAAGCAAAGCATAAAACTAGATGCAAATGCATGAGGAAGAGGGACAAGAGAAGGAGATCAATCCATGGAGATGACACCAATGTTTTGACGAAGGAATTCAAAACGTTTGCTGTCAAGAGGTTTGGTTCAAGAGGTTTGGTGAACAAGTCAGCCTTCTGATCATCAGTGTGGATAAACTCAAGAGTGAGAGTACCATCTTCGACAAGCTCTCTAATGAAGTGATGTCGAATCTCTATGTGTTTGGTTTGAGAATGCTGAACCGGGTTCTTAGAGATATTTATGGCACTGGTATTGTTACAGTAAATAGTGAGATGCTCTTGACAAATACCATAATCATGAAGGAGTTTTTGCATCCAGAGGAGTTGGGTGCAGCAGCTACCGGCAGCGATGTATTCAGCTTCTGCAGTGGATAAAGAGATGAAGTTCTGCTTTTTGCTCATCCAGGAGACAAGATTGTTACCCACATAAAAACAACCCCCCGAAGTACTCTTTCTATCATCAGCATTACTAGCCCAATCAGCATTAGAGTACCCAGCTAAGACATCATTAGTGTCCTTGCTATACCACACACCGAACTCAACAGTGGTTTTGACATACTTTATAATTCTTTTTAAAGTAGTCATGTGGGATTCTTTGGGATTAGCCTGATATCTAGCACACACTCCAACACTGTAACTAATGTCAGGTCTACTAGCAGTAAGGTAAAAAAGACTACCTATCATGCTTCTATAAAGAAAGGGGTCAACACTCTTACCTAACAAGTCTATAGTGAGTTTCACATTTGGGCTCATAGGGGTTCTAACAGAACTAGCAAATTCCAAACTAAACTTTTTCACAAGATTCTTAGCATATTTAGATTGAGAAAGGAATATACCTGAATCTTGTTGGTGAATTTGCAATCCTAGGAAGTGAGTCAACTCTCCAATCATACTCATCTCGAACTCGGCTTGCATGAGTTTTGAGAAGCCATGAGCAAGTTCACCCTTAGTCGACCCAAAGATGATATCATCAACATAGACTTGAGCAACCATCAACTCACCATCTTCATTTTTGATGAAGAGAGTTTGATTAGCCTTTCCTCTTGTGAACTCATGTAAAACCAGATATTATGTGAGTCTATCATACCAGGCTCTAGGAGCTTGCTTCAACCCATAAAGTGCCTTTTTAAGGTACAGCACATGATCCGGAAAGTGTGGATCAATGAATCCTTTTGGTTGAGCCACATAGACATCCTCTTTGAGTAACCCATTCAAGAAGGCAGTCTTTACATCCATCTGATAGAGTTTGAAATTCAGCTAACATGCTAGGGCAAGCAGAATTCTGATTGACTTCATTCGGGCAACTGGGGCAAATGTTTCATCATAGTCTATTCCTTCCATTTGCGAGTATCCTTGAGCCACAAGTCGAGCCTTGTTGCAAATCACATTGCCTTCTTCATCAGTCTTGTTGCGGAATATCCACTTTGTACCGATGATGTGCTCACCTTCTGGTCTAGATACTAGAGTCCAAACATCATTCCTCTGGAACTGAAGTAGTTCATCATGCATTGCTTCGACCCAACTTTCATCTTGTAATGCTTCCTCAACTTTCTTGGGTTCAACCTGTGACAAATAGCAAGAATAAGACACAAAGTTAGCAACACATTTATCAACTGTACGTTTCCTTAATGTGAGTTCATTCATGTTTCCCACGATAACTTCAGAAGGATGATTTAATTTGATTCTAGAGGAGGGTCCTTTTTCTTCATGAGACTCAGAATCTGGTGAAGTAGGAGCATTTGCAGAGTCTTCCACAATACTAGGAGTACTTGGGGACACAGGTTCTGGTTCAACAATATCTTGAACTTCCCTAGGCTCAGGAGGAAGAATTTCTTTAAAGAGTTCCTCAATGCCTTTCTCAGAACTGGAATCTGAAGACTCATCAATGACGACATTTACTGTTTCCATTACCTTCAAAGTTCTCTTGTTTTATACCCGATAAGCCTTGCTTGTAGACGAGTATCCCAGAAATATGCCTTCATCGCTTCGAGAGTCAAACTTTCCCACATTCTCTCTATCCTTATGAATGAAGCAAGTACTTCCAAATATCCTGAAATACTTCACATTTGGCTTTCTTCCTTTCCATAACTCATAGGGAGTCTTTTTGGTACTAGGTCTGAAGTACACCCTATTAACCGTATGACATGCAGTGTTTACCGCTTCTCCCCATAAGTTTCGAGCCACATCTTTGTTATGCAACATGGCTCTGACCATCTCTTGAATAACCCTATTCTTTATTTCTATCACACCATTCTGCTGAGGCGTAATAGGAGCAGAGAATTCTTGAGATATACCTGATCTTATGCAGAAAAACTCCATGTATGAGTTCTCGAATTCTTTACCATGGTCACTTCGAATTCGATCAATCTTTAAACTCTTTTCATTTTGTAGTCTTGTGCACAAAGCCTCAATGTGCTCAGGAGCATCAGACTTGGATCAGAGTAAGATGACCCAAGTGTATCTAGTGAAGTCGTCTACCACAACCATGATGTATCTCTTACCACCAAGAGACTCGGTTCTGGTTGGACCCATAAGATCTAAATGCAAAAGCTCCAATGGTCTGGAGGTAGCTGATGTCTGAGTGCCCGGATGCTTAGCTTTCGTTTGTTTCCTAAGCTGACATGGTCCACACACCACATTGCTCATTCTACTAAGCTTTGGTATCCCCAAGACTGATTCATGCTTAGATACAATGGATAGATGCTTGTAACTAGCATGTCCCATTCGTTGATGCCATAGATCTTCATTAGGCAAATGAATGCTATTGCACACTATATCGGCATCAGGAACCAATCCATAGCAGTTGTCCAGAGTGCGAACCCCATTAATGAGCTTCTTTCCAGACTCGTCCATGACAAGACACTTTCCCTTTGAGAATAGCACCATGAAGTCTTGATCACATATCTGACTTATGCTCAATAGGTTCACTCTTAGACCTTCTACATAAAGAATATTTGCAATGTCTGGCAGTCCTGGTAGAGATATGATTCCTTTCCCTTTAATCTGTGACTTGCTTCCATCACCAAAAGTCACATTATCACCTTTCTTAGGCTCAAAGATCTTGAAGAGAGATCGGTCTCCAGTCATGTGTCTTGAGCAACCACTGTCAAGATACCATAGACATGTATCCATTACTTTGAATGCAGACTTCATCATGAAACACACTTCATGCTTGGATGACAAATCAGAGGGAATGGTTCTTTCACTCAACTGCCTTTGATGAGCTAAACCTTTAACTTTTACTCTTCTCAGACGAACTCCTTTGCACATTTTCATTCTGAGATAGTCTAGTTTCTTCTTAGCCAAACTGAGATCCTTTCCAATAGTCATTATAAAAGAATTCAAATAACTTTTGGACTTGTATTTTTTGAGACACTCAAACAAATAGTGATTAGAAAAACAAAATGTATTTGAAAACAAGGATCTCTTCAAGCCGGTTATAGCCATGACAACAGGGGTCAATGGATCAACACAGCAAAGACTAAAACCTAATCAGAGTGTGCTTGCTCTGATACCACTTGATAGGCCACAATCTGAATGACCCATTGTGATTATACCAATTAATTAATTAGCCAAGTTATTAATTAATCAATTAATCATGCAATTGCGTGGAAGCACAAACAAATCACCAAAAACTAAATATGCAGCGGAAATTAAATAACACGGTGATTTGTTTACGAATAGGGAAAACCCTTACGGCAAAAACCCCACCGGGTGATTTTCAGGTCACCACTCCCGAAACTCCACTATGATCAAATCAAGCGGTTACAAGTAAAGGAATCCCAAGTACCTTACCAACCTACAGTTGAACCCTTACCCCAATACCCAATTGGACTTGATCTCTAGCGACAGTTCCCACCTTTGATGCACAGCTCCCAAGTACGTGACTAACCAATGCCCAGATCCCAGTACGCGACTTCAAAACACCAACTAAAGAGGAGAGGTTGGCTGCAAAGTTGTTCAGTTCATCCTATACGATGAAGATCAGGAAGATGCTTAGTCACAAAACCCTTTGGTGCAAATATACAACAACTTCTTCTGAGAAGATGAACTAGGTCAAGAACTTCGTCTTTTGATCACAATTTGCTTGAACAGAGATTGCTCAATGCTTTTGCAACTTGTGTACAATTTGACGGCTCTTAAAACAATCCTTTTATATGTTTAGGGTTAGAAGAAAAGAAGGCCCAAAAGCATATTGCAGGTGTCGAGCTTTAATGAATTTGCACTTCAGCTTGCTTTTTCTTGGACAGACTTGATGACTTTAACACTTGACTTTGAAACCTTGTTTCTTGAAGTATTAAAAACACCTAGAACTACCCAATTACAAGTAGAGTGCGTTTTGTCAAAGGATTAGCCAATTTACATAAATAAGTGACATATGTTCTTAACAAGTGAAAACACATATGTCCTAACAATTCAATACTTTCACAAGTATATTTTCAGAAGGATGTTTTTTGTTTTTAATTATTCTTTTTGCATTTAATAACAATTATCTTAGGGCATAATTGAAGGCAATTCATGCCTATGCGTTTAATAATTTTTTCCATGTGGCCCCTATATCTGTTTTGAATTCAAATTCGTTTTGAATTATGAAATAATTTTGGCTGAATTTCTTGTTATATTACCCCAAAAAAAAAAAAAAAAAGGTTTGGCTTAACTCTAGTATTTTTTAAATTGGAATCTCCTTTTGTTTTAATGAAAAATTGTCACATCACTCACTAACTAAATAAAAATGGAGATTAAAACCAACTATCACTTGTTATTGTATATTTAAAATAACATGATATGTCCAGTTGAAAAAGTACTGAAGATAAGCCAAACCCAAAATATAAAATAAATAACATTTGATTTGTGCACTAATTATGATTTTATTACTAAATTATAGCATGTGAATTTATGGCTTCATGCTCTTCCTACTTCATTTTGTTTTTGTTTTTGTTTGTTTTTTTTTTTTTTTTATAGGGTCATTCTACAATACCTTTTTTTTTTGGGCACGGTACTCACTAAAATCTGAACCACACAATTCTATTAGCTTTAATCTTGACCTTTTAATTAAATTTAATGGTTACCGGTAGAACATGTAAGCGTATAAAAGCAACCAAAATAAAATTGTGTTCCTTCAATTTTGATTTCTGAGGCGATCCAGAGAAGATGATGCTCTTGAGGGTTGAGACTGCTTCCGCGAACTCCAAGATGGGCAAGGCAAGGTGTGAACTTTTTTTTTTTTTGGTCTTTTTCTTTTTCAATGGTTAGAATCACGTTTTTGTTCTTTCTTTCTATTCATATGTGTTTTTTTTTTCTTGGATTTGAATGACTTTAGAACCCTAAACTCAGATATGGTTTTGGTGTTCGAATATCATTGATTTTAGATCCTTCAATTTTATTACTGAAGCAAAATATTTGGGCTTTATTTTTTTAGTTTGGAATTTAGGCAAGTTAAAATCGGAAGTTTCCAAACAACATTTTAAAGGAAAATCCATAGGAGTATTCAACTATTTATTATCAACGGTAAACATTATATTATTTATGTCATAAAACTTAGGCGAAAATCACCTTTTAGTCCTTACATTTTCAGGCAATTCCCATTTTAGTCCCTACATATTATTTTTGCCGCTTTTAGTCCCTTTTCTAAAAAATGCTTCCTGTTTTGGTCCCTGCCGTTACTCATTTAACAGAATTATCCTACGTGGCAAACGGTCCAACAGTAAATGCTGACGTGTTCATTAAAATAATATTAAAAAAATTATTTACATTTTTAAAAATGCCACATCAGCAATTTAATTTTTTTTTTTAAAAAGCTAGGTCAGATAAAAATAATATAAAAATTTTTAACCTAATTATTTTTTTTTAAAAAGAAAAGAAATTAGTTAAATTAATTTTTTTCTTTTTTTGGAAGAACATGAAAAACTCAGAACTATGTGTTCTTCATTTTCTTTGTGTTCTTCCCCAAAAGATTGACTCATATTCTTAGAAAATTAATCCTTATTTTCTTCCCTTTTCTTTGTCTTCCTTTTCTTTTTCTTTTTCTTTTTTTCATGTATTTTCTTGGCATCCAAACCCAAAAAATTTTCACATGCTCAAAAGAAAACCTTCAAACCGGTTCCCCTCCCTTCTAAATCTCAAACCTTCCTTTTTCTTCCAAAACTCTCACAACTCTTTCAACCTCCATGGCCAGCCTCCTCTACTCATTGCCAGTACCGCCACCACCACAACCCACGGTGGTCTCTTCTTTTCTTTCTCTAAAACTCTCTCACAATTCGCTCAAACTCAGACCCAAATGGCTCAAACTCTCTCTAACTCACAGATCGTTGTCTCTCTATCCCAGATCGATCGATCCTCTATGGTTTCGATGATTCGATGCCTTTGCCATGGAACATTGTCATCAGGGGATATGCCTCGAGTGATTCTCCGAAAGAGGCGATATGGGTATTTCTTGGAATGCAAAGGCGAGGAATTAGACCCAATAAACTCACATTTCCGTTCCTTTTCAAGGCGTGCGCAGCGGTTACAGCGGTTAAGGAAGAGAGGCAGGTTCATGGGGAGGTTGTGAAGTGTGGTTTGGACTCTGATGTGTATGTTCAGAACAGTTTGATCAATGCTTATGGGTGTTGTAAGAGGATTTCGGATGCGTGTAGGGTGTTTGATGAAATGTCTGTGAGAACAGTTGTTTCTTGGAATGCTGTAATAACTGCTTGTGTTAAGAACATGTGGTTTGATGATGGGATGTGTTATTTTTTGAAGATGAGGGATTTTGGTTTTGAGCCGGATGAGACCACTATGGTGGTTATGCTTTTTGCGTGTGCTGAGCTTGGAAACTTGAGCTTAGGGAGATGGGTTCATTCCCTAGTTATTGTGAGAGGGATGGTTTTGAATTTTCAATTGGGTATTGCCCTTGTCAACATGTATGCAAAATCTGGAGATGTAGATTATGCGTGGTTGGTATTTGATAAAGTGCAAGAGAAAAATGTTTGGACATGGAGTGCAATGATTTTGGGGCTAGCTCAACATGGGTCTGCAAAGGAAGCTCTTGATCTTTTCTTAAATATGATGTATAACTCATCAAAGAAAATGAAGAACACATAGTTCTGAGTTCTTCATGTTCTTTCAAAAAAAGAAAAAAAATTAATTTAACTAATTTCTTTTCTTTTTTTAACAAATAATTAGGTTAGAAATTTTTATATTATTTTTATCTGACGTGGCTTTTAAAAAAAAAAAAAAAATTGCTGATGTGGCATTTTTAAAAATGTAAATAATTTTTTTAATATTATTTTAATGAACACGTCAGCATTTACTGTTGGACTATTTGCCAGTAACGGCAGGGACCAAAACGGGAAGCGTTTTTCAAAATAGGGACTAAAAGCGGTAAAAATAAAATGTAGGGACTAAAATGGGAATCGCCTGAAAATGTAAGGACTAAAAAATGTTTTTTGCCTAAAACTTATAAAGGCATCCTAAATTTTCAAAGGAATATGCTGCTGAGGAGACTTAGTAAACTTGTATTCAAGTTATAACTACATTGATCTTCTAGTTTCCTTTACACTTAAATTTTACATCCCATGTGTTCTCTCACAGTCACATTCTCCATGAAGGGGTTTCTTGTGGGTTCCTTTGGATTGACATGGGCCTTGAAGAACCCTAACAAGAAAGCTCACAATTTCAAACAGTCCATTGATGGTTTGATTCCTATCCTTGGACTGTTTCTAAAGCTAAGGTTCTGTTCTTATATTATCCATTAGTGAAATGCTTTTATTTCATTTAAAATCATGTTGACATAATTAGCTATTAGTGTATTGCTTATATTTGACTCATAGTCTTGCAGCTTATATTTGGTTCACTCTTCATTATCGCTACAAAGTAATGACAATGAGCAAACTTTAGTTCTTTAGTTCACTCTGCACTGTTTATTTTGGCTTGTAGTCCATTTAAGATTTGACAATTTTTAATTCCTGAAATTGTGGTTAATAAGCCAAACAGTAGAAGGCTTTGCAACGGAAGGTATAATTTTTTTTTCTTTTTATCTCTGTGGGATGTTACATTATGTATTGATTCTTCTTTATATGTTTATGGAGCAAGTTCTTATGCGTTAAGGTAGAAGAAAGTGATGTACATTCTGAAATGTAATTTCTAGCTCAAAAGTCTTGTAGACAAAGTTCTTATGCATTAAGGTAGAAGAAAGTGATGTACATTTTGCAATTTTAGCTTTTAGTTATTCTTTTATGTATCTTATATGATAGAAAACTACATGATTCAATTCCAACCCTTGATTTCTAATTGCCAAGAGTTGTCTTTTTTTTTTTTGATCCAAACGATAAAATATTTCATTAATATGACAAAACAAATACGTACAAAAAGTGGGCCCAGGGTGTGCCCAATTATGAGTTGGCTACAGTATATTATAGGAACATACACATGCAAGCACAGTGAAAACAACGTAGAAGACTAGTTTTGTCCCTGTGTGTCCATGAGCCACTGGTACTCTTCAAGCAATCCACACGCCATGTCTGCAATCACCTTTGGGTGAGTTTGATAGTGTTGAAAGTAAAATTTGTTCCTCGCAGTCCAAATCGCCCATGCTGTGACTGCCCATTTCTCCAACTCCTGTTGACTGAGCTTCCTTTGCATTTGCCGAAATAAGAGGAAGAAGTCGCTGGCCACGTTGCTGCACTTTTGAGTTCGGCCACTAAACAGAGCCCACACATTTTGAGCGAAAGGGCATTCCCATATGATATGGTGCACAGTCTCAGTTTGTTGAAGGCAGAATTCACACCGTGTGTCCACATTCACTCGGCGTTGATGCAGCTTGTCCCAAGTTGGAAGGCAGTTCGAACAAGCTCTCCAGAGGAACATCCTGACCTTCGAAGGCACTTTCAAATCCCAGACTTTGCTCCAGGTTGGCCCATCATCCCGAGCAGCAGAGTGTTCCGCCCAAGTTTGTGTACTGGAGTGAAGAGCGACTCGGTATGCAGTTTTAACCTAGAATTTTTGGGCCGCATTTTCAGTCCATACTAGCGTGTCTTGGGACTGCAAATGGTCGAGTGGAATTGCTAGGATCTCCTCCCTCGTCCACTGGCTAAACATGACTTCAAGCTTCCCACGGTCCCACTGCCTGGTGTCTTCGTCTATGAGTTCGCAAACTCTCATGTCCAACGCTGCCTCTATCCGTGGTATTGGCTTGTGTGTGAGCCATTTATGAGTGAACACTCCAATTGTTCTGCCATTTCCCACCTGCCACTTTGAGCCTCTAAATATTATGTCCCTTACTGCCAAAAGGCTTCTCCAAACAAAAGAAGGATTGCTCCCTACATCCGCCATCATGAAGGAGCTGTTTGGAAAATAACGAGCCTTGTAAACCTTGTAAAATAGCGAGTTGGTGTCATGGATTAGTCTCCATGCTTGCTTGGAAAGCATTGCCAAATTAAAGGAATGGAGGTCACGAAAGCCCATTTCCCCCTCCTTTTTTTGTGTGCAAAGTTTCTTTCAATTTATCCAGTGGATCTTCCTTTCTTCTTTTGTTTGCCCCCACCAATACTTTGCTAGCAAAGAGTTGATGTTGTCACATGTGGATTTGGGCAATTTGAAGATACTCATGGCATATGTTGGGATTGCTTGAGCCACCGTTTTAATTAGAACCTCTCGGCCAGCCTTTGAAATGAACTTCTCTTTCCACCCCATCACCCGTTTTGTAATCTTCTCTTGTAGGTCTTTAAATGTAGTTATTTTTGATTTTCCACTGGCCATAGGCAAGCCAAGGTACTTGTCAGTTTGTGTCATTATTCTTCCCCCCAACATCTGCTGGATCAATGTTCTAACTTCCGGCTTTGTATTCTCACTAAAAAACAAGGCCGTCTTTTGGCGGTTGATGGCTTGACCTGATGCCGCTTCATATTGGCCCAAAATATGTAATAGTTGTTGGCATTCACCTACTGTGACTTTATAGAAGAGGAGGCTATCATCAGCGAATAGGAGATGGGATATGCATACCCCATGTTGACTTGACAAGACTCCATGTAACACTCGAGTTTCAGCAGCTTTCCTTAACAATGCCGAGAGGCCTTCAGCACATAGGAGGAATAGGTATGGAGATAATGGGTCTCCTTGCCGAATACCCCTAGATTGAGTAATGAAGCCCCTTGGTTCGCCATTAATTAGGATTGAATAAGAGGCCGTTGTGACGGTCTCCATGGCTACTTGCACCCATCTTTGGTCAAATCCTAGTTTGCGCATAATATTCTGCAAAAAATTCCAATCCACTCGGTCATAGGCTTTGCTAATGTCAAGCTTGATCGCCATGTGCCCCACTTTGCCTCTTCTTCTGTTTCTCATTCTGTGTAGTAGCTCATATGCAACTGTTATGTTATCAGTAATAAGATGGTTCGGCACAAATGCACTTTGAGATTCAGAAACAACATTAGGCAAAATATATTTTAACCGATTTGCAATAACCTTGGAAATTATCCGCGAGACAACATTACCCAAACTAATGGGTCTATAGTCTGCTAAGTGTGTGGGGTCCTTCTTTTTTGGAATTAGGACAATGTGTGTATGGTTCATTTTCTTCAGCATATGACCCAAGTGCAAAACTGATAAGATAGCTTCAGTGACATCATGACCTACAATATGCTAGTATTTCTGAAAGAAGAAGGGAGACATACCATCTGGCCTCGGTGATTTTGATGGGTGCATTTGGAAAAGGGCAGTTCGGACTTCATCAGGAGTGTACCGCTGGGTGAGTCTGTTGTTCATTTGTGGGGTGACATGTCTTTCAACTGCTTGTAAAACACCTTCAATATTGTCTGTTGGAGTTGTTGCAAATAGGTCCTTGAAGTAAGATTCGGCCACCTTGGCAATACCATCCTCCGTAGTGCACCACCTACCCTCGCTATCAAATACACCAGGGATATGGTTTTTGCGTCGTCGTTGGCTGGCCCGATTATGGAAATACTTGGTATTCTTGTCTCCAGCAGGTAACCAAATTGATCGAGACCTTTATCGCCAGAATAGCTCATCCCGGTGAATTAGGTTGCTAATGTCAGCTTTGAGTTCTTTGATTGAGCTGATACAGTCGGCATTATTTTGCAAGCAAAGCTCCTCCAGTAATTTTTGTTTTGCCTGCAATTGCAAGTTAGAGGATCCAAAAACCTCACGACCCCAATCAACTAGAGCAAACCTGCATTTTTTTATTTTTTCAAAAAGCCTCACCATTGGGCTGCCATGGGTCACCTCGGCCTCCCAAGCCATTTGGATGACATTCACACAGTTAAGGTGAGTGGCCCATCTCTCTTCAAAACGTTGTGGTATTTTTTTCTTTCTAGCCTGCCTCTGGGATTGTATGGTGATGAGGATTGGTATATGATCAGAATACGCTGCTTGTAGATGAGTGACATGGCTATGAGGGAACTTATCTCTCCATTCCATTGTGGCGCATGCCCTGTCCAGTCTTTCCTGCACATAAGCATCCCTCTCACGACCATTATTCCAAGTAAAGAGATTACCTCGGAAGCCCAGGTCCGCCAAACCGCAATGTAGGAGTGCCGTCCGAAAGTGCTGCATTGGATCCAGTGGCTTTGGTAGTCGACCTTGCTTCTCTTCTGATTGCAGGATCTCGTTAAAATCCCCAAAGCAAAGCCAGGGTGCTGAGTGTCTAGAGTAGAGATGCTTAAGAGTTTCCATAAATCCTACTTTCGTTGCTCCTCAGGCCACCCATAGAAACCTGTCAATCTCCAAGGGTTTGCCGGGTCATCCATAATAAGCACATCAATATGATTTAAGGTAAAAGTTTGGACATGCAACTCAATTTCCTCCATCCATAATAATGCCAATCCTCCACTTTGACGAATACTAGGTACCACAAACATACATCGATACGGTAAACCAGCTTGAATCTGTTTCATCTCTGATACGGACTGTTTTGTTTCCATAAGAAACAAGATTTTGGGACCTTTTTCCCTCACAAGGTGAGAGAGCACATCCACTACACGTTGGTTCCCAAGCCCCCGGCAGTTCTAACTCATGATTTTCATTGTTCTCGGCGGGGCTGTCCAGCAGCCTCCATCGTTTTGGTAGTAATATTTTCTGGGTTACACTCCATGGCTTTACTTCTCTTCTCATTTTGTTTCAGTTCTTCTTCCAAAGGTAGGTGGTCCTCGGGTTTGTCTCTTTTCAAGTTGCGGCTTGTAGTTTCTCTAGGGTCTGCGTGGGTTTGGGTTGTTGTGTGGCGTAGTATTTTATTCCCAGAAATTTTATTTCCTGAGGTACGAGGTTTGTGTTTCTTGCCCATGCTTGGTAGTCTCTCACGTGGCTGGTTTATGTGAGTTAGGAGTGGGTCACGTGGTTGGTTTAAGTGAGTTGGGAGTGAGTCACGTGGCTGGTTTAAGTGAGTTAGGAGTGGGTCACGTGCCTTTTGTTCATCATACTTGACTGGCACATTGATGAGGCTTGAGTCCAACGGATCGGCTGCAATAACTCCCGACCCATTAATCTCCATTCCCATGATTTCAGGTTGCCCATAATTGTCTGCATTTATGTGATCGGTTTCCGGGATTTGCGCTCCATGTAAATGTTCAGACGTTACAGCCGCAATAATTGGTTGCTTGGTTGTCTGCGAAACCGGTCTGTGGGATTCATAAATGCTTTTAATGCCAGTGACGTCAGCAGTCTCCACGTGGGTTGTGGTTCGGTCCCTTGTCTGTGTAGCACTCTCCGGCGCCGTTTGCTGCATCGGTGATGCAATTTCCTTCCTCCGTACTCCGGCCTTCAACCATTCCCCATACGGTCTCACCGTCTGCTATGTGGATCCTTGAGATGGACACTCCTTCACCTCATGGCCGAATCTCCCACATTGGTAGCACAAACCCACCAAGCACTCATACTTAAAACCAACTCGTACTTGATCACCTTCCGGGTTCGCAACCCATCCTCCTCGCCGAATCGGTTTCTCCAGTGGAAGCTCAACCCGGATCCTGATGAAGCGTGCTTGGTCTGATAGGAAGGTTTTTTTATCCACCTCCACGACGTGCCCCAGTCCTTTACCAATCTCCCAGCCAGCCTCTTCGTTCATCAAGTCAAAAGGCAGTCCCCACACCTGGACCCATATAGGAAGAGCTGAGAAAGCCAAGAGTTGTCTTCAATTAACATGCAAAAGGAGATGAATCAATATTGCTGGTTTAATTTGGGGAATATCAGACAAAAATCTGTCTCAATTTGTTACAGAAGAGTTTCCGAAAGAAAATCTAACTGCCATCAATCTTAAGTTATTAGAGGGTGTGGGTTATATACCAAAAGAGGATTGGTAAGGATTTTAGTTACAAATTAATGTGCATTGTAAGTTCATTCTTTTTAACAAAATCTTGAAATTTATCTTATTTTGACAGGCTCGAGAAAGTTGTTGAAGCTTTCAGAGTATACAGTAATTCTAAATTGACTGCTTGCACTAAAACTACAACCCAAAGATTGGCCTCTTGCAATTGTTAATATTCAAATGTACTACCATTTGTTCTGTATTTATGAAGCTGCTTCTTTGTAAATGTGTCTCAGTTTTAAGTCTTTCATATTTGTTAGTTAGTTTGAAATTTTCTTATTTAACAACTTTGAGATTATATTTCTAAATTGACTGCCTACACTAAAACTACAATCCAAAGAATCAAAGATTGGCTTCTTACAATTGTTAATATTCAAATGTACTGCCATTTGTTTTGTATTTACGAAGGTTCTTCCCTATAAATGTCTCAGTTTGAAGTCTCCCATGTTAGTTAGTTAGGTTTGTTTGTTTGGTTTTTATTTTTTATTTATTTTTATTATTATTTTGTGTGTGTGTGATGAAAATAATGTAGAGAAATCAATTTATGTAATGGTCAAACTGTGTTATTGTCAAATTATTGGATAAATTGATGTCTTTAAGAAATAAATTTAACGGGCTTAGAAATAATCAGCCTCACAAATTTTTTTATTTTAATTGTTAGCCTGTCAATTTTAAGTCATATTGGATGGTATTGTCCAATGTTCCGTTGGTATTATCCAATGTGACTTAAAAAAATAAATAAAATAATTTTCAAATGTGACATTGGTATTGATCAATGTGACGTTGGTACCGTTGTAGAGAGTGAAAAATTCCAACTCCACGTCAAACCACTAAATCCATGTGTTACGTTTAAAATGGTGAATTACTAAGTGCCACGTATTATTTGGTAGGCCCCACTGTTGTTATTTAGAAACCATCAAGAATTTCCAATTGTCACTAAATAGAAATTACAAAGAATACTAAAGAGCCAATTGCACATTAACACATATTAATATTTTAATTTAAATGGCAAAAACAATTATTATTATTATTATTTTTTTGAGAAAGAAATGGCATAAACAATTTAATACATGCTAAAGGTTTTTTTTTTTTTTTTTTTAATATTATTTATTTGTGTTTTTTTATGTGTGTGTCTCCTTTTTGATAAAGACAAAATTATTTTGTTTTAAATTTTTAAAGGGTCGGATTGTTTGTTTTGGTAAAATTAGTTAATTGAGCTTAATTATTTTTAGCTTTACTATTGTTAATTTTTGTTGTTGGACTAATTTTTTTGGGATGGTATATTTTGTTTTAAATTTTAGATCTAATTTATTTATTTTTAATTTTTTTTATGGCTATTAAAGGGAGGACAATGCTAGAATTACAAATCTTTTTACGAATTGCTATTGTAGTGAGTAATTATTAGTAAGTAAAAAAGTTATGTAAGTGGTGGGCCAAATGCAAACTAATAAGAATTTACTACATTAGAAATTTTGTAAAATTGTTGTAGAAAAGTTTGTGGCCATAGCATTACACTTAAAAGAATCAATAATATTGTTAAGGGGGCAAAGTATAATTATACGGAACAAAATTGGTACCTATGTATATAATAATATATATTTTTTAAATATTGGGGGGATAGAGCTACTAGTGTTGGTGCAAAATATATGGACGATGCAGTTGAAGTTATGACTGAGGAAGGAGAAAAGAGATGAATTCTCCTATTGTACAACAACATGTCAACATTTGGTATCAATAAGTTATGCAATTGAGCCTTGCCAAAGAAAAAAGAGTAGAAAAGATCCACTTCGAAACAATTTTTTTAGTTTGAGAGTTTGAATGTTAAAAAGAACCCATGTATTTTGGGTACTCTCTCTCCCTAAAATATTTTAGTTGGCAAGACATTTTTTTAGTTTGCTGTGATGGAAGATATTTAGTCATTATCTTGTCAATTGGTGTATCAATGGCCTCTTTGTTTTGAATTTTGTGTAAAAAAACACATATTTTGGATACTTAATTGTCTCTCTTGATATAGAACTTTTTAGCCGTTAAGAACTTTGAAACAATTTTTTAGTTTGAGTTTTAAATGTTGTGAAAATCCTCATGCATTTGGGTTCTCTCTTTATGTTGATATAGAACATTTTAGTTGTCAATAGTTGGCAATTTTTTTTAGTTGGCTATGGGTATTTTAGCCATTTTTGAGGTTCTAAGGGTATTTTGAATTTTTTTTTAAGGTTTCAGTGTCATTTCGGTCAATTTTGGAACTTTGCAGGTATTTCGGTCATTTTTTAGGTTTAAGGTGCATTATGGTCCTTTTTTTATGTTCTAAGGGCATTATAGTCACTTTTTAAGTTACAGGGTCATTTTAGTCATTTTTTAGGTTTCATAGTCATTTAGGTCATTTTTTTAGTATCTAAGGGTGTTTCAATTATTTTTTAGGTATAAAGGGTATTTTAGTCATTTTATAGGTTTTAGGGTCATTTCGGCCATTTTTTTAGGTTTTAAGGATATCCCGGTAATTTTTGAGAGTTTTGGGGTTATTTTGGTCATTTTAAGCGTTAGGATAAGTTTTGGTAATTTTAGTATATTTAAGGATATTTCGGAAGTTTTAGGGAATTTTTTTTGTTATATATATTCATCGATTATTAGGTAATTTGGTGGGGTTGGGTTGGGTTGGCTACACCCATATATAATGTTGGTTCTGCTTAATGTGATGATAAAACTGTCAAATGTGAATAAAAAAAAAAAAGAACCATTAAATGTGATAAAAGTACTGTTACATGTGAAGTTGGTATAGCCCAATGTGACGATGAAACTGTCTAATATGAGAAACAAATAAGGGTACAACCAAATGTGACAAAAGTATAGTAATATGGGGTGTTTGGTGCTGTCTAATGTAACAATGGAACCATCAAATGTGAGGAAAAAAAAAAAGGAATCATTGAATGTGACAAAAGTACAGTCACATATGATGTTAGTACTGCATAATGTGAGGATGAAACTGTCAAATGTGAGAAAAATAATAATGGAACTACTAAATGTGACAAAAGTACTGTCAAATGTGATGGGTCAAGTTTTGGTAATAGGTCAAGTTTTGGTTTGACCCATTCTAGACAGGATTGTAATTAGGTTTGAGTCAAAATTTCTTGGATTTAATCTAGCCATTATTCTTAGGGAGTGGATGACGGAGGCAAATCTAACCTGTGACACAAAAGACAGAGAGAGGTAGATGCCAATTGGCTATAAGCTCATTGGTTACGTATCGAAAAAGTTGGACTTGAATGAGAGTTGATGTCACTACATATGAGTTGGCTCCACCACGTATTTCCTCAATAGTTCAGCCCAACCATAGCCTAATACCTGAAATAATCAAACTTAAGAAATAATATTACTATTTTTTTAGGGGTGTAATCGGTTCAGTTCTGTCGGTTTTTTTAGTTTTGGCCAACCGAAACCGAAATTTTCGATTTGTGAAATTTTCAACCGAAATTGACCGAAATAATTGGAAATCAATTGGATTTGGTGGTATTTAGGTTTCCATTGGTTTCAATCGGTTTTCGGTTAAGCACATGGGGCTATCTATTTTTCCAAAACTCTAAGTCAACATCACAGTCACAAAAAGAAAATAACAACTCAACATCACATTTTTTCAATAAGAAAATAACAACTCAACATCAGATTCACAAAAAATAGCATTGATTCAGTATTAAACAAAACCCAAAATACAAAAAAGAGAGAGGATTATCAAGAAATTAAAAAGAGACTAGAGAAGGTCACTGTGAGAATGAAAATATCAAGCCACGTGGGGAGGTTGGCGTGTGAAGGCCGGCATGTGGAGGCGGCAGCAGAGGCATGAGGGAGATGGAGGCGTGAGGGAGATGAGGGCGTGTAAGTGAAAGTGGGGTAGGTAGGGTAAGGGTAGGGTTTTTATTTTCTTTATTTTCAAACTTGATTAATTTAAGTTAATTAGTTTAATTTTAGTTAATTAGTTTAATTTTAGTTAGATAATCAAGATTATCTAATGGGCAGTGGGCTTGAGTTATTTTGGCAAGGCCAAGCCCACGTTTACAAACTTTATATTAAATATATTTAATATAAAATATAATATAATAATATATTTCGGTTCGGTTCGATCGGTTCGGCGCATTCAAATTTGCCACCGAAAATTGAATCGAAATTTTTAGTTTTTTATATAATAAAACCGAAACTGAACCAAAATTTTTAAACGGTTTGGTCGGTTTGAAGCGGTTTTTTCGGTTTTGTCGGTTTTTCGCACACCCCTAATTTTTTTTATAAGTAATAATTTGATGTCTTGTATTCATGATCTTTAAATTTTTAAAAAATATACAATACAATATAATTTTATGTATGTTTACGCGTGTATATGTGTGTGGAGATTGATTTGACAAATTACAAAAATTTGGTGAATTTTCAATGTCATCCCTGGAAACTATTTCTTATCAAGTTAGTCATTATGATTGTTCTTAATGAGTCAATTTATAGTGTCTGGACATAGTGGCGTCACATTTTGTTATAACAAAAGCTGATAGACATGAAATTTATATTACTTGGCTCATGATAAGCTATATATCTTGCTTATTAGAAGGGGAAAATAAATAAAAATAAATGGGATGTAAAGAATTTTTAAGGAATATCTTATTTATTCTTCTGTTTGAGAGTACAGTGAGAAGGAAAGAATGAGAAGAGTCAAAAGACTATTCAAGAAAGAACAATACTTATTAAAAAAGAAAAAAGAAAAAATGAAGAAGAAGAGTGTGTTCCAGTTAACTCAATTAGTAAAGTCTCTAATGGTTTTATAAAAGATTTGGGATTCAATCCCCACCTACACCAAAAATTGATTGGTGTCTTGGTTTGAGTCATCATCGGGAGCCATAGGTTGAAACTCTCTAAAAAAAAAAAAGAATAATACTAAGAATATAACATTTTTTACAATTGGTAAGTTGATAAGATTTTATTAATTCTCGTAAGAGCATACCAATAACACTATTTTATTATTTAACATTAGATAATCAATCATCTAGTAGTTGTGAAAAAAATATATTAGAAAAACTGAATTTATTGTTACAAGCAATGCTCATTTAAAAAAAATAAATTAGAAAAGACATTAGATGATTAGAAGTAGAGAGTGATATACTAATAAATTATATATATGAATATTGTTTCTTTCCATTTATTTTTTAATAAACTCTCAAACACACTAAAAGATGCATTATATTTACTTTCATTCTTTTATAATCTATCCATTTTATTTCCTTGTTTTATGAATTTCCAAAGACTATATCTTATTTAATCAGTTAATTAACACTTGAAAATATGAGAGGAGGTAGGCAGGATTGGTGTTGAATGTGATCTGCACTGCATGAGCCTGCTTTCCCCTCATTTTCCCACCCAATCCTGCCTACCTCATATAAATAACAATTCACCAATATTCCATCTTTATAAATATTAGTCGCTAACCCGTGCGATGTACAGGATTATTTAAAAAGAAAAAAAAAACAATATTGCAATTATCATTTGTTGCACTAAATCAGAATGTCTCAAGACTCACTAATCAAATAATACAACTAAATGAAGAAGACCTAAGCATAACATAAAATCTTCACTAATTCAAATATTAAACATTGTCAAACCTAGTACACAATGTGCTCGTGCCCAATAAAAAATTATAAAGAAATCCTCAATATCATCTCCATAAAAATACATACATGCCAAAAAGATTAATACCACTACCATAGGTCCATTGGCAATGAAGTTATTTTCTTAGTTACATATATATTGTGAATAAACAAATAAACAAATTGTAATAATGATCACAATCTCATTTTCATAACAAATAAATAGAATATAGTTACCTATGTCAAATTCTTTTCCTATGACTCAAAAAGAGTAGAGAAAGAATATAATACAACAAATTTGCATTATATAGAAGAGTACATCATATATTTATTCAACATAAAACATTGAGTTTTATAAATCTTCTTTGCTTGCTCACATTCCCAACCATGTCTCTTGTGCTAAGATACCATAGATATATATTGCTTTTTCAAAATCATGAATAGACTTTGCCAATAAAGCCTTCTCCATGTCAAACCCTTTTGCTTTGCCTTGAAATAGTTCCTTGAAAACAGCTGCTTTACCCAAGTTAGCTGAGAAAGTACGATAACCACAACATATTGGTGTTATTTTCATATATAACAGATAACGAAATGTGGAAACACCATTACTAAACAAAACCTGTTCTTTAAACTCAAAAAGTATCATTAACAGGCAATTTTGTCAACTTCTCTCTTTTCTTAAGGGGGGGGGGGGGGGGGGGGAAATTGCTTTTCAGCATAATCCAAAGCTCTTCCCAAATACAATTTAGGATAGTTAAGGACAACCAATATGAGAATCAACTTCAAAATAATTAAATAAGAAATAAAGACCACTATGGCTCAATTTTTAAAGTAGCTTTCCTCATAGACACATGCATTAGAAATCATTATATCAAACACATAAAGAAACCCAGATGGGATTTCAAGAAAAATAAGACTACCCCAGATGTAAACTAACCTCAAATGTATCAAAATCACCATTATTGATATCAGTGAAACTCAACTCTCAGAACTGGGAGTCTGAAGCAAGCAACTTCGTTCAGACAAAAAGTACATCTCTCAATAATGTGGATCTTTTTTTAGGTGTGAAATGGGTTGGTATCAGATTTGTCGGTTTTGTAAAAAAGTTCAACTAAATTTAGCTGAGGAATTAAATCATTTCTACCTTTAACATAAGCTTCTTAGCGAGTTTTAGGTGTGTGTATATAGTTAAGTATCTTTTTGAGGAAAGAGTGAGATAAGAGAATATAAATACATGTACATTTATGAAAATTAATAAAAGGTGAAAACTTTTTGTGTGTGTGCAAGTGCTACCATTGCTATTTTGCTGAGATTCCAAGTAGTGTGCAATAGGCCTAGCTTTGATTGAAAGTTATGCTCATGCCCACCAAATCTTTCTAACCCAGGACTTTGATTTTGATGATGTTTTAAAAAAAAGTTGAAGATTGAAGATATTAAGTAGACATTAAACATAAGTTAGTCCCAATTAAAAAATTAAGCATAAGTTATTATACTTAAATGGCGGCCAACACAATTCAAAGCATACCACATCAATGATTTTGTTTGTTCAACATTAAAACAATGCTAGAATGGAGGGGTATAAAGCATTTGAACCAAAATAGACAGAAGATTGAAAGCAATCACCAACCTTATTAGATCTTAGAATATCTATCAGTCCACCAGTGAGCTTCTGATCAATGGCCATGTGATAAGGAGAGGATCTTGTAGCCTCCTCTAAGTCAAATGGATTGTCTATGCACATGGCAGCTATAAGCGGTGTATTCTCTCCGGCTTCTGCCAAGTACTTCGTCAACATGTTTGCACCATATTCCTAGCCAACGGCCATCAATGTAATCCATGGCCTTGCCTTATTGATGAACTATATAGCTGTGGAGATATCATCGTTGTCAGCAGCTGTAAATAATCTACAGAAAACAGAATAGTAAAGAAGCTCCCACTATCAGCACATTCAAAAGAAACCTGTATTAGATGATTCTCCTGTCCATGAACCTCCCATGCCCACACCACTGAATTTAAAAAAAAAAAAAAAAAATTAAAAAATGGGTCAGTCCTAATTCACCCCACACATCTGGAATGCAATCCCTCATTGCTTGATATGGTGCAATGAAAAACCATGTAAAGAAAAAGTCAGTAGTAGGACCGAATCTTAGCTTCCATGGTTATACCAAAATTTAAAATACAAACCTTACCATAACTAACAAATAAAATTTGTACATAAACAGCAAAACTAAGGTTGCAGAAGGAGGACATTGGAAAAGAAGCTGGGGTCTGCAACCAAACAAAGAATCAAACAAAACCCCTCAAAAATCTAGATGTTGCTCTTAAAGAATATTCTTACAAAATTTATTTAAAAAAAAGCAAGGTATACAAATGACATTTTTTTGGCATGGTGTGTGTTGTATATTTGTATAGTTTTCTATGCTAATGATTTAGTGGATCTGTGTTGAAAGAAATTGCTGGATGTTAATGAATAGTAGTCGAATTCTGTGGTCCTTACTATGTTGTTAAAAGAAGCTCAAAATGGTAGAAAAGAAAAAAGTTCACAAAGTGGACTTTTAGCCACTCTATAACTCCTTTTCAATAGGTTCAATTATAGGCTTCTAAATATGTTCAAGTTATTTTGGATTTGAATTGTAACATGGAACTAATAAACTACTTCTACTACTACTTTGGGCTTGGCTTTTTCTCAAACACCTTCTATACGTAAAGCAGCAAATAGGTTTAAGTCCCTACCAAGTGAGCAAAAACAAAAATAGAAGTAAACAAACCAAAATTGATGGCCTTTTTGTAAAAGAACCAAGATGCAAACTAACACCAAAGTCGACATTCATCAGGTATTAATGTGTGTGTGTATATATATATATAAATTTTTTTTTTTTTATCACAGACCACACATTATCAATTTATCATCAATAATAGGATCAAATTCAAAATCCCAAAATCAAGGCCTTCAAAGTAGAAAGAAACCTAAACACCTAACTTCCCATACAACAGTAGCTACTTCATTAATTGAGTCAAAGAGAACAACCCAAACTATCCAAATCCCAATTTTGGTTCAAAACTGAGATGGAACAATAAATTTACACCTTAATCGCCAGAACCTAAAAAAAAAAAAAAAAAAAAAAAAAACCCTTTTAATGGCAGCAAACCAAAGGCCAACTATTCAGCCACAGCAACCCAAAACACCAAAGCAGATCGCCCATAACCACAAAAAAAAAAATTCCATGAACAATTGAAGTGGAGAGAGAACGGTATATAGGAAGTAATAACTGGGCAGATAGATTTTCAATTGAAGAGCAAATCAGAATTCTTACTTCAACAAATATTGTGAAAAAATTCAAAAACCCAAACCAAACAAAACCCTAACTCACACACGAAGACAGAAATTTACAGAGTTATACCTCTTCAGTATGAGCGAAGCAGCTGAGGAGGTAATCCTCTTAATCCTTTCAGGGTATTTGAGCTTCCAAAGCTTTTTCCAGCGAACATCAGTTTGTGGTTGGCGTATCAGTGAGTTGGGTTGCAAGATGGTGGGCAGATTCAACGGAGAATTTTCCATTGAGGTTCGGTAACCATATATGCTTGTCTGGTCTCGGAGTGGAAGGATAAGGAGAAGAGATTCTGCGATTTGGGGGAAGGAAAAAAAAGTAGAGAAGAGATGTGTTTTGAGTTTTTGATTTTCAGAGTTGGGGAGAATAGTTATAGGGTTTGGTTTTCAGAATTGGGGAGAAATTTTAGGCTGCGTTTGTTTTGGGTGAAAACTACTTCCGAAAATGTTTTTCTGTAAATGCGGGTGTTTAGTTGCGCATGGAAAATAGCATTTCCGAAAATTCATTTCAGTTGACCGTGAGTCAAGGGTGAAATTCTTTTCCCCTTTTATTTTCACTTCAAATGCCATTTTCTGGAAAACAGAGAGAGAGAGCACGAAGAGAGAGAGAGAAAGAGCATGAGCCGCGAGCTCGAACCGCCGCTCCAAGCCCGGAGCAACTGCCGGCGACCTTTGACCCACGAACCGACGAACCTAGAGCCTTCGACTTTCGACCCAGACCCATCGCCTTCGACCCAGACCCAGACCCATCGCCTCCTCGATCTCGCTGATCCATGAACCTCGATCTCGTTGTCAACCCAGACCCAGACCCAGACCCATCGCCTACTCGATCTCGCCTTTCCACTAACCTCGATCTCGTCGTCGACCCAGACCCAGACCCAGACCCAGACCCATCGCTCTCTCTTCCTCGATCTCTCAGTTTTGTTTTTTTAAAGTTTGATTGTTGTTGTTGTTGTTGTGGTGGTGTGGTGGTGATGTTTTGGTGGTTGTGACTTTTGATTGCCGGAATTTGCTACCGGAATTTGTTGTTGAATTGGCTGTGATTTTGAAATTTTTTGTAATAAAATTTGTTTGGATGCTGAGAAAATAGCTGAGAAAATGTGAAAAAATTGTAAGAAAATAGCATTTTCAGAATAAAACCAAACACATGAAAATATTTTCTACAACAATTTTTATAATACAACCAAATACTTGAAAATATTTTCCTTTCCTGAAAATAACATTTTCGAAAAATAGGCTATTTTCCGGAAATTATTTTACGCGAACCAAACGGACCCTAAAGCTGCAATTTTCGGGTATGAATGAGAGACAGAAGCGTTACGCAATACGTTTTTACTTTAACTTTCAGGGCTGGGGAGAATAGTTATAGGGTTTAGTATTTTAACTTTTTTTTTTTTTTAAGTTGAAAATAAATAAATATATATATTAATAATGTTGATGTGTAAAATTGTGGAGAAGGCAAAGACTTTGGTTTTATATATATAGATATAGATAAGAATTGTCTAACTAACCAAGAATTGTATATTTATTATCTGCCACGTCATAGGAAAATAATTTCCATATCCGTCTTTTTCTTCACATAAGATTACTTAAAATAGTATCTGATGGTTGTATAAGAAATCTTAGGTTTAATCTCCGCCTACACCAAAAACTATCATCAGGAGCGGACGCCATAGGTTGAAATTCTCTATAAAAAAAAGAAAATTACCCAAAATAGGCCAATAAATGTACCAAATTTCTCTTGAATAAAACGTAGAAATTTACTTGAGATAGCAATTAGAGAAAGAATCTCCTTATTTCCATCGGTCTAAAGCTTATAATAGTACCCAAAAAAAATAAAGAAAAGAATTTACCTTGCTACATATCTCAAAGTTAAAAAAAAATAGTAATAACTATATATATATATATATATATATAATTTTGGACTTGGGGCCGGCCCCCTTAGGCCCCCACCTAGGTCTGTCCCTAATGTGCATTGGTATATTGATGGTTTTATTCAAATTGATTGTCTTAACTCTTACGTCAAATTTTAAGTGTTGGAGTACTAGAAAAACATAATCACATAATAATGTTCATTTCTTTCTAAAACTACTAGGATCCTACAATAATATTTACACAATTTATGTCATAATTTGTCATGTAGTGAGTTGTAAAAGGTGAAAGTGTGAACTCACATTAATTCACTATTTTTTTTTACATCACTCACAATCCGTTATGTGATGAGTTATAACAAAATTTGTGTAAATAGTTTTGGTACTACCATTGTTTTTTCTTAATTTATTGAATCAGATGCTAGCATGCCAAGATACCATATTGCCAGTGAAAGACGAATCTTGACTTTTGAGAAGAAGAATTCTTCCAGTTCACGCTTTAGAATATACTTCGTCATACCTAACTTAAATTTATATTGCTTGTTTTATTTACTGTTTGAGGCATTTGTTTAATTTTATTACAGTCTTACCATAGAAAAATATTATAGTGTCTATTTCATTGTATAATTGCCACAGGCCAAGATACCAGTGACAGTGATATGCAAAAAAAAGTGATATGCATATGAAGCTTGACTTTTCAAAAAATGAATTATTCAATTTTAAATAAATTACATTTATGAATTCATCATCCACATCTCAATCAAATAAATTAAAACTAGTTGTAGGTGTTGTGAACAAGGAAGTGAAATTCGTACCGTACCGGCCGGTACAGTCGAAAAAATTCGTACCGGTCACCAAACCAGTACCGAAAATGTCTTTGAATGTTCAAATAGCGTGTAAAACACTATGAACATTTAGACCCCCAAATTACAAATTACCAATTCAAGCTTATTATCAAACAATAAATGAGTGGAACATGAACATAAGCTAATGACATAATTGATATACAATGTAAACCAAATAAAATCACATCCACAGCAGAAATTAAATGACAAAGATTAAGGGAAGAGAGATGCAAACACAAGGACAATACAACGATGTGTTATCAAAGAGGAAACTGAAGCCCTCGGCGTAAAACCTCTTCGCCGCCCTCCAAGCGGTAAATAATCCACTAAAGAATGTAGTTGGGATACATGAACAACAGAAGACCCTCCAAGCCTAATCTACCCAGTGTACCTAAGCTCTCCAAACTTCTTGCTCCAATGAGGTTACGCCGAACCTATTTCTTCTTTAGCTTACCAGATTCCGCTATAGCCCATAGCATCAACTAATAGTCATTGGTCCCTTTCTAATTGCTTCCTAAAGCACCAAATAGCCTTCTCACAGGTGTGGGTATGGTGAGAAAATGATTTGGGTAAGAACCTCTCAAGGATGTAACAATGGAGAGGGTGAGAGTAGAGGAATTTAAAGAGTCTCTTAAGTGAAGATTGTAGATGAATCAATCTTATTTTTCTCTAGGGTTTCTCTCTCAAAATTCTCTCTGGAAGCTCTCTACATTTCGTGGGTTTAAGGAGTATTTATACTTGGGTGAGAAAGGAATGCGAAGAGTTAGTTTTTCCCAAACATGGTGGTCTAACGGCTTGGCCTCGTGACTTGATTGAGTCGCGAGTTCAAGTCGCGAGATAACAGAACGGTCAGGCTGGACTTTTTGTCCTGTAGTGCTCCAGCTGGCGCGACTATTCATCTTCTCGCACGCTTCACTCGTGTGCTGCATTTGGCGGCTTGCTAGTCACTAGTCACTCGCGAGTCCCAACCGCGAATCTCTGCAACCTTGCACAATCTTGAGCATTTCTTCACACTCTCTCACTCACTACCCTTACATGATTCTCACCTAAATACAGGGTTACTAATTGCTAAATTACAAGAAAATTTGGCACGGAATAAAACTAACAAGATGGTTGATTAAAGTCAACCTTACAGTCTTAAAATCTACCGATTTAAATACCGGATGTTTCCTTCTGTACCGGCCATTTCAGATAGTTTTTGTGCTTCTGGTCAGTATAAGAAATGCTCTTCAAACCCAATCGCAAGCGCCTCCAACTTCTTCTCCGTCGCTGCGATATTTTTCTCCTCTCCTTTTTGTCAGCGTCAACAACTCTTTGTAACTCTGTCTTCATCGTTTCTTTCTTTTAGCTTCTCTTTCTATCTTTTGCTTTCTCTTTTTTACCCCTACTCTTTTATTTCATTGCCTAGCTGTACCCCATGTTTCAAAAAGTAAGTGAAAGTCTACGGTCTACCCACTAAAAAGTTGTGGACAAATCAATGAATTTATGTGGTTTGTCAACCTTCCAGGTGGCAAATATTAAGTTACTAATTATAAGTTTTGATTTAAATTTTTTTTTTTATCATTCTCAAATTAGTAGTTAATATATATTTATATTGAGTTTTAACACTTGGCTGGAGCTGAACATATTAATTTAGGATGGACTTCTCATCAAAAATAAATTCGGGATGGACTTAATTACAATTTTCAATATTTTTAATAGATTATATAAAATATTTATTAATTTAATAATAAAATAGCGGTAAACTCGAAACGGTACACCAATATTAACTGGTACTGAAATATACCTATTTTTTGGCCAAACCGAAGTGGCTTCCGGTACGAAATTGACTCTCTTGGTTGTGAAATGATAGAAATATATAAAACAAAGTAAAAGAAACAAGAAATATATATTGATAAGCTCTTATATTCAAGTGGTCATCCACAATTCTTTTGATCTCTCTTAGATGTGTACAATAACAGTAAAGTAATTCCACATATATATAGGACTTTAGAATGCTTGTAGAGTTTATGTGATAAGGTTGTAATAATGAGTACACTTATGGATATACGTCTCTCCTATATACTTTACACATCCTAAATAACCTTTTTATTGTCCAAAGTTTACTCATTCCAGTCAGACTTTATTTCTAACACTTCCCCTGGGACGACCACTTTCTAAGAATTTGTCTAGTTAAAACCTTGCCAAATAAAAACCCTGTTGGAAAAAAATTTTGACTAAGGAAAAAGAGTACCATATTCTTGTATAACTTCTAGTGCCTTAGGATTGCCTCATTAAAATCTTGCAAAGAAAAACCCAGTGGGAAAAAACCTTGGCGAAGGAAAAAGAGTACAGTCAGCGCACATCCTTTAGAAAATTTACTCTCCCTGATGAGTACATAGAATTTCCATTGTTCATGGTAAAAATATCCTTAAGTCGACGTATGCCAATGTTGTGCACAATCTTCTTAAAAGTCACAGTTGGTAATGGCTTAGTGAACATATCAGCCAAATTATCACATGATCGTATCTGCTTGACATCAATATTGCCACTCTTCTGGAGCTCATGTGTATAAAATTTTTTTGGTGCAATATGCTTGTTTCTATCACCCTTGATATAGCCTCCCCTAATTTGAGTGATACAAGCAGCATTATCTTCGTATAATATCGTTGGACTATTTATGGTTGATGATAATCCATAGTTCTCACGAATATGTTGAATTACCGATCTCAACCAAACACATTCACAACTCGCTTCATGAATTGCGATAATCTCTGCATGATTGAGGAAGTAGCAGAAATTGTTTGCTTAACAGATCTCCATGAAATAGTAGTATTTCCATAAGTAAATAAATATCCTGATCGACCTTTGTGTGGATTAGAAAGGTAACCTGCATCAGCATATCCAACTAACTGTGGTTTTGATTTATTTTGATAAAATAATCTCAAATCAGTAGTCCCATGAAGATAACCTAAAATATGCTTAATTCCATTCCAATGTCTTCGAGTTGGTGTAGGACTATACCTTGCTAGTAAGTTAACTGCAAATGCTATATCAGGCCATGTGTAATTTGCAAGATACATCAAAGCACCAATTGCACTAAGATATGGTACTTCAGGACTAAGAATTTCTTCATCATTTTCTTGTGGTCGAAACAGATATTTCTTGACATCAAGTGACCGACCCACCATTGGAGTGCTCAAAGGATGAGCTTTATCCATGTAATATTACTTCAGGACTTTTTCTGTGTACGTTGATTGATGAACAAGAATTCCATTTGGAAGATGTTCAATTTGCAGGCCAAGAAAAAATTTTGTCTTACCAAGATCTTTCATCTCAAATTCATTCTTTAAACAATTTGCTGTTTTTGTTAATTCTTCCAGAGTCCAAATAAGATTTAAATCATCAACATATACTGCAACAATAGCAAATCTGATTCTGATTTTTTTGTTGGGAAATTTAGACCCCGATTGATAGAATTAACAAGTTTTAAACCCAAGTTATTAATTAGATTTATTATGAATAAAACTTGTTAAAACAAACAAACATCAATATTGATAAGTTCTAAGGGATCAGTGGGCTGAAAAGTCTTCGGATGCTGCTGATCTTGAAGGCCAAGTCCTGAAAACACCAAATTCAATCAAAGAAAGACCGGTGGAGGCCGGTCTAGGGTCCTCCGATGGCAAAGTCAGTGATTTGAAGTAGAAAGAAGAGACTTCAAAGACTTCAATAATTTTTTTATCTAGAATTCTAAAAGAGAGAAAAAGTCCCCTTACCTCTGCGTAGAAGGGTCTTTATATAGTGTTAGAAATCAGTTATTTCTCCAATCGTCGTAGAGTTTGGAGGATTCACAGGGTAACTTCCATAACTGTCATAGGAGTCACCTCATCGGGACCTGTGTTGAGATTCAAACAGTATGACTCTTCAACATGACTCTTGGTTGGAAGTGTGTTGAAGCACAACTCTTGGTGACCCTCGCTCGTCCCTCTTCAACGAAGGACGAGGTTCACTGCTTGCTCGTCCTTCATTGGATGAGCGAATAGGTTCACTGCTTGCTCGTCCTTCATTAGACGAGCGAATGGAGGATGAAAGTAGACGGTTAATGAAGGATGAGTGTACCAACCACTCGTTCTCCGTTTTGTACATCGCTATGGACGGCCATATGGACGAGTAATTGACTTGGTGTTTTTCTTGCACCATCAAATATCATGTCAAAATCATGTGCAACGGAAAAATAAATAAGACAAGATATGATGACTCAAGAAAACCAATGAAACAAACTAGTTTTACAATAAAAAACCTGAGGGGAAACCTTCCCGAAATCAATCCATTATAGTAAAGAGAAGTTTCAGATTTAGTACAAAACCTTTGTCCCTAGACTTTACAATCCTCATAGATAAACTTACAGCAGAAACCTTTTACCACTTCAGAACCTCTGAACTCTTCAATATATGAACGCCGCCATTTTTGATGCATGGATCCAAGTATGTGACTAACCAATGATACACGGCTCTCAGTACATGATTAACACACCAACTTGAAGGAGTTGTTGGTTGCAAAGTTCTTCACTTCATCAACAATGAAGATCAAAAGCACTTGGTTACAAAACCCAAAGGTGCAAAGATGCAGTAGCTTCTTTCAGAGAGAATAAGTCATCAGTTACCTTTTGCATATATTCTTCTTGTATTCTCTTATGTGATGGCCTCTAAAAATAAGCCTTATATATGTCTAGGGTTGTGAGAAAAGAAACCCTACACATACATGTCAGCATGGGCCGAAAATCAGATCTGGAAATCTGAATTTCGTAATTCTCATTCAATCGAGAGGTGTCGAGCCTATCTGTTGCGAGCTATCGAGAGCTATCGAGAAGCTATCGAGAGGATAGAAAGTTGCTCGATCGATCAACCTAGCTTTCGAGAGGTGTCGAGATTGCGATAAAAAGAAACTGAAGATCTCGATAGATATCCTAGCTATTGAGAGGTGTCGAGTAGCTATCGAGCTTTAAAAATCAACATTTTCTCACTTGATTCTTGGATAGACTTGCATGGTTTTAACACTTGAACTTGAAACAAGGTTTCTTAAAGCATTAAACACATCCTAGATTTACCCAAATACAAGTAAAGTACGTTTTGTCAAATGATTAGCCAATTACATAAAATAGTGACATATGTTCCTAACAAGTAAATCACATATGTCCTAACAATCTCTCCATTTGGCAATTCGTGACAAAACCACAACAAACAAATGAACATATAAGAGAAGTTGTAAATCACTCAACTCATACTCAGTTGTTAAATACAATAAAATCTATCCTAACACAAACTCTTGAAAATTTATGCAAGAAGAGAGTTTATAGCAAGTAGACTTTGACAACCTGTATTTCTGAAACACTTTAAACAAAACTCATTAAGGTATTAAAATAGAAAAGAAACAACACATGCAAAGATAGGTGAAGAAGACGTACATCATATATATATATATATATATCAAAGATAAGCATAATTTATGTAAACATGGTCACAAGACCGGTGTACAAGAAGAAGGAAGTAAGCACTCCCCCTAACAAGATGAAACACATCTCCCCCTTACAAAGGCATGTATTTCTCCCCCTAATATGTAGAATCTTAAAAAGAAACCACATATTCTCCACAATTTCTCCTCCTTTTTGTCATGATTAACAAAGTATATAAGAAGCTAGAAAGCTTCGCCTGAGAAAAATAAAGATGATCAAAGATGATCAAGGGGGCACAAGGAATCCATATAAATGCATGAATGTAATGAAACAAGATGCTATGGATGACAAGATAATAGAAGGATGCAAAACATGTAAAAAACAAATCTCTCAACAAGAAAAATGTTAAGCACATAAATCCCAAAACACACACACACACACTAAACAAGTCTAACCAATTTTATAATTCAAAAACAAGTTAATACAGTTTAGTGAGCATACATTAACACATGTAAAACCTTGTGATGGCCAAATCACACACATGTATCAAGAGTAGCAAAGAATATTATGTGTTGTGTGTGAAAAACATCGTAAGATTGCATAAGTGTATACATGTTATGACGATCTGAGATATGACAAAAATCACTTTAACTCATACTCAATTATAACTATTTGATGGAGACTATCACCTTCAAGGTACATCCTATAACTCCCACATCTCCTAGAATACACGCTTGCAATCATAGATAAAGCATTTTTATTCCTTTTGCTTTTGATTTTTCTTTGCATATTTTTCTTTTTAAGTAAATCATGCATGAGCATATAAGAGACAGAAAAGAAATACCAAATTATGTTAAGCATTTAACATTCCACTTTTGCTATGCCAAATCATACAAATGTCATTGACATTACACTTTTGCTATGCCGAAGCATACATATGTCATTTCATGATTGGCGGGCAACAGTGGTGAGATGGTTATTTATGCTTTTCTCTTAGGATTTTCTAGTCCTTCCCGTCAAAAAGAGTGATATAAGTGTTAAGTATAAGATATTACTTAATCTTACTCATCACAAACAAGAGCCATAAAGCTCACTTGCTTAGTTGTGCATAGAGATGCTCATCTAAGCTACAAAAGATACAAAATTTAGGCAACTTTGTTTCAATGGCCATCCAAGGTACACAAGTACCAATGTACACAAAACACACTTTTTTTGCATTTTTCTGATTTTTCAATTTTATTTTTATTTTGAAAACAAAAAAAAATAAAAATTAAACAACTAAACAAAAACAGACAAACAACATGAAAGCATAAAAGAAAGATGCATATGCATGAAGGCATGATAGAATGGTGCAAATGCATGAAAGCATGGTTCTAAAAGCAGATAAGAAATCAAGCAAAAAGAGTCCTACTTTAGATAGAGAGAATTAAAGCAGAGGACAAACAGAAAAGACAATTAAGTCTTGGGCTGCTTTCTCACCCACACAGCACGTGTCTTTGGCCGTAAAGATGAAAAGGCATGTGTCCTAGTATGTCTACTAAAGGACATAAAAGAATTAAAATTCTCCTGAAATTAAGTTAAAAAGCTCAAAACTTTTAATAACTCTCTAAACAAAGGTGTAGGTCCTTGAGACGTTTGGACAATTGCTTATGAGGATACAATTTAAAGCAATTAGGACGAATGTGTCCAGAAACACCACAATGGTAACAAACATGAGGTCTAATAGAGGATTTAGAATTAGCCAAATCAGTTTTAGATTTCATACCTTTATCACCTTTCTTAGATTGGAGCACAAAGACAGTCTTTGATCCAGAAGCCGTGGAAGAGGAGGGGCCGGAGGAAACAACATATCCTAAGCCAGTCTTATCAAAACTAGGCTTTTGAGCACTCAATACCTCATCAAGCTTTGCACTAGATGACTAAGCTCAACCTCAAGATTCTTGACATTCTCTTCTAATGAGGTGTTCTCTATAACAAGAGTCTCAACTAACCTTGTAGTCTCATCTAGTTTGACTAACAGATTAGCTTTTTTAGTTTTTACCTCATTAAGCTCTTTTTTACAAAGTTGAGAAGTCTTTTTAGATTTTATAAATTCAGTGCATAACTTATCATAGGCTTTCTGAAGGGTCATCTTCTTGGTTACTTCATCATTAGAAGAATCCTCACTGTCACTAGCACTTTCCATAATCACCTTATCGGTTGAAGCAGCAAAGGCCATAACGTGACTACATTCATCCACATACTTATCAGAAGAGTCATTCTCAGTATCACTCCAAGTAGCAACCAACCCTTTATCTTTTGACTCCTTAGTCTTTTCCTTCATGAGGTAGTTTGAACACTCTATCCTTATATGACCAAAACCTTTGCACTTATGGCATTGAATAAGGGGTTTCTCATTCTTGCCATTTCTAGAGGATTTAGATTTCCTAAGAGGTTTGCCCTTATCCTTTTTCCTAAATTGAAGAAGCTTGATAATCTCATCAGTTATGAAAGTTAGATCCTCATCCTTATCTTCATCTTCATCTTTAGAGTCCTCAATCTCTTCCTCTATACCCTTAAGAGCCAAGTTTTTACTCTTTCCACCTTTTCCCATTGAGCCCAATCCCATCTCATAGGTTTGAAGGTTCCCTACAAGCTCAGTCAAAGGAAGTTGATCAATGTCCTTCACTTCTTCAATGACAGTGATCTTGGCATGAAATCTTTCAGGTAAGGACCTAAGGATTTTTCTAACAATCTTGGATTCTGTTATAGATTCTCCAAGGTTGAAGGCAGAATTCACAATATCCTTGAGTTTAGCATAGAACTCATCAAAGGTCTCATCCTCCCCCATCCTTTTTTCTTCAAAATTACTAGTGAGTTTTGAAGTTTCACATTCTTTACTGCCTTGGTACCTTCATAGGTAGTCTTAAGAATAGTCCATGCTTCCTTGGCAACTTTCGTGGATGATATTTTCTTGAATTCCTCATTGGTCACCCCACAGAACAAAACATTCAAGGCCTTACTATTGAAATTTGCCTCTATGATTGTTGCATCATCCCAATCCATTGGCCCTTCCTTTGGCTTAATCCAGCCAGTCTCAACAGCTTGCCATACCTGTTCACCTCTGCCTGCAAAAAATTTTTATACGAACTTTCCAATATGTATAATTAGTTCCATCAAATAAAGAAGGAATCAAAAGTGATTGTCCACGATCCATGACAATGGGGTCAAGGATCATACTCAGGAAATTAATCCAATCAGAGTGTACCCCCTCTGATACCACTTGTTGAAAAATTTAGACCCCGGTTGATAGAATTAACAAGTTTTAAACCTAAGTTGTTAATTAGATTTATTATGAATAAAACTTGTTAAAATAAACAAACATCAATATCATGTCAAAATCATGTGCAGCGAAAAAATAAATAAGAGAAGATATGATGACCCATGAAAACCAATGAAACAAACTAGTTTCATAGTAAAAAACTTGGAGGGAAACCTTTCCGAAAAGCAATCCACTATAGTAAAGAGAAGTTTTAGATATAGTACAAAACCTTTGTCCCTTGACTCTACAATCCCTGTAGATGAACTTACAGCAGAAACCTTCTACCGCTTCAGAACCTCTGAACTCTTCAATATATGAACGCCACCCTTTTTGATGTACGGATCCCTGTACGTGATTAACCAATGATGCATGGCTTCCAGTACGTGACTAACACACCAATTTGAAGGAGTTGTTGGCTGCAAAGTTCTTTACTTCATCAACAATGAAGATCAAGAAGCATTTGGTTACAAAACCCTAAGACGCAAAGATGCAGTAGTTTCTTTCAAAGAGAATAAGTCATCGGTCACCTTTTGCATATGTTCTCCTTGTATTCTTTTATGTGACGGCTTTTAAAAATAAGCCTTATATATGTCTAGGGTTGTGAGAAAAGAAACCCTACACATATATGTCAGCATGGGCCAAAAATCAGATTTGAAAATCTGAATTTCGTAATTCTCGGTCGATCGATAAGTGTCAAAGAGGTGTCGAGCCTATCTGTTGCAAGCTATTGAGAGCTATCGAGGAGCTATTGAGGTGACAAAAAGTTGCTCAATCGATCGACCTAGCTATCGAGAGGTGTTGAGATTGCGATAAAAAGAAACTGAAGATCTCGATAGATAGCCTAGCTATCGAGAGGTGTCGAGTTTCAAAAATTAGCACTTTCTCACTTGATTCTTGGACAGACTTGCATGGTTTTAACACTTGAACTTGAAACAAGGTTTCTTGAAGTATCAAACACATCTTAGATCTACCCAAATACAAGTAAAGTGCGTTTTGTCAAAGAATTAGCCAATTACATAAAATAGTAACATATGTTCTTAACAAGTGAATCACATATGTCCTAACATTTTTGATAAAAACACATGGACAAATTAGATTATTCTCAAATCATTCTTTCAAAAGATATTCACTGAGGCGATTATACCACATGCGTCCGAATTGCTTTAACCCATATAAGGATCTTTGTAGTTTGATAAAATACATATTTCGGGATGTAGGATTATATTTTTCAGACATTTTATATCCTTC
Organism: Quercus aquifolioides; assembly: GCA_019022515.1. NCBI lineage: Eukaryota > Viridiplantae > Streptophyta > Magnoliopsida > Fagales > Fagaceae > Quercus > Quercus aquifolioides. The sequence continues at coordinate 27,017,012 of CM032332.1, read as the reverse complement.
GGGAATTTTCATTTAGATATCATTATCTAATGATTCATACAGATATGCTGTAACAACATCCATTAATCGCATATTCAAATTTTCTTTTGTTACCAAGCCAATTAAAAATCTGAATGTAATTGCGTCCATTACAGGAGCATATGTTTCTTCATAATCAATATCAGGTCTCTGCGAGAAACCTTATGCTACAAGTTGTGCTTTGTACCTTATTATTTCATTTTTCTCATTTCGTTTATATACAAATACCCATTTGTATCTAACAGACATTACACATTTAGGTATTTGGACTACAGGTCCAAAAACTTCACGTTTACTTAATGAATTTAATTCTGCTTGAATCGCCTCTTTCCACATTGGCCAATCATTTCTACGTTGACATTCATCAACGGTTTGTGGATCATATTCATTATCATTACTTCTGATAATATCAAGAGCAACTTTATATGAAAATATGTTGTCGACAACGATTTTATTTCTATCCCATATTTCTCTTGTATGTGCATAATGTATCGAGATCTCATTATTTTCAATTACCCGATCCTCTTCAGGGATAACTCTTCAAGAGGTTTATTTTCAGGAGTTTTTTGTTCATAAGTTTTGGATAAATAAATTATTTTTGTAACCTATTTCCTGGGTATAGCCTCTTTATGGGATGCAACTTGTTTTTCTTGTACTTTTCTCTTCCGGGGAATTTTATCTTTAACACTGGCAGGTCTTCCATGCTTCAAGTGTGGTTTTGATTCATTTGCTGCTGTATTAATTGATTTTCCTATAGGGACTTCAATCTGTGTTGGAGTATTAGCAGCTGAAATGTGAGATTTCACTATTTTCCTATTGTCGGTGAATACATCCGGTAATTGATTTGTAATTCCTTGCAAATGAATAATCCTTTGAACTTCCAATTCACACTGATTTGTACGAGGATCAAGATGAGATAACATCGAAACATTCTAAGTAATCTCACGTCGTGCTTCAGGCAACGACTTTTCTCCCCCTAATGGTGGAAGATTGTTTCATTAAAATGACAATCCTCAAAATGTTCCTTAAAAATATCACTGGTTAGAGGCTCAAGATATCTAATGATAGATGGGGAATCAAAACCCATATAAATACCAAGTCTAAATTGAGGACTCATCTTAGTGCGTTGTGGGGGTGCAATAGGTACATATATATAGCATAACCAAATGTGCGCAAGTGAAAAATATTTGGTTGTTGGCCAAGTACAAGTTGCAATGGTGAGAATTTATGATAAGTAGTTGGCCTAATACGAACTAATGATGCAGCATGTAAAATAGCATGACTCCAAGCAGAAACGGGTAACTTTAATTTCATAAGCAAAGGTCGAGCAATAATTTGAAGTCTCTTGATAAGTGATTCGGCTAAACCATTTTGAGTATGTGTATGGGCAACAGGATGCTCAACATCAATTCCAATTGACATGCAATAGTCATTAAAAGCTTAAGATGTGAATTCACCAGCATTATCTAAATGAATTTTCCTAATTGGATAATCAGGAAATTGTGCTCGCAACCTAATTAGTTGAGCAAGAAGCCTAGCAAATGCAACATTTCTAGTTGAAAGTAAACATACATGTGACCATCTAGTTGATGCATCAATTAAAACCATAAAATACTTGAATGGACCACAAGGTGGGTGTATTGGTCCACATATATCACCCTGAATTCTTTCTAGGAAAGATGGACACTCAGCAACAATCTTTGAATGTGATGGTTTGGTAATTAATTTACCTTGAGAACATGCACTACATGGACAATCACTAGATAAAAGAATCTTTTGGTTCTTTAAGGGATGTCCGTGAGAGTTTTCAATAATTCAACGCATCATTATTGATCCTGGATGTCAAAGACGATCATGCCAAAGCATAAAAACCTTTGGGTCTGAACACTTCTGGTGTATTGCAACATTTGTTTCAACTATTCTCATTGTAGTATAATATAACCCATAAGAGAAAAAAGATAGTTTTTCTAATATGAGCTTCTGGTTCGATACTATTGTAATAATATAAAGAAATTCTTCACTGCCTTCATTATTAGTTTCAATATGATAACCATTATAAAGTATATCATTAAAGCTGAGTAAATTTTTGCTTGATTTAGAAGAATACAAGCATCATCAATACAAAGTTTTGTGCCCTTTGGAAACATTGAATCTCATAAAATTTTTAATCAATTGAAAATCACTAAAATTATGAGCATAAAACATTAATACAAACAAATAGGATAATTACTAATTCCTTAAAAAGAAAACTTACAGTGAGTTGTGAGAACTACACAAATAATCTTTGATGTTTGAAGAACAATGGGAGGACAACTTCCATTCCAAAATTGGGTAGAAGCTCGTGCTGATAACGTGTTATGAAATGATAGAAATATATAAAACAAAGTAAAAGAAACAAGAAATATATATTGATAAATTCTTATATTCAAGTGGTTATTCACAATTCTTTTGATCTCTCTTAGATATGTATAATAATAGTAAAGTAATCTCACATATATCTAGGACCTTAGAATGCTTGTGGAGTTTATGGGATAAGGTTGTAATAATGAGTACACTTATGGATATACATCTCCCCTATATACTTTACACATCCCAAATAACCTTTTAATTGCCCAAAGTTTATATATTCCAATCATACTTTATTTCTAATAGCAGGAATTTAAACCAAGCTAATTAGGCCTTTCCTCAAAAAAAAAAAAAAAAAAAAAAAAAAAAAAAAAAAGAAAAAAAAGAAAAGAAAAGAAAAAAGAAAAAAAGAGCTAATTAGGCCATTTGCTATAATTAAATTCCAATTATTAGTTAGTGAGTCCCATTAATGTTATTTAGTATTAATTAATTAATTTACTATACAATGTAACTATCTCACTATTTGGGCTACAAATATGATATCTTATTAGGGTATTGTGTGTGGGAACTGTGAATTTGAGAGTGTAGTCTTCCACACCACAAGGAAAAGTGTTAGGTTTTATAATTGATTTTCTTTTTCAAAAATCAGTTTTTGTGCAATCGTCCTTCACATTGTGTGTTTTGATTTCATATAAAAATTTGCTTCAGTTGTGTCTGTTAAGGATCACCAAAGGTTATTTCTACCATTAGTATTAGAGTTATAAGGTTGTTCTTGGTTTGATCTTTTGTCAAAAACAAAAGAGATTGGATGCTTATCACTCTCTTGAAGATCAAGCATCATTAGGGGGAAAAAAGGGGGTTTTGTTTGCCTAAAGTAAATATGAAATAGATCATGAATTCGTCAGAAACTTGTGAAAGCAATAGAATCTATTAGAATGAAGGCAGCAACAAGTAACAAAAGCAGCAGAGTATCACTGACTTGTACATGACTTGTAGTTTAGTAGAATGTTAAGCATAGCACGTGAGTCAGTTAGTTATTGCTATGGATAGACGTGTGTAGGTGGTTAATTTTCTGTTTCTTCTGTTAGCTCTATAGCAAGTGTATATAAACACCTTGTAATTCTTTTCTAAATTAATTAATTCTGGACGTTTCATTTCGTCAAAACTCTAATATGGTATCAGAGCAAAAGCTCTAGATTTTCCCTGATTCTTCAATCTAGGGTTCTTCCAGTTCATCAAAATTTTCATTTCATTCTTTAATCTGCTCCCAATTTTTCCTTTCTTTAAAGAAATTTCTTCTTTCAACAATGGCTTTTGCTGATACAACTCATCCTGCTACTACTGCCGAGGTTGTTACTTCGTCACAAGATTCACCAATAGATGATCCTTTGTGTTTGCACCAGAGAAAGCACCAGTACTGTTTTTGTGACCCTGTTGTTGATAGGGAATGAGAATTACCCAAACTGGGCTTGATCTGTCAGAAAAGCTTTGCTTACGAAGAACAAGTTGGGATTCATTGATGGCACTCTGGCTTTGTCATCACCATTGGTGTCAACTCGCTCAGCCATTTAGGCTTGGATCAGGTGTGATAACATGGTTGGCACATGGCTAACTAACGCAATAATGAATCATATTTTGCGCTTTGAGTATCAAGAAATTAAAGAAACCAAAAAAGACAAAGAAAATAAAAATCGCTGTTTTTCACTTATAGTGACGAGTGACGACTCAGGAGAAATTGTTAACAACGTTATTTATATATAGTGTTGTGTTGGCGCTTGAGAGAAGTCCAAATCCAAACCGATTTTTGAAAAGTTAGGTGGCTTTTTTTTTCTTTTCTTTTTTTCGTTTAAGGTCGGTGGAACTTGGAAGTATCCCACCATGACACTATCACTAGTAAAAAGATAATCAATCTATTTATAAGTATATATATATATATATATATATATATATTTTGAGCAAGTATTTATAAGTAAAGTTTACAGAAAGTTCAATTAGAATTTGAAATTAGAATATAATTTTGCATCATATGTTTAATTTATATGAGAATCACAGCATAATTATTCACTTAAATTTGAGCCATGTGCTCATTTAAGTTTTTTAATTTTTGTACCAAGCGAGTTAATGAGTGCAAAATACTAAGAATCTAATATTAATAAACTATAAAATTAAAAAAAAAAATTACATATACTCAATAAAAATAACCACATAACAAAAATCACCACACATTTTATCTTATTAAAAATTAGAAAAAAAATGATTATAAGTAGTGTGGGGCCAGAAGATTCGGTATCCCCGACCCATTTCATATCAGGCCCAAGGCCCATGCCGAGGAAGAGAAAACGCCCGAGGACGAAGTGCGAAAGCCCAAATTGTCCAGGAACCCTGCCGAGGATGACCTTGTCCTCGGCAAAACAAGACCCTGGAATTAATAAGTAACGGGCCACCTAAAGCAACCTTCAGGACATCTAAAGAGAAGGAACAAGTACAACATACCAGCCGAGGAAGCATGGCGGAGGAGCAAGTCCATGATGAACTGTCACATCCACATTAATGCCCCCAACTAACGTTCTGGCCGCATTAATGAGAAAATGACCCCTGAACAGCGCAGCCTTGGTTGCTGCAGCTGGCAGAAAGAATGGGAAGGCGGTTGATGGGACAAGCACTCAAGTGGCGACCTGCTTGAGCAACAGATGTAGGGCTGAGATCTACTAAAAGACAGTATATAATGTAAGGAAGTCCTCTGGAAGAAGGGAGGAAAAAGGGGGAAGAAAATAAGAAGCACTGAGCACTGTAATAACAGAAGGGCTTTTGTAACAAACCACTAAGGAAATAGTAAGAACCTCCAGGCCCTAGGAGGAGGGCCGAGGAACATCATTGCACATTTGGATCCATGTCAATACTATTCAATCCATACTCAGCCATGCATAGCAATCGTATCCCTCACTAGGGCTTAGTTCTTGAACCCACTCTCTGCAAATTCATTGTATTGGGCTAGCTGGGCTTGAGTCCACTTACTCAACAATAGAAGTACTCAAACTCAGTCCCTACAATTGACGCCGTCTGTAGGGAGAACTTGTGCGCTAGTAAGGGCAACGACCAAGCATGGCGGGATCAGGCCCTCATCAGGTAGGCTCCCATCAACCCGAACCGGTCAAATCTCAGCATTAGGGTAACTTCGCCAACCTTGAGCGCGATCGAAATGAAGAGAACGGAAGGTTTCGAGATGGAAGTGTGCACACCACTCAAACTAGCAGAAGCTACTTACATGGGGACAGTCATATGCCCCAGAGACAAAACAACAACCGGACTTCCCAGCCGAAGGAGGATAGGAGTCGCATGACCCAGGGGCCAAATGCCAAGCAGTCCACGCAGCGAGAGATAGATGACTTGAAGAGGAGGCTACGCCATGCACAACGAAGGCGACCTCGACCTAGCCCTGACTTGCCCTCTGACGATGAAAGCGACGATGACTATAGGCAAAGGTCGAGAACTCCTTCAAGTGAGACCTTCTCTCATGACGAAGAGCACTACCGGGAGCGTAAGCGTAAGAGCCCATCTCCTAGGGGCTTGGGATACGACGCCATGAGCAGGGCGCTGGACCAACTATCCAAGTCGCCTTTCACACGCCACATAGAGGGGGCAGCCCTTCCTCGGCGGTTCTAGCAGCCAACCTTTTCCATTTACAATGGCAAAACGGACCCCGTGGAGTATGTGAGCCAGTTTAACCAGAGGATGGCTGTCCACTCCAAGAACGAGGCGTTGATGTGCAAGGTTTTCCCCTCTAGCTTGGGTCCAGTGGCGATGAGGTGATTCAATGGTTTGAAGACGAATTCCATAGATTCGTATAGACAGCTAACCCAAGCCTTTGGCTCTCGCTTCGTTACGAATAGCGTAGCCCCACGGCCCTTAAGCACGCTACTGTCTCTATCCATGCATGAGGGAGAAACTTTAAAGGCCTACTCGGGCCGATATTGGGAGATGTACAATAAGATGGAGGGCAATTTTGATGACGTGGCCATCAGTACCTTCAAAAATGGCCTCCCGACTGGACACGGGATAAGGAAGTCTCTGACCGGAAAACCTGCCACCAGTATGCGCCAACTGATGGATCGGATTGACAAGTACAAATGAGTGGAGGAAGACCAACTGAAGGGCGGCAGAAAGGAAAAGGCTACCCCTCAGGAGAGGAGGGACTTCAGGCCGGACCGATACAACAACACCCACCCGAGGAGGGACTTTGCAGGGCAATCTGGAATGGCCGAAACGTAGGCGGTCCATGCCGTATTCCGAGAGCCTATACATAGGGTGTTGGCGAAAATCGAGAGCGAGCTATACTTTAGGTGGCCGAATAAGATGGTGGGGGAATCCACGAAGCGCAACCAGAACCTTTACTGCCAATACCACAGGGACCACAGACATACCACAGAGAATTGCAAGAATCTCCGAAGCTAATTGGACCAGCTAGTCAGAGAAGGAAAGCTGAAGCACCTCCTGCATCACCCCGGTGACCGTCTAGGCCAGACCGATTAGGAGCCGAGGAGAGATAACGCCCTAAGGGCGCCCGTAGGAACGATCAATGTAATCTTGGCGGCACTAGGAAGAACAGGTATGCCCCCTTCACGAGTATTGTTTGTAGCCCAGATGTCAGCCGAGGAGTTCCAGCCAGAGCCGAAGAGGACTAGAAGAAATTTTCATCCAACCTTGAGCTTTTTAGAGGAAGACAAGATCGGGACCACCCAACCCCATGATGATGCTCTGGTGATCACTCTTAGAATCGGGGACTACGATGTGAGGAGGGTGATGGTCGATGACGGCAGTGCGGCCGAGGTCATGTACCCCGACCTCTACAGGGGGCTAGGGCTAAAACCGGAGGACTTGATGCCCTATAGCTCTCCCTTGATGAGCTTCGACGGGAAGCTCGTCATCCCAAAGGGCATAATCAGACTGCCCATCCAAACCGGCCCAGAGGTGGTGGAGGTGAACTTTATAGTGGTGGACACCTATTCCCCCTACACAGCCATCGTAGGAAGGTCTTGGCTCCACACCTTGGGGCCTGTTGCCTCCTTCTTGTACCAGAAGGTGAAATTCCCATCAGGGGATCAAGTTCTCGAGGTCCGTTGTTGCCAATCCATAGCGAGGCAATGCATGGTGGCTACCATATCACATCGGCTTGACGCACAGCCCTCAGCCACTGTCGAAGAGAGCTTATAGCAATCAAAGATCCCCTCGGCACTTCCTGACACAGCTGCCGAGGAAGCAGAATGCGAGGACCTGGTAGAAGTGGTGATTGGTGACGACCCAGAGAAGTTTTTCTGGATCGGGGCTCGGCTGCCTCTCGAGGAGAAGGAGGAGCTAATTGAGTTCCTTAAGAGTAATATTGACGTGTTTGCATGGGATGCCTGTGATGCCCCAGGGATTGATCCATCCTTCATTTGTCACCATCTTAACGTCAATCCATCCATAGTTCCCAAGAAACAGCCACCCCGGCGCCCATCGAAGGAGCACGCTGATGCGATTAGAGAAGCGGTGAATAAGCTTAAGCGTGTAGGGGCTATCAAAGAGGTTTTTTACCCCGAGTGGTTGGCCAACACTGTGGTGGTCAGGAAGAAAAGCAAAAAGTGGAGGGTCTGTGTGGACTTCACTGACCTGAATAAGGCGTGTCCGAAGGACCCGTTCCCCATGCCTCGGATAGATCAGCTAGTGGATGCAACTACGGGCCATCCTCGGATGAGCTTCCTAGATGCATTTCAAGGCTATCATCAAATACCACTAGCCTTGGAGGATCAGGAAAAGACAGCCTTTGTGACGCCCATCGGGAACTACCATTACAAAGTAATGCCATTCGGGCTAAAGAATACAGGGTCCACCTATCAGAGGATGATGACGAGGATGTTCAAGTCGATGCTGGGCAGGAGCATTGAAGTCTACGTTGATGACATGGTGGTAAAAAGTAAGGCGGTATCCAAGCATTTAGGAGACCTCGGATGCACATTTCATGTCTTGTGGAAGCATAAGCTGTGCCTGAACGCTTCCAAATGCTCGTTTGGCGTTGGATCAGGCAAGTTTTTAGGGTACCTCATTACCCACAGAGGAATCGAGGTCGATCCTGACCAAATCAAGGCCATTCATAATCTAAAGCCCCCTCAGAACCCCAAGGAGGTCCAAAAGCTTACTGGAATGATCGCGGCCCTGAATCGATTCATTTCCAGGTCGGCTGACAGGTGTAGGCCCTTCTATCTCCTAATCATCAAGTGGAAGGGATTTGAATAGTCCGAGGATTGTATGGCGGCCTTCCAGCAACTCAAGGAATACCTATCCCAGCCACCTATTATGTCTAACCCTGAGGCCGACGAGGTCTTATACGCATACATTGCTGTGGCACTTCACGCTATGAGCCTGGTACTGATTTGGGATGACAACGGCGTTCAAAAACTAGTCTATTACATCAGCAAGTCACTACATGAAGCTGAGGTCAGATACCAACCCTTGGAGAAAGCCATATTAGCTGTGGTCCACGCCACACGAAAGCTCCCCCATTATTTCCAGGCTTACACAGTGGTTGTCCTAACCCGATTACCCTTGAAGTTCGTACTTCGGACCGCTGATTACACAGGAAGGATTGCCAAGTGGAACACAATTTTGGGGGCTTTTGACGTCAAATACATGCCTGGGACCTCCATAAAAGGCCAGGTCCTGGCTGATTTGGTGGCCGAATTCGCTGAATCGCCAGTAGAGATGGAGGCTGAGAAGAAAAGCATGGGCGAGAAATCGGTTGGGGTAGTCTCCATCTCAAGGTCACCATGTTGGAAGGTATACGTTGATGGCGCGGCAAATCAGAGGGGGTCTGGAGTAGGGCTAGTCTTAGTATCCCTTGAAGGGCATGTCATAGAAAAATCCCTGAAGCTTGGGTTCTCGGCCATAAACAATGAAGCCGAGTATGAGGCATTGTTACAAGGGATGGTCATGGTACAGAAGATGGGAGGAAAGTCGGTGGTAATGTTCTCGGATTCGAGATTGGTGGTAGGCCAGGTAGAAGGAGAACTGGAGGCCAGAGATTTGGGAATGCAAGGGTACCTGAGCCAGGTCAAGCGTTTGCAGTCGGAGTTTGACCTTTTCAGCTTGTCTCATATCCCTAGGAGTGGAAACACCCATGCCGATTCATTGGCCACACTCGCCACTTCCTCGACAAGGGATCTGCCTCGGATCATACTTGTGGAGCATCTGGAAAGAGCGAGTGAGGTGGCAAAGGGCACGGTCCATATCCATCAGGTTGGGGTGGGTCCCAGCTGGATGGACCCTATAGTGAGATTTCTCAAAGATGATGTTCTGCCCGAGGAAAAGTCAGAGGCTGAAAAGATACGAAGGAATGCTTCTCGGTTCTGGTTATCTGAGGACCATAAGTTGTACAGGCGTTCCTACTCTGGACCATACCTATTGTGTATTCACCCCGAGGCATCAGAGTTACTGCTCGAAGAGCTATACGAGGGGATCTGTGGGAGCCACACAAGAGGAAGATCCCTGTCTCATCGAGCCATCACACAGGGGTATTGGTGGCCAGGGATGCAGAAAGAGGCCCTAGAGTATGTCAAGAAGTGCGACCAATGCCAAAGGTTCGCCCCAAATATCCATCAGCCTGGGGGGGTCTTCAACCCTTTATCCAGCCCATGGCCGTTCGCGCAATGGGGCTTGAATATTATAGGCCCTTTCCCCAAAGCACCAGGGAATAAGAGGTATCTGTTGGTTGCCACGGACTACTTCACCAAATGGGTCGAAGCCGAGCCATTAGCCAACATCAGGGATGTGGATGCTAAGAAATTCCTTTGGAGAAACATTGTCACGTGATTCGGGGTCCCTCATACCCTCATTTCGGATAACGGACTCCAATTTGACAGCAAGGCCTTCAGAAGATACTGTTGTGAACTGGGGATCACAAACAGATACTCAACTCCAGCTTACCTTTAAGGAAATGGGTAGGCCGAGGCTGTCAACAAGGTCATCTTCAATGGGCTTAAGAGGAGACTGGATAACGCCAAGGGGAGATGGGTAGAAGAGCTGCCTCACGTTCTTTGGAGATACCGGACTACGCCACGGCGGTCAACGAGGGAGACACCTTTTGCCATGACTTATGGGGCCGAGGCCATTATCCCTCTGAAGGTAAACTTCCCAACGCTAAGGACGAGCTCCTTCGCTCTAGGCAGTAATGACGAACTACTAGAGAGGAGCCTAGATCTAGTCAATGAACGAAGGGAAGGGGCAATGATCCAGCTGGCCTACTACCACCAGAAGCTCAAGCAGGGACACGATGCCAATGTGAAGCTAAGACCACTAGCACTGGGGGACCTCGTGTTGAGAAAAGTTGTGGGAGCGACCAAGAATCCTTCCTGGGGAAAGCTGGGGCCCAATTGGGAGGGACCATATCGAATTACCTCAGTAGCAGGGACAAGCAGATACTACTTAGGAGACTTAGATGTAAAACCTGTACCTTGCCCGTGGAATGTAAACAACCTGAGAAGGTATTATTATTAATGAAAGCACCCCCTTTTGATTTGAATTTTATGTCTATTATGATTACGTACCCTGTACCTTGGTGTCCATCTGAGTACTAGACTAAACCAAGGTCTTGCACGATCCTCGGACTCAAGCCTATGGGGAAACTAACCACTTCAAGAAAAACCTGAGTATTGGACTGAACCAAGGTCTTGCATGGTCCCCGGACTCAAACCTATAGGGAAACTAGTTAATTAAGGAGAATCTAAGTGTTAGACAGATCCAAGGTCTTGTATGGTCCTCGAACTCAAACTTATGGGGAAACTAGCTACTCAGAGAAGAACCTAAGGGTTCGGTAGCACCAGGGTCTTGAATGGTCCTCAGACTTAGGTCCCTAGAAGGACTGACTATGCTTAGCAAAGAAATAACCTAACATAAGCCCATGAGCATCACTTAAAGCATTTTGAGGCACGTTGAACCTACCCCCTTAGCATAGTCAGCAACTAATGGCTTTCCTAAGCATTTTTTACCGTTTATAGTATTTAATTCATGTGATGTAGAACTAATATTACGGGGTTATTCCCTTAGTACTCAACCCTGGGATCATGAAGCTAATAATTAAAGCACCAGGCTACATAAGTAGCCAAACCCATCACAACAACAGTCAATACCAGGTAAAAAAAGAAAAAAGAAAAAGGGATTCATGCATTCAACTTGAAGCGTAGCATTACAGCACTTAAAAAAAAAGGAACAAAGGAACAACAAAAAAAGAAAAGAAAAAGAAAAACTAACTAACTAAAAGTAAGCATAAAGTAAGAGCTAGCTAAGACAGCCTGTTTCTTCAATTGGAGCTTCACTTCCCCTTGGGAGGCTGTTCAGAGGTGTCCTCGGGGTCCTCGAAACTCTGATCCAGGGGAACGGCCTGCAGAGGCACCACCTTGAGAGCTGTCTCCTTGGCTGGATGGGCAACTTTAGGGAGGTCCCCCTCAACAAGAAGAACCTAGGAGTCAACAGGAGGGGCTTGAGGACCAACAGAGGGCTTCACCACACCCCCAAGCGTTTTTAGGTTACCGGCTTCTCCCTCATCTAGCACCCCTCGATGCTCGGCCTCCTCGACCGGATCATCAGTAGAAGTGGGATCCTTAGTAGCATCGGCCTGGTCCCCGTCTGCCGCTTTGGGGGCGGTGTCAGCTTCAGAGGTGGTAGAGGTTTCTCGAATGGCAAGAGGGTAGTACACTCTCTCGGCCCTCCTAAGCTCAGACAAGGCCTCAACTCTAGCTTGGTTGAGGGCCTCATTCCATGTCTCGGAGCAGTAGCGCCTGCACACCTCAGGGACTTGGGCCTTGAGGGCGGCCTCAGTCTCGGCCACTCCCTCAGCGAAGGCCTCTTCTTCCGCTTGCTTTTTGGAGCTCTCGGCCTCTGTCCTTGCAGACTCAGCCTCTGCTTTGGCCTTCAAAGCCTCATCCCTGGCGTGCTCGGCAACACTCTTAGCCCCCACTGCCTCGGCCAACTTCTGCCTTAGGTCAGTGATGTGCTCCTTGGCAATGCTCAGTTGGCCCTCTAGAAGGCACCTCGTCTGGTCAGGGGCCTGTTTTTGAGCGCTAGCTAGTCCCGACACTGCACTATCTCTCTCCTTCATCACCTCCTTTAGACTGTCACTGGCCTTCTTAAGATTAGCCTCGGAGTTCTTAAGGGTCCGCATGGCCTCCAGGCGCTTGTCGCGTTCCTGATCCATGGCCATGCTCTGCTTATTGGCCTCCTCTTCCAGCCTATAAGTTTCATGGACAACCTGCAAATCAAAGCAAAATGGGCGATAAGTTGGGAACTGAGGAATAGGAATCAACGAAGTCTTAAGTGACGGATGTCTTACCATGCCTAAGTACCTCTTCAGGCTGAGGACGACCTCATGACCCTTCAGGTCCGCCAATTGGGCCATATCGGCGGGAAGTAGCAGGGACCTCTCTAGTGCATCAGCCACATATGCGCCTTCACCCCTCTGAAGTCCCTAAGAGAGGTGTTATCCATCAAAGGCTCCCCATGGAGCATTGGAGCAAGGAGCTAAGCCTGGGCCTCAGACGGTACAGCCACCTCTCTTCCTTGGCTCTGGTGCCCGATTTTTTGCTCTTAGGGGGCAGCCGAGCCTCATCCTCTTTCTGGGGAGAACGAGTCCTGTCAGCTCCCACGGGCCTTTTGCCCTTGGGGCCCTTCTTCTGCTGGGGATTAGAAGGCTCGGGCCTTGGTGACAAACTCGGCTGAGGTGGAGGATGAGGAAGCTTGGACTGGGAATAAGACAACCTGGTCTGAACAGGTTGAGACCTGGGTAGCGGAGGAGGAAGCCTGGATTGGGACTTTCTTGGCTCATCCCTCCCCGGCTGACCCTCGAGCAGATCGAGTAGGCTGGTCTGGAGTTGCCTCTTAAAGCCCATCTCGGCCTGGGGAGAAGTCCTTGTAGAAAGAAGGTCCGCCTCGGTCAGATTAGGATCGCCCGAGCCACCGGAGGGATCCTCGACCAGATGGACTTGGTCAAAAGCGCCAAATTCGCCCTCGGATGGACTCGAATCGACAACTTCTTCCTCCTCTCCTAGGTCTTCTTCCTCGGCCTCCTCAGCTTGGGCAGAGGTAGAAAGACCTGCCAACGGTGTACCCTTCGGAGTAGGAGACCCTTCAGAAAATGAAAACCCTTGCTCGATTATAGTTGTGCTGCGGAGCCGAGGATCTTTGCTCTGATCACGTGCTTCGGTGCCGAGAACGACTTCTGGAGTGGCTTGTACCTGAGGATTTTGTAGGCGGCTCTAACTTGGTCGTCAGCCTCGTTCACAAAGATCTCCGCCCTGAGGACCTTTTCCAAGTCCTCCTTATTGACTAGGTTAAAATGACGCTCAAAGGTGTGTGGATCTGTAAAAAAGAAAACATGTTCCTGTCAGCAACCAAACAAAGCAAACCTACAGCTCGAAAGACTAGACCCTCTCCTACTCAAAGTACCCCACCTAGTGTCCCCTCATCTGTCGGACAATGAAGGCCATCGTGTCACTCCCCGAACACGATGAGGAAGTCTTTGTTCAACCCCTTGCTGGACTCAGGAAGGCACTGAATAAGCCAAACCCTATCGTCTCTTGTCTTCATATAATAAGACTTTCCTTTTAGTTTTTGGAGGTTGTAGCACCAATTTACATCGTGATGGGTTAACCTCAACCCCATCTTCTCGTTCAAGGCGTCCACACAACCCAGAATTCTGAACACGTTGGTGGCGTACTGTGTGGGGGCCAGCCTAAAGTACCTAAGGTAACCCCTCGTTATTGGCCCTATGGGGATTCTCATACCGCGTTCAAGGAAGGCGATTATGGGAATCACGACCTCACCCTCCTCCTTCCGAATGTGCCATTCCCCTTCCGCGCAGTACCTCAAGCCCATATTACTGGGTATCCTATAAGTGGCGATGAATTCCTCCATCGCTTCCTCAGACTCAACTAACTTCTTAAATCTACCCATCCCTGACAAAGGCTAAAAGACTCAAGAAAGGACTCAGAGAGGGAATTTGAGCTAGAGAGGGAGAAGAAGACTTACAGAAATGAGGAAAAGCTCATCGGATAGGCTTTCTATGCTAAAAAAGGCGTAAATGCAGTTGGAGATTTGACCGAATTTAATGTACGAGCGCAGGAACTCTTGAGTTCAAAAGTAAAGAAGGCCCATTGGATCAAACGGGTATTTATACCTCCCATTTAAAAATAACTGTGCGGGTTTCCCCGCTCACAAAGCTGGAAGGGCCCAGCCGTTGGATTGGCATCACACCGTTGAACGTGGGGAGCACAGAGCCACCAGAATTTAATGAAGGCGCGCTCCATATACCAAGGCGCCAGGAACGTGCCTTGGGCAGACGAAAAGACTCTGGCACTGACGGGGGAAAAGACGTGACAAGCCATCACAACGGCCCGAGGATGTCAAAATCCTCTTCCCCGTCCGAAGAGCCGGACAGCAGGATTTTGAGGGGCTATTATGGGGCTAGAAGATTCGGTATCCCCAGCCCATTTCATATCAGGCCCAAGGCCCATGCCGAGGAAGAGAAAACGCCTGAGGTTGAAGTGAGAAAGCCCAAATTGTTTAGGAACCCTGCCGAGAATGACCCTATCCTCGGCAAAACGAGACCCTAGAATTAATAAGTAACGGGCCACCTAAAGCAGCCTTCAGGACATCTAAAGAGAAGGAACAATTACAATGTGCTAGCCGAGGAAGCATGGCGGAGGAGAAAGTCCATGATGAACTGTTACCTCCACATTAAATGCCTCCAACTAACGTTCTGGTTGCATTAATGAGGAAATGACCCCTGAACAACATAGCCTTGGTTGCTGCAGCTGGCAGAAAGAATGGGAAGGCGGTTGATGGGACAAGCACTCAAGTGGCAACCTGCTTGAGCAACAGATGTAGGGCTGAGATCCACTAAAAGGCAGTATATAATGTAAGGAAGTCCTCTGGAAGAAGGGAGGAAAAAGGGGGAAGAAAATAAGAAGCACTGAACACTGTAATAATAGAAGGGCTTTTGTAACAAACCACTAAGGAAATAGTAAGAACCTCCAGCCCCCAGGAGGAGGGCCGAGGAACATCATTGCACATTTGGATCCATGTCAATACTATTCAATCCATACTCAGCCATGCATAGCAATCGTATCCCTCACTGGAGCCTAGTTCTTGAACCCGCTTTCTACAAATTCATTGTATTGGGCTAGCTGGGCTTGAGTCCACTTACTCAACAATAGAAGTGCTCAAACTCAGTCCCTACAAATAGTATTAAATTTAGGTAAAAATTTTAATATATGACTAATTGCGTTTACTTTAAAAAAATAATTTGACTAATATCTATATTTTTATGATAAAAATTGTGTTTAATTTTAAATATATCTATATGTATGCAATTAATGCATGTGTTACATGCTATTTTTTATAATCATTTGACTAATTATTTATATTTTTATAATTAAAATTGTGTTTAATTTTAAATGTATCCATGCGTTTGCATGACTTACATACTAGTATATATAAAAGCAAAGATCTCATATATAACATGAGATTCTGCAATGTGACACATTCTTTGAGATTTTCTTTATTTAAGCTTACACCTCAATAGAGATTGCATTTACATTATAGTGTTAGTTCATTGAATTAAATAATGGAGTAAATGCATATATTAATTATATAAAGTTATAAATCAATTTCTTCTCCAAAAAAAAAAAAAAAAATTATGTATAAATTATTTTTATTAGAGGAATTTAAATGGTTATTTTTATATATATTCTATAAGAAAATATTTTTATTTATAATAATAATAATTGATTTAGAATGTTTAGTTGTTTTGACAAAAATTAACACAAAAGCCATAAAAAGAAATATATTGTTGGGGAAAATTATTGTTAGATCGCAACAGATATTCATCCCACCACCACAATCTTCTCACACATCAATAAAATTAACTATACAATTTCAATTCATCCCACCGTGTCTTTCACTTCCTAACAATCGTTTTGGATTTCTTTTGTATTTCATGAAATTTGTATTTTAAACATGCTTTGGGTTGGGCTCACTTCATGTTGCTTTTGGGGAAATTAACAACAATTGCTAGTTTCTTCTTTTGTAACAGGTAGCAAATTGTTACAATATTTCAATATCTTCGGTGATCATAACCTGAAAATTTGTCACATCATCAAGCACTTCTCATTAGGTGATTTTTTTTGTTTCTAATATGTTATCTATAGATCACAGTGCATTAGTCTGCAAATTATTTTTTTTTCATGTGTTGTGAAAAATGGGGTTCATGGGTGTTTTAATCGGCTTCAAATCCTCCTAAACCTGGTGGGGGTGCCATAACCGTGACTAGGGACGGAACCAAAATTTGGATTGAAAGGAGGCCAAAGTATAAAAACAAACAATAGAGGTATTTGCTTGATATCTTCTCAAAACAAAAGGATATTTGCTTGATAGACCCAATCTTTATACTCTAAACACTGTAATAATACTTATAGACTCACAGTCGACTTTATAAGATATTAGCTAAATCTCTGAGCAAAAAACTACACATCCAACTGAACCTGCGTGAAAGTCTTGAAGCAAGTCGAGTTCATAGAACCAGTTTAATGTGTTGTGCTCTAGACTTTCACTTAGTAATCCCAATCCCATTTCCAGTCTACAACATGTGCAATTGTAGGCCTTCAAAATAAAACTTGATATTTCTAAACGCTCAATACAACTTTCTATTTTTAATCTGGGACATTGGACGCTAGCAATCTCATAAAGAAGAAAATGAGGAAAATTTGAGTGAAGGTGAATTTGAGGGTGAAAGGCAAAATGGGGAAAAAGGTTTTGCTGGGTTGAAAAAATTGCATATGGGGTTTTGGAAAAAATGGAAGATTGAGACTAATTGTGCTAAAGTTTTGTATCTTATCGATCTTCTCATATTATGTTCCTACTCCATTCCACAAATGGAACCTTCCTAATTTCCCAAACATATCGAGGTCTGGTTGAAGGTATATATTTATTCACCCATTCCATTTCATTTTTTCTATATAATAAAACAAATTGCTAAGATGAATGTTTCTTTACTAATGGATACAATTGCAAATATATGTTTGTGTGTGAATAGCATGATGACCTTTCTGGAATGCAATTGAGTGGGAACAAAGTGAGAAAATTAGAGTTCTTGATGGCACTAAAATTTTTATCAATATCTTTTTTTTCTTGATGAAAGGGAAGGAGAGAGACATAAAACAAAAGAAAAAAAACATAGTTTCTCATATTTTTAACAAAAGTGAGTTACCGAGGCTTGACAAAGGCAGTCTCAAGTAGATAAATTGATAATATCCAAACCACAAGTATGTACAACACTATTAAAATAGGCCTAACCACATGAGTTTACTGTAATTTTTTCTATTTAAAGTCTTTCATAAAATTTTATTTTTTTAAAGATTCTCTTGAATTTGATCAATTATCTCTAATTTTGTTGCCACTTTATTAAAGGGAACTTCCATCTTAATGGATAATTATTTATATTTTTAGTCCATCATATCAATTTAAATGTATGCGTGTATATATACAAATGCATAATCGCATTATCGTTTATATTTATAATTCATCATATTCATAGTTACAGCTGATCTAAAATTATAGGTTAAGGAATACAATTTACCCTTAATGAAATTTGTGAAATTATACTCATAGATCCTGGTTGGCACTTTCTGGGGTCTCCATGACATCTCTAAAAGTAATTTTTTCGATATTCTAAAATAATAGTTGATAGCCTAGCAAAATTAAGAAGGTTCCTAATTAAAAAAAAATTATTTGTTACAAGAAATAGGGAATTAGAACCTTAATTCTCCACATAAAGGAGGCCAAACATTATCACTGAATTGCAAAGATTTTAACAAGAAGGTCCATAAAAAGGTCAAAGCTATTAAGAAGAAGAAAAAAAAAATTTACATTTTACTTTTACTGTAATTCATCATAATTCATAGTTCATTAACGGTGGAACGTGCAATAACAAGCTAAATAATTACATCTTCCACAATACGCAGTCTCCCTGGTTATACATTGATTGCAGCAATTATTTTGTGAAAAAGGAGGAATGCATAATCCAGTCTATAATTGCCTTTTGCGTTCAATGAAACGATTCACACATATATCTATTTTAGAAAATATCTTACAAGTTTAAACAACTCGTCATGTAACGAGTTATGACAAAAGTTGTGTAAATAGCTTTGGTACTACCATTGTTTTTTCTTAATTTATCGAATCAGATTCTAGCATACCAAGATACCATATTACCAGTGATAGACGAATCTTGAATTTTGAGAAGAATTCTTCAAGTTCACGCTTTAGAATATATGTACTTCATCATACCTATCTTAAATTTATATTGCTTGTTTTATGTAATGTTTGAGGCAATTTGTTTTAATTTTAATTATTACAGTCTTAGTACGGTCTTACCTTAGAAAAATATCATAGTGTCTATTTCATTGTATAATTGCCACAGGCCAAGATACCAGTGACAGTGATATGCATATGAAGCTTGACTTTTCAAAAAATGAATGATTCAATTTTAAATATTCGATTACATTTCATCATATTTAATTTATATTTATGAATTCATCATCCACATCTCAATCAAATAAATTAAAACTAGTTGTAGGGATTTAAACCAAGATAATTAGGTCATTTGCTATAATTAAGTTCCAATTATTAGTTAGTCAGTCCCATACTCCCATTAATGTTATTTAGTAATAATTAATTAATTTACTATACAATGTAACTATCTTACTATCTGGGCTACAGATAGGATATCTAATTAGGGTTTTGTGTGTGGGAACTATGAATGTTAGAGTGTAGTCTTCCACACCACAAGGAAAAAGTGTCAGGGCTTTATAATTGATTTTCATTTTCAAAAATCAGTTTTTTTTTTCCAAGATGGTCCTTCACATAATCACATTGTGTGTTTTGATTTCATATAAAAATTTGCTACAGTTGTGTCTGTTAAGGATCACCAAAGGTTATTTCTACCATTAGTATTAGAGTTATAAGGTTGTTCTTGGTTCGATCTTTTGTCAAAAACAAAAGAGATTGGATGCTTATCACTCTCTTGAAGATCAAGCATTATTAGGGGGGAAAAGAGGTTTTATTTGTTTGCCTAAAGTAAATGTGAAACAGATCATGAATTCATCAGAAGTTTGTGAAAGCAACAGAATCGATTGAAAGGAAGATGAAGAAGGAGCCAGATATAAGAGAAGGCAAGAAATCTGAGTACTGAGGTAATATGAAAATTAGAGTTTGGTGTGCGAAAATATATGGAAGAAAGTAATTTATATGATATACTGTGATCAATAATTCAAAAGGTAATAAGTGTTGAAAAGAATTTGAGAGAAGAAACTAGAGAAGGCACTTTAATTGTCTCATGTACGAAGAAATTCTATAAGGAGTTGGAATGTTCTTAGGTTGTGTTTGGATGAAAAATTTTGGATTTGAATTTAGGTTTTAAATAAATTGATTTTAAATACCTTGATTTTAAATTCATTGGTTTTAAAATTTGTTTGGGTATTTTTTTACAATAAAGGATTTGAAATTCCATTGTTTGGATACTTAATTTGGATTTGTATTTTATATCAATAGAAGAAGAAGTTGAGAGAAAAGATAGGCCAAGAAAGAAAGAAAGAGAAAAAGAAAGAAAGAAAGAAGAAGCTGGAGAAAGAAGAAAGCAAAGAAAGAAAGAAAGAGAAAAGAAAAAGAAAGAAAAATGAATAAGAAAAAGCTAGCGATGACTTTGAGTTTGAGCGAGACAAGTCTTTCCATTGGGTCCCGCTAGTTGTGTTTTATTACCAAATTATCATTTAACTCATTACTCAAGAATCAGAAAACACCAAAAAGTTTGCAATTCTCAATATTTTGAGTAATGAGGGATGAAAATAGAGTAATGAGAATCAAACCAAACAAAGGTTGTACCGGTGAGGTCCACAATTTTTGAGTAAAGAGTGATGAAAATTGGGATATGAATGATGATTTTCAGTAAACCAAACATCCCCTTAAGTTTTTTACATGCTTTTGGAACTTGATTCCACTAGAACTTTGAGGCCGAGAAGAATATTATAATGAATGCTCTTCAAATATGTAGAAACTCCTTCTACTCTTTAGAACTTTGATGCTTCAATTAGTTAGAGCTTCAATACTTTTTCCAAAATCCCATTTGATATTAAAATCCCTTCCTCGAATGAATTTGATAGACTTTACAATGAAAGTATGATGAATTTCTAGCTATACATTTGTTAGAGGCTCCTTGTTCTTCGTGTATTTCAAATTTTCTTCATATTCAAAGGCTTATTGATGGAGTTTTTAGGGCTTTGGAGAATTGGATCCGATAGAGTTTTAAAATTTTAAGTATTTTGAAATTTCTAGAGGCATTTGGAACCTGTTTCCACTTGAACTTTGAGGCTCAAAAGAACAATTCGAATGAATGCTCTTCAAATGTGTTGAAACTCTTACTTTAGAACTTTGATGCTTAAATTTCTTAGAGCTTCAATGCTTTTTTGAAAATCTCATTTGAATGAGCTAGGGGTGCCTCTATTTATTATGGTTTCTTAGGTTGCATCCTACTTTAGATCAATCTATTTGAAACTAGGTAATCAATTTTTTATTAACCCACAATTAAATAAGGTGGCAGTTATAATTCATTTATGATAAGAGTGATGTTAATGGTCGTCCTATGATAAGAGTGATTAAATAGTTACCCATTTGTCACAAATCAAACATTTTGTGTTTTGACGATTATATTTGTTTCGTTTCCACGTCTTCTTCCTTTATCCTTTAAAAGCTAATAGTTAATCAATGAGTTATATGTACACTTCCAGACACCAAAAAAAAAAAAAGGATTTATGACTTTCAACAAAGAAGGGTTAATTTCCTGTATCAAAATTATTACAAAGTGAATAGTTGTTAAAATAGTTAAACTCAACTTTTCTTGAGTTGATCCCTCTTGCTTGCTTCTAGTTCTAGTACTATGGTGAAACATATCTTGATCAAACCTATATTTGCCCAATGAATACAATATGCTCATGGTAAAACTTTATATAGGTTTGATGTACTGGTAGAGCTTTACTTCTTTCCACATTAGCGTAACCATCTAGTGCTATTTGAAATTCAAATGGTTGGGTATATGCACAAGGATACTTGTCATTATTAACATGATGAAGAGTATCTAACTAGAATAACATGCTTTTCTTGAAAACCTTGATTTAGCCCCCAAAGAATTTCCAAATGCTACAAAAGAGTATTCATCTTGACTTAGTGATAATGGTATTTTGAAGTTACTGATGGAGAGGTAAAAATAAGTGCACTAACGTGGGGGATTTAAGTGATAATGCAATGGTAATAACTATTAGAAAAACTGGTTTTGCATCTCATACAAAACACGCAATGGAAGCAACACAAGGATCTACTTCATTCGTGAGAGATAACATATAACCTTGAATTCTAGAACAAAGAAGAGAAAGTGTATTTTGATGTAGTAAAATTCAAAAACAAGACTTGAGAAGACCTTCAATCTTCATGTCAATTCCACATGATGCCCAAGATGAGTGGTCTCTCAATCAATTCTTAAGTACGTTGATTTTCCATTTTGTAAAAGTGTATTCAAAGATACTACAGAGAAAAACTGTTTTTCTCTTCTTTTAATCATACGTACATTTTAACTGCTTAAGCAGTTACTTTATTTAATAATTCTTATAAAACAAAAAAATGATTATCTAATTGGGTTAGTCTTTTGGGCCAGCCTAATTGGGCTTTAGTTTGTAGCTTGGGATAGGACCAAAGGGTCAAATAAGGCTCTAGCTCCAATAGGCTTCGGGCTTATTTGTCAACTCTTGACAAGCCTAAAGTTATTATTAATTATATAACAAGTACCACTATGGAAATATAATTGAAGTCTAAGTTTTATTAATATATTATATCCCATGACTCTAATATAATATCATTTGACCCCTCTATGAAACATCCGTAGTGTACAAAGTCATAATAAACTAAGATTTCATAAAATATATGAATAACTAAAATATTAGACCGGGTACTCAAGGAATAAAATAATGATTTACAAAGTGACAGTTTATTATATCTCCTTACAATGCACGGCTCCCAGTACGTGACTAACCAATAGATGCACGGATCTCAGTACGCAACTTAATTACCAACTTGAAAAAGATGTTAACTGCAAAGTTCTTCAGTTCATCACACAATGAAGATCAAGAAGCTCCTTGATCACAAAACCCTACAGTGTACAAACACAGCAACTTCTCCAAGAGAAAGATGAACTAAGGCAAATTCTGTTTCCGGTCACAATTTGCATGAACAAAAGTTTGCTTCACACTTGTGCAACTGTGCAACCTTTGACGGCCCTTAAAATAATCCTTATATATGTTTAGTGACAATCTCTCCTTTCAATGCATGGCTCCCAGTATGTGACTAACCAATAGATGCGCGGATCCCAGTACGCGACTTAATTACCAACTTAAGAAAGATGTTGGCTGCAAAGTTCTTCAGTTCATCACACGATAAAGATCAAAAAGCTCTTTGATCACAAAACCCTACGGTGTACAAACACAGCATCTTCTTCAAGAGAAAGATGAACTAGGGCAAATTCTGTCTCCAATCACAATTTGCATGAACAAAACTTTGCTTCACACTTGCGCAATTGTGCAACCTTTGACGGCCCTTAAAATAATCCTTATATATGTTTAGGGTTGTGAGAAAAGAAAACCCAAACATGCACCTATGGATTGGACGAAAAACAGCTTTGAAAAACTGAGTTTCATAAACCTCAATAGATAGCCATATATCGAGATAGTTGTCGAGTCATAGGCTGAAACAGCTTTTAAACCTCGATAGATGCTTGCTGTCGAACTTCAAAATCCAGCACTTTCTCACTTAATTCTTGGACAGACTTGCATTGCTTTAACACTTGAACTTGAAACCTTGTTCCTTGAAGTATTAAACATATCCTAGATCTACCCAATTACAAGTAAAGTATGTTTTGTCAAAGGATTAGCCAATTACATAAAATATTGACATATGTTCCTAACATTGATTCACATATGTCCTAACAATCTCCCCCTTTGGCAATCTATGACAAAACCACAACAAACAAATGAACATATGAGAGAAGCCATAAATCACTCAACTCATACTCACTTGTTGAATACAATAAAAATCTATCCTAACACAAACTCTTGAAAAACTTTGCAAGAAGAGAGTTCATGGCAAGAAAGACTTTGACAACCTGTATTTCTAAAACACTTTAAACAAAACTCATCACGACATCTTATTGCGAAACAGAAATAATAGATTGCATACAATAAATAAGAAACATGTGTATAAAGAGAGAAAAGAAACAATATATGGAGAGATAGGTGAAATAACATACATCAAAATATATATAACCCAAATATAAGTACAATGTATTTCAAATGGTCACAAGACCAATGTACAAGAGATAATGTATCTAAAGTAGAAAGAAAAGAAAAGATACAAAAATCCTCACTACATCCCTCATAAACACTCCCCCTATCTCCTATACTAACCCTCTCCCTATGAGTATGACTGCTCTCATCTCAAAACTACTCCCCCTTTTTGTCACGAGTGACAAAAGGAAAGTATATCAAGTGGACATCTCGTCATCACTAGGCGAGCCAACATCATCATCCTCATTAGCATCATCACTGCCGAAGCCATTGTCACTCTCATCCTCAGAAGCCGATGGAGATAGAGAGGAAGCAACAGTGAAACTAACCAACATAGCCTGTCGTTGTGCGATACGACCAACATGGGTGTTCACCTGACACAACTCGTCGCTGAGAGTGTCAAGGCAAGCATTCATGCGCACGAGCTGTGCCATGATGGCCTCAAGTGTCACTTCACCAACTGAAGACCAAAGAGCGGAGGTGGATGGAGCAGCAGAAGCTGGAGGAGCTGTCGTCTCTGTCCGGGGTTGCCTTGGTCTAAGCTGTGTCGTGCTCCGTTGAACGGTAGCTACATCTATGGCACACATGAACGTGAAGTGGGGAGACTCGGGATAGGAGACAGAAAAATGGCGAAAGAGTTGCGTGATAGTCGAAGGAAAAATGAGCTTATCACGGGTCACCATATCCTTATAAACATCTATAAGGGAGAGTATAAAGTGAGAAGGGAAGTCAATAGAAAGATCCTCAATGAGGGATAACAAAATTTGAGTACGAGGCTCTGTGATAGTGTTATAGTGAGACAAAGGATGAAGAATAAATGTTATCACCATATTAAGGAATCTCGGACCTTTTGCAAAGGTCGAGCGAGGGGTGTTTTGACGCTCACCCTAAGATGATGGTGTCTCATAAAAGAGAGACGCGAGTTTGTGTTTAGACATAGTCTAAAGACGATCACAACCAAGTTAGTCAGGATGCGCTACCCTAGGAACGTGTAGTACCTTGAATACAATATCAGAAGTAACTACCATGCGTATACCCCGAACGCGAGTGACAAACTGGGGTATAGAATAATCAAATCCGTGCATATTGGAGTAGAACTCCTGTATGATCATGGAAGGGCACGTGAACAGGATGCCACACAGTGACTCCTAACCCCTACTGTAGATGACAGTGAGTAGGTCAGTGTCAGATAAATCTGATAGAACGACTTGGCATTTCGAATGAATACCTCGTCGTGAAAAGTTCTTCGAGAAGTTTGATTTGGCCTTCTCATCATAGAATCATACATGAAATGGAGTGGGGTTAGAAGGAGAAGAAGAAGATGCCCCGAAACGAAGAGGGTTCCGGGACGGAGTGGATTTACGTTTAGGTGCCATGATGCAACTAACGTAAGAAAGAAAGATAGAGGGAGAGAGAGACAATCAGAAAAGAACCAAACATTTTTAATATTAAAAGATAAAAACATGAAGGTACGTATGCACGAAAATGCATAAACATGTGACATGCAAATTTAAATACATCATAGGCTCAGCCCAATCCAAACCTATTAGCATACAACATAGCAACAAAGTAAACACACATCTAAAATGCATGAAACATTGTTATAATGCACATGTGATGCAATGCATGATCATTTAGGATCAAATATACAAAACACATCCCAAAAATTTAGCAAAAACTTCATTGATTTTGAAAA
This sequence comes from Quercus aquifolioides, assembly GCA_019022515.1. Taxonomy (NCBI): domain Eukaryota; kingdom Viridiplantae; phylum Streptophyta; class Magnoliopsida; order Fagales; family Fagaceae; genus Quercus; species Quercus aquifolioides. Next base: position 26,991,488 of record CM032332.1, on the reverse strand, counting down.
ATCTCAAAACTTTCCAAAAACCCCAAAAGTTAGGTCACAAAATGTGAAATGCATGATGAAGAGAGGGGTTAAGGACCTTACTAGTGAAGAAGAACAAGATCAAGGTCGAAGAACTCATGGGAAGGAAGTTTGGAGTGAGAGAGAGGAGTATGGGAGGTGAAAAGACTCAAATCAATTGAGAGAGATCGAAGAGAATAGATCAGAAATCATAAGGCGCATATATATAGAAAATTCATAAACCTTGATCGATCGAGAGCTATCGAGATTTAAAATGCACATTTTAGCTATCGAGGATCTAACGAGAGGTGTCCACAACAAGGATTCTCGAAGATCGAGGCAACTATCGAGAAGCTATCGAAAGGACAGAAAGTTTCTCAATGGATCGAACTAGCTATCAAGAGCTATCGAGAATGCGACAAAAAGCAGCTGAAGGGTCTTGATAGATAGCCCAGCTATTAAGAGCTATTAAGATTGCTTAAAAACAGTTTTTCAAAGAAAAGAAAAACACAGATATGAATGCAATCAAGCATGCTACTCAACCAAAGATCCAAACAACATTTTAAGCTCTCAAAATCATCTCTCAATCAAGAAAAATGTTAAGCACATAGATCCCAAAACAGACACACACACTAAACAAGTGTAACCAATTTTATATTTCAAAAACAAGTTAAGACAATTTAATAAGCATACATTTATACAAGTATTCCTTGTGATGGCCAAATCACATTGTACTTGCACATGTATCAAAAGTAACAAAGAATTTTGCGTGTTGTGTGTGACAAACATCGCAAGATTGCATAAGTGTCTATATGTTATGACGATTTGAGATATGAGATAATCGCTTTAACTCACACACAATCATAACTATTTGATGGGGACTATCACCTTCGAGGTATATCTTATAACTCTCACACCTCCTAGAATACACGCTTGCAATCATATATAAAGCATTTTGATCTTTTTGTTTTTTATTTTTCTTTGCATTTTTTTTCTTTTAAGCAAACCATGCATGGGCATATAAGAGATAGAAAAGAAATACTCAATGATGTTAAACATTTGACATTCCACTTTTGCTATGCCGAAACATACAAATGTTATTTCATAATTGGCGGGCAACAGTGGTGAGATGGTTATTTATGCCTTTCTTTTAGAATTTTCTAGTCCTTCCCGTCAAAAAGAGTGATACAAGTGTTAAGTACAAGAGATCACTTAACCTTACTCATCACAAACACGAGCCACAAAGCTCACTTACTTAGTTATGCATAGAGATGCTCATCTAAGCTACAAAAGATACAAAGTTTAGAAAACTTTGTTTCAATGGCCATCCAAGGTACACACATACCAATGTACACAAACACACATTGCTTTTGTATTTTTCTGATTTTTCAAAATTTTATTTTATTTTATATGAAAAACAAAATAAAGCAAAACTGAAAAGAAAACAAACAAAAACATGTTAAACAAAGCAATGTATAAAACTAGACTGACTTAAAACATGAAAGCAAAACACACAAGTAATGCAAAAACAAAAACAAGAAGGGGAGAGAGAGAAAAAGTGATAGAATCACTTGGAGCCCTTTTCTTTTCACACCTTAGAAGAACCTTTCCATTTAGCAAACCCATTGATCTGGCGGTGAGGGGGTAGAATTAAAACCGTTCAAGTTCGAAAGGAACATGAGGGCTTTGAGAAGATCTCCAAGAAGAGCAAAGGAGGATGGAAACTGATTTTGGTTTCCCGGCGCGATCATACTATTGCTTTGTTGAGTAGCTAACCACTTATAGCAACTAGGTCGAGTATGTCCAGCTGCTCCACAATGATGACAGAGATGCTGCTTATTCTACTTAGGCTTTTGAGAGTTTCCCTTCTTAGCCTTAGCATTTTTAACTTCTTTCTTATCCTGCTTAGGGGGTGCTCCTAAGATAGATTTACCCTTGTCTATGTTCTCACTAGCTAAAACATTTTTGACATCAGTGTTCTCAGATTCAACATTATTAGCAAGAGAAACAAAAATAGTAGGACTAGAAGTAGCAATATTAGGAGAAGAGAAATCATACCCCAAACCGGTTCGATCGGAAACAGATTTCTGAAGACTGAGCATCTCATCGAGCTTAGCGCTTGAAGTCCTTTCCAACTGAGCTCTGACTTGGAACAGTTTTGCCTCAAGCTTCTTGGTCTTCTCAACAAAGAAATTATTCTCAAATCTCAGTGCCCCAATAGTCTAATTGGCTTCATCGAACATTGTGGAGATTTCTTCTCGCTCAAGCTCCACATCACTAAGCTTCTTGGTGGCCAACCTATACAACTTCTCATGCTTTTCGAAGATCTTGTATAACTTTGCATAAGCTGTGTGGATGTCATCTTGTTCATCCATCTTCTCAAATTTCGGCTCCACCAAGTCCTCTTTTTCATCCATATCTTCAACAATCCCTTCAGTAGGATTTACGGTGGTAGTGAAGGCATTTAGGATTCCATCATCCTTATTATCGGAGTCATCCTCAGGCTCAGTGTTGCTCAAGGTAGTAGCAAGTACCTTGCTTTTTTTGATGGTCTTGAGATAAGTAGGGCACTCTTGTTTCATATGACCGAAACCTTGACACCTAAAGCACTTTGGTCTTGAAGGAATAGTGTACTGACCGCCATCCCTAGCATCCCTTTTCCCTTTATCTTGGCTCTTGAATTATGAGGAACTGGATTGCCTACAGTCCTTGTCGAAGCCCTTCCCATTGGCATTCTTCATGAACTTTGTGAATTGCCTTGTAATGTAGGACTTCATTTTAGAATCTTCATCGTCTGAAGACTCATCAGTATCATTGCTCTTGGCCTTCAATGCCATGCTCTCGCTCTTGCTTAATTTCCCGGTCCATGTCAAACCCAACTCATAGGTCTGCAGATTGCCAACCAACTTTGTCAAAGGAATTTTGTTAATATCCTTTGATTCCTCAATTGCGGTGATCTTGGCATAAAATCTTCCAGGTAGAGATCAACCTTTCTCACAATCTTGGGTTCATGAATGGTATCCCCAAGATTAAAGGCTGAGTTCACTATGTCCTTGAGCTTGACATAGAACTCATCAAACGACTCATCCTCCTTTGTAGTTTCAGTGGAGGATATTTTCTTGAACTCCTCATTTGTGACTGCACTGAATAAAGCATTCAATGCCTTGCTGTTGAAATTTGCCGCCTTGATCTTAGCATCATCCCAGTAGGCCGGTGCTTCTGTAGGCTTAGTCTAGCCTATCTCCACAGCTTGCCACACTTTCTTATCTAAAGATTGCAAGAAGACTTTCATGCGTACTTTTCAGTATGCATAGTTAGTGCCATCAAATAAAGGAGGTATAATAAGAGACTGTCCTCTATCCATGACAAACAGGGGTCAATGGATCACACAGCAAAGATTAACCCTAATCAAAGTGTGCCTACTCTGACACCACTTGATAGGCCAAGAATGTATTGACCCCTTGTGATAAATAAATCAATTAATTAGCTAAATTGATTAATTAATCAGATTAACATACAATATGCGTGGCAGCACAAACAAATCACCAATTAAACTAAATGCAATGGAAATTAAATTGACATGGGTGATTTGTTTTCGAATGAGGAAAATCAACACGGCAAAAGCCCTATCGGGTGATTTCAAATTCACCACTCCCAAGAATTCAATATTATCACAACAAATGGTTACAAGTAAAGGAATCCCAGTATCTTATACCAACCTACAGTTGAACCTTTACCCCAATACCCAATTGGACTTGTTCTGTAGTGACAATTTCTCATTTCAATGCACGGTTTCCAGTACGTGACTAACCAATAGAGGTGCGGATCCCAATACGCGACTTAATTACCAACTTGAGAAAGATGTTGGCTGCAAAGTTCTTCAATTCATCACACAATGAAGATCAAGAAGTTCCTTGGTCACAAAACCCTACGGTGTACAAACACAGTAGCTTCTTCAAGAGAAAGATGAACTAGGGAAAATTCTGTCTCCGGTCATAATTTGCTTGAACAAAACTTTGCTTCACACTTGCGCAGATGCACAACCTTTGACGGCCCTTAATATAATCTTTATATATGTTTAGGGTTGTGAGAAGAGAAAACCCAAATATACACCCACGGATTGGATGAAAAACAGCTCTGAAAAAATGAGTTTCATAAACCTCGATAGATAGCCATCTATCGAGGTAGCTGTCGAGCCACATGCTGAAACTGCTTTTAAACCTCGATAGATGCTAGCTGTCGAGCTAGCTATCGAGTTTTAAAATCCAACACTTTCTCACTTGAGTCTTGGACAGACTTATATGACTTTAACATTTGAACTTGAAACCTTGTTCCTTGAAGTATTAAACACATCTTAGATCTACCCAATTACAAGTAAAGTGCGTTTTGTCAAAGGATTAGCCAATTACATAAAATATTGACATATATTCCTAATATTGATTTACATATGTCCTAACATTCTTTATTTATATTATATAATATTAGGCTATTTTGTCTCTTTCGTATCATTGTTTGGCTGGGCATTATTTAGATTCATTTGTTTAGTTTGTACAAATTGCCTACTCTGCCATTTGGTTTTACAAATAGTTGGTTTGACTTTCTTTTTTGCACAGTAACATATTTTGAAAGTTAATAGTTATATATCTTTCTTAAACTTGGCTGGTTTTAAGCATTCAATTTGAATTTGTTTAACATATATGTCAAATGAAATTGTTGTGAATCCTATTTTGGCTCAAACCAACACAAACCTTTATGTGGTGTTTTTGAAGTGAACTTGGTAGGAGGACATACCAAGGAATGATGGGTGGACACTGGGGCTACTCGCCATATATGCTCAGAAAATAAAATATTTTCTACATATAATCTTGTGGGTGACGGAGAAAAATATTTCATGGGTAATTCCTCAACCTCTAAGGTTGAAGGAAATGGAAAGGTTGTGCTAAAGATGACTACGGGCAAGTATCTTTGAAGGATGTACTGCATGTTTTAGACATTCAAAAGAACCTTATATCTGGCTCATTATTAAGCAAGAATGGTTTTAAGTTGGTTTTTGAATCTAATAAATTTTCACTCTTTAAGAGTGGAACGTATGTGGGCGAAGGATATTTGAGCAATGGCTTGTTTAAGATGAATGTAATGACCGTATTTTCTATTATTGATAACTAGTTTGTAACCCCATGCATATGCATGGATACACTTAAAGATATATAATAAGGTGTATAATATAATTCCTATATATATATAATTTAAATACTATTGATAGTCATTTATATATTTTATTAACTCTTTAAAAAAATTAGTAAGGATATTATTAGGTATAAAATGTAAATTGTCCATGTTTTTTTTTTTTAATTGTTATGAAGCACTTTTTTTTTTTTTTTACGATTCATTTATTCTAAACTCTTTGGTTTTTGTACTTAATAACTCACTTGGATGAATATTTATGTTGTGGTCCCACATTTGATTCTCAAATTAAGAAATAAAACTCTTTAAGAATAAATAATTTAGGACACCTGGTGCAAAATTGAAATTATAATTTGGAATTCTAATTTGAGTTTCTCTCAGCTTCACCTATTATTATATATATAGATAATAGTAGTGCATCTCCTATTTACATGCTTGAGTCATCTAATGTTTGGCATGGTAGATCGGGTCATGTTAATTAACATACTTTACATAGATTGATCAATTTAAATTTACTGCCTTAATTTGAAATTGATTTTGACCATAAGTGTGAAACTTGTGTGGAACCTAAGATGGCCACAACATCTGTTATATTAGTTGAAAGAAGAACTGAACCTCTAGATTTTATACATAGTGATGTATGTGACTTGAAATCTATACAAACTAGAGGTGGTAAGAAATATTTCATCACTTTCATAGATGATTGCATTAGATACTGCTATGTGTACTTGTTATGGAGCAAGGATGAGGCAATTGAGGCATTCATTCAATAAAAGAATGAGGTTGGGAATCAACTCAACAAAAAGATTAAGGTTTTAAGGACTGATAGAGGTGGAGAATATGAATAACCTTTTGGTGAGTTTTGTTTACAGCATGGTATTGTTTGTCAAACCACTGCACCTTATTCACCTCAGCAAAATGGAGTTGCTGAAAGGAAAAATAGAACCTTGAAAGATATGATGAATGCAATTTTGATAAGTTCCAGTTTATCGCAAAACTTATGGGGGCAAGCTATTCTTTCTGGCAATTATATCTTTAATAAATTACCTAGAAAGAAAACCAAAAAGACACCATATGAATTATGGAAAGGTAAAACGCCTTCAATCAATTATTAAAGGTGTGAGGGTGTTTGGCAAATGTGGTTGTTCCTATGCCTAAAATGATAAAGATAGGGTCAAAATTAGTGGATTATGCATTCATTGGTTATGCTCATAATAGCAGTGCATATCAGTTTTTAATTCATAAATTTGACATTCTTGTCATGAATTTAAATACCATTATTAAATCAAGGAATGCAATATTTTTTAAAGAAATATTTCCTTACAAATCCACACAAGAATCAAGTTCTCTTAAGAGAAACTTTGTGATAGGCCAAAAACATATTAACCCCTTGTGATGAATTAATTGATTAATTAGCCAAGTTTATTAATTAATCAAGTTAACATGCAAAGTGCGTGGTAGCGTAAACAAATCACCAATTAAACTAAGTATACAACAGAAATTAAATTGACACGGTGATTTGTTTACGAATGGGGAAAACCTACATGGCAAAAACCCCACTGGGTGATTTTAAGGTCACCACCCTTGAGAATCCAATATTATCACAACAAGCGGTTACAAGTAAAGGAATCCCAGTACCTTATACCAACCTACAGTTGAACCCTTTCCCCAATACCCGATTGGACTTGTTCTGTAGTAACAATCTCTCTTTTTCAATGCACAGCTCCCAGTATGTGACGAACCAATTGCACGGATCCCAGTACGCGACTTGATCATCAACTTGAGAAGGATGTTGACTACAAAGTTCTCCAGTTCATCCAGACGATGAAGATCATGAAGTTGCTTGGTCACAAAACCCTATGGTGTATAAACACAACAGCTTCTTGAAGAAAAAGATGAACTAGGGAAAATTCTGTCTCCGGTCACAATTTGCATGAACAAGACTTTGCTTTATACTTGTGCAACCCTAGACGGCCCTTAAAATAATTCTTATATATGTTTAGGGTTGTGAGAAAAGAAAGCCCTATCTGTCAAGTAGCAGTTGAGCCTCGGGCTGAAACAGCTCTCTTTAAATCTCGATAGATGCTAGCTGTCGAGCTAGCTGTTGAGTTTTAATGAACAACACTTTTTGACTTGATTCTTGGACAGACTTGCATGACTTTAACACTTGAACTTTAAACAAGGTTCCTTGAAGCATTAAACACATCCTAGATCTACCAATTATAACTAAAGTGCGTTTTGTCAAAGGATTAGCCAATTACATAAAATAGTGACATATGTTCCTAACATTGAATCACATATGTCCTAACAATCTCCCCCTTTGGCAAGCCGTGACAAAACCACAACAAACAAATGAGATATGAGAGAAGTCATAAATCACTCAACTCATATTCACTAGTTAAGTACAATAAAGTCTATCCTAACACAAACTCTTGAAAAACTTTGCAAGAAGAGAGTTTATGGCAAGTAGACTTTGACAACCTGTATTTTTGAAACACTTTAAACAAAACTCATTAAGGCATCTTAATATGAAATAGAAATAATAGATTGCATACAATTAAATAAGAAACATGTGTATAAAGAAAGAAAAGAAACAACACATGTAAAGATAGGTGAAAGAACATACATCAACATATATAAATCAAATATAAGTACTGATAGGTTCTAAGAGATCAGTGGGCTGAAAAGTCTTCGGGTGCTGTTGATCTTGAAGGTCAGGTCCTGAAAACACCAAATTCAATCAGAGATAGACCGGTGGAGGCCGGTCTAGGGTCCTCCGATGGTAAAGTTAGTGATTTGAAGTAGAAAGAAGAGATTTCCAAGTACTTCAATAATTTTATATCTAGAATTCTAAAAGAGAGAAAAAGTCCCCTTACCTCTGCGTAGAAGGGTCTTTATATAGTGATCAGAAATCAGTTATCTTTCCAATTGTCGTAGAGTTTGGAGGATTCAGAGGGTAACTTCCATAACTGTCATAGGAGTCACCTCATCGGGACCTGTGTTGAGATTCAAACAGTGTGACTCTTCAATCATGATTCTTGGTTGGAAGTGTGCTTCACTCTTGGTGAACCTACCTCGTCCCTCTTCAACGATGGACGAGGTTCACTGCTTGCTCGTCCTCCCATGGACGAGCGAATGGAGGATGAAAGTGAACGATTAAGGACGAGTGTACCAACCACTCGTTCTCCGTTTTGTACATGCTATGGACGGCGCTATGGACGAGTGATTTGACTTGGTGTTTTTCTTGCACCATCAGTTGCCCCCTTGTCCATGTGTCGTCCAAGGAAATATAGTAATTTACTCCTCTGGATGGACGAGCTTTTCTAACGATCAAAGATGCCACGTGTCGGTATCTCATTGGCGACAAGTCTCGTCGATTCAGTTTTTCGAGGTAGGTGCCACGTGTCAGCCTCGTATTGGTGGCGTCGTTTCAAATGCCTAGGTTAATTGCCTATAAATAGGGGAATTCCTCCGATACCCTTCACATTCCTGCAATTTTCCTCCTTGTCCTTCCTCGTCCTAGATCTTCGTCTAGAAGCTTCTCGCGTCCATAGCTTTCCTTCGTCCTAGATCCAGGTATTTCTCTTCTTCTCGTCCTTAGTTTTTTTGTTAAGATGGCTGAGGTTGTTATTTCCTCGTCTAGCGATAGTGTAGATGAGGCCATAGACGAGTACAATGATGAGAGTAGCTACAACAGTTCTAGTAGCAGTAGTGATAGTAGTGGGGAGAACACCACGGACGAGGAATATGTTTCTGGCGTCCCTGGGCTTCCTATAGAGGTTGTACAGGAGCAGCTTAGGAAGGCCTCAGGGTCTCAAGTTGGTACCTCGTCCACTGCCCCTCCTTCTGGTCCTTTGGACGAGGAGGAGGTAACTGTTTATAGTTGTGCCATAGATATTCCTTCTAGGACGGACGAGCAAAGATTAAAAAATCTTAGGGAGTGGTACCAAATTCCAGACGAGTTTAACCCTAGGTTGCCCGTCCGAGGGGAATGGTGTTGTAACCCTCACCTTGGGATAGGCGTCTATGAGGCTTATCTTTTAGGGGGTTTAAGATTTCCTTTAAACGCCTTTACTAGAAAGTTGTTAATTAAGTTAGGTTTAGGGATATGCCAATTCAACCCAAATGCATGGAGATTAATCATCTCAATGCAAATTTTGTGGGGTGAAGTATTTGGAAAGAACCGTCCTCTCACTGTGGACGAGTTCCTCTATTGTTACAAACCTTCAGAGATACATCAATCCCCTGGCTTTCATCAATTCACAGCCAGGGGTAGAGATTGTAGATTGATCAAGTCCCTGGCCTCGTCTGACAGAAGATGGAAGACGGAATTCTTCTTCGTCTCTGGCTTCTGGGCTGGAAATCCTGTAGACGTTGGCCGGGACACGTTTGGTCGTTATACCGGGGACCTAGGAAACCTTCGTCCTGAGGGTAAGTTGCTCCCCTTTTTCTTTTGATTTTCCCTTTTTTTTTTTAGCATTAATGATTAATTAATTAAGAAAATTTCTACTTGTTCCATTTCAGCTGTTAAACGACCGTCTTTGAGCAAATTCCACCGTGACCGCGTCCACAGGGCTCGTCTACACGCGGATAGGGACTTCCATTCTTTGGTCTCGCTCAGACGACTTGCCAAGTGGAGTTTGGGCCCTAACCCATCTGACGTAGCAATTGCACACGAGGTCACAGTAAGAAGAAGTAAGTCCCAAGTTCTAAGTGTCCATGTACATTTACTTCGTTTCAACTCAAGTATTTTCACCCTTCCTTTCTTCTCTTTTTTTTTTTAAAGGAATGGCAACAATGAAAGGGAACAAGGGAAAAGAGGTGGCTGCTGAGGGGGACCGTCTTGAGATTGAAACTCAAGCTCGTCCTGTGATTGGGGAAAAAAGGAAGACGTTGCCAAAGGGCTTGGACTTGGGAAATCTCCTCAGTCGAAGAGGTAAAAAGTCCAAGTCCAGCTCGTCCCAGGTAGTTAGGCCCACCCTTCCTTCGTCCCAGCAGCCTGTACCTATATTTGACGTGGACTCGTCCATTCCAACTGAGAGCACTCCATCCCAAACCACTCCGTCCAAGTCTACTCCATCCAAGACTGTGTCAACCCCGTCTCAGCCTTCTAAAATGGTCCCTTTGAATATTATTGAAAACGAGGACCTGGCTTGGGAACGTTTCAAGAAGGCTGTGACCGACGAAGATATAAATGTCTGCTATGATATGTCCCTTAAGGAATTTGAACACTCTGGTGTTCACGACCTTTTCAAGGTAACACTCATACCTCGTCTTGACCAAATATTCTCACTTTCCTTCTTCGTATCTCTTTTTTAACTTTTATTTGTGGTTGTGTTTTCCCCCCCTTTTTTTTTGTAGGGCATGTCAAAGTTTATAGCGGCGTCTAGGCAGGCCACAGGGTTGGACAAGACGAGGATCCTATTGGAGACGAGGATCGAGGATTTGAAAAAGGAGGCGAAACAATGGGCTGAAGTGGCTGCCAAAACTACGGAGGAGGTGAAGGAGTTGAAGACTTTGGTTGAGGAGTCAAAAGCCAGTGCTGCGGAGAAGGACGCTCGTCTTGAGGAGCTGAAGAAAAAGAATGATGAATATGGCACTCTCCTCTCCAAAGCGAAGGAAGACGCAGTGGCTGAATTTAAGGTGTCCAAACAATATACTGATGTTTTGGACACTAATTACGCAGTAGGGTTTAAAGATTTCAGAATGGAGGCTATGGAAAAGTTCCCTAGCGTAGACTTCAGCCCCATTTTACTTAATCTGAGTGCTGCTGCCACTAGTTCTCTCCTTCAGACTGGCTCCGACGACGTCAATGTTGAAGACGATGCTACAACCTTGCCTCCTCAGGACGCCTCCAATGTCACTCCCTCTACATAAGATTTTTTTTTTTTTTTTTGGTATTTTGATTTGGTCCGTTTTGAGACCTTTCTATGTAATTTCAATACATTTACTTCGTCCAAGGTTTTAGGACGAGGTTTTAAACAATCATTTCAGTTTATTTACCAAGGGTTTTTTGGACGTATGATATCCACCCCTGGCTTAATGAATGTCGTTTTTCTTTTGTATATGTACGGACGAGTTTTACATGTATATATTTTTTTACTTAACTTCGTCCATATTTTACATATGTTCATCTACCAATTTCATTTGAATTTCAAATGTAATTCGTCCATGTGAAAAGGTAATAATCAACATTACTCGTCCATGGACTTGTTGAGAGATGATAAAGATTAACATTACTCGTCCATGGACTTGTTGAGAAATGATAAAGGTGAGCGTTACTCGTCCATGGACTTGGCTGATCTTCATGTTTATGAAGTGAAGGCCTTACATTTTTCTCGTCCATGGACTGGATTGTTTTAATAAAGGCCTTAAAAGATTGAAATACAACAATGCATTTCTTCGTCCATGGCTTAACATGCACCCGTCTATGCACTTTCTCGTCCACGGTATGATTAGGTATAATGTTTTACCTTGCCCATCCTATGGATGAGAATGCCTTGGACTTTGCAACTTGCTCTTAGGCATTAGTTTTACCCCGTCCTTCGATTTGGACGAGTGTGCCTTGATTTCGCTTTTTAGGAAAGCTTGAGATTACATCTCCACGTCCAGAGAATTTTCTCGTCTTGAGCTTTTAAGCTTTTTTTCAAGAGAAAATATGAACAAGAATCGATGGAAAACATAAATTTACACAACATTATGTACATTCCACAAACATAGTTCATAACATAGATATTGTTCATAGACGAGGCATGCACTTTAGAGGCTAATGCCTTTATTAGAACAAATACAAACCAAACCATAATTTCGTCCATACGTTTAACATAACAAAACCACACTGAAAACATATAAATAAACAAGTTTTTATGTAATCCCTGGGCTCGTCCAGAGTCATGCTCCCCTAGGCTGGCAATTTACTGATAGTATCTCCTCAAGTGCTCCACATTCCAAGGATGCTCCAGCTTCCTCCCATCAAGGGCTTCCAAGTAATAGGATCCCTGCCTTTTGAAGTTTATAACTCTGTAGGGGCCTTCCCAGTTAGGTCCCAGCTTCCCATGAGCTGGGTTCTTTGTTGCTAAGGAAACCCTTTTCAGGACGAGGTCCCCTATGTTGAATCGCCTTGGCTTTACCATTGCGTCATATTGCCTCGCCATCAGGTTTTTATACCTCGCCATCCTTTGTTTAGCGTCCGTCCTTACCTCGTCTATCAAATCGAGGTTCACATGGAGTTGCTCCTCATTAGCTTCATCCTGATAGGTTGCCACCCTGTAACTGGCCATGTGCACTTCTGCAGGTATGACTGCTTCAGTTCCATAGGCTAGTTTAAAAGGAGTCTCTCCTGTGGGGGTTCTCGCTGTGGTCCTATATGCCCAAAGAACACCTGGTAACTCATCTGGCCATACTCCCTTTGCCCCCTCAAGCCGAGTCTTGATTATCTTTAACAAGGATCGGTTTGCAACTTCAGCCTGTCCATTAGCTTGTGGGTGGGCTGGCGAGGAGTAATGATTTTGAATCCCAAAGTGTAGGCAAAAATCTTTGAACAATGCATTGTCAAATTGTCGTCCGTTGTCAGATATCAGCACCCTGGGCACCCCAAACCTGCACACAATGTTCTTCCATACGAAGTTTTTGACGTTCTGTTGTGTGATGTTAGCTAAGGGTTCTGCTTCTACCCACTTGGTAAAATAATCAATTCCAACGACGAGGAACTTCATTTGCCTTACACCTAGTGGAAAAGGACCCAAGATGTCTAGTCCCCACTGCGCAAAAGGCCATGGGGCTGTCATTGGAGTTAAATACTCTGATGGTTGCCTGGGGACGTTGCTAAACCTTTGGCATTGATCGCAGGCCTTGACGTAGGCCTTAGCATCAGCTTGCATGTTTGGCCAATAATATCCTGCACGGACGACTTTGTGGATGAGTGACCTGGCTCCTGAGTGGTTTCCACAGGCTCCTTCATGAATTTCTCTCAATATATAGTTTGCTTCGTCTGGAGCCAAACAGCTGAGATATGGCTGGGAAAAACCTCGTTTGTAGAGAACCTCGTCCAGAAGAACGTACCTGGCTGCTCTTACCCTCAACTTCCTTGCCTCATCTTTTTCTCTTGGAAGTCGTCCGTCTCTTAAGTATGACACGATTGGGGCCATCCAATTTCCTCTACTTTCCACCTGCTGTACTTCTGGGATGTCTATACTCGGTATGTATTGAATCTCATCGAACTTATCCACGGCTTCATTCGCTGAGGCTTCTTTTGCTAAGGCGTCAGCTTCCATGTTCTCCTCCCTTGGGATTTGAACGAAGTTGGCGTCCTCAAACTTTTTTATAAGGCGCGTTACCCTGTTAAGGTACTTCCTCATTCGTTCTTCCTTAGCCTCATACATCCCATTCACTTGGCCCATGATTAATTGGGAATCTCCCAAGACGAGGAGTGACTTCGCTTCTACAGACTTAGCCAATTCCAGCCCTTTGAGAAGAGCTTCGTACTCAACTTCGTTATTAGTTGTCTGATACTGCAAACGAACTCTGTGTCTCAGTTTGTCCCCCTCTGGAGATTGTAAAACCACGCCTATTCCTCCTGCGTACAGTGTAGACGAGCCATCCACATGGACGACCCATTTCTTGCTCTTTTCCTCTTCACCGTCATCATCACAGCTTAACGTAAACTCAGCAATGAAATCTGCCAGAGCTTGAGCTTTTATGGCATGTCTTGGTTGGTACTTTATATCAAACTCACTGAGCTCGACGGCCCATTGAATCAAACGTCCTGCAGCCTCTAATTTGTTCATTGCCTTCTTGAGTGGGTGATCTGTCATGACGTTAATGACGTGAGCCTGAAAATAATGCCTTAGTTTTCTGGAGGCTGTTATCAATGCAAAAGCCAATTTCTCCATTAACGGGTATCGTCCCTCTGCTCCCCTCAATGCTTTGCTGGTGTAGTACACAGGTCTTTGTACCTTGCCCTCTTCCCTCACTAGAGCTGAACTTACTGCGTGTGGGGTGACTGCCAAATATAAGTACAACTCTTCTCCTTGCACGGACGGGCTTAACAACGGGGCTTTGGTGAGATATATCTTCAAGTCTTCAAAAGCTTTCTGACATTCGTCGGTCCATTCAAATGCTTTTTTAAGAACCTTAAAAAATGGCAAACATTTGTCAGTAGCTTTAGAAACAAACCTATTGAGGGCGGCAACTCGTCCGGTGAGGGACTAGACTTCTTTAACATTGCTCGGAGGCTTCATATCCAATATTGCTCGAATTTTATCAGGGTTTGCTTCGATTCCTCTGTAGGAGACCATAAATCCTAAAAATTTCCCTGATGATACTCCAAAAACACATTTGTTAGGGTTCAACTTCATGTGATACTGCTTCAGTGTGTCGAATGTTTCCCGCAGGTCGTCCAAATGCCTCTCCTCGTCTTGAGTTTTCACCAACATATCATCTATATAGACTTCCATATTCCGCCCGATCTGTGGACGAAACATGTGATTGACCAGTCGTTGGTATGTTGCTCCAGCATTCTTCAGACCGAAAGGCATCACTTCATAACAAAATAGTCCCTGGCTGGTGATGAAGGACGTCTTCTCTTGGTCTGCTTCATCCATCCTAATCTGATTATAACCAGAGAAAGCATCCAGGAAACTGAGCAACTTGTGGCCGGCAGTAGAATCTACCAACTGATCAATGCGCGGCAACGGGTAACTGTCCTTGGGGCAAGCTTTGTTTAAGTCTGTGAAATCAACACACATTCTCCACTTGCCGTTCGCCTTCTTGACCATGACCACATTGGCTAACCAGTCAGGATAGTATACCTCTCGAATGAATTTCGCCACAATTAACTTCTGAACTTCCTCCTTAACAGCATTATCTCTCTCAGGGGCGAACACCCTCTTCTTTTGTCGCACTGGCTTGGAGGAAGGGCAAACACTCAGACAATGGGTAATGACGCCAGGATCTATACCCGGCATGTCTTCGTGACCCCAAGCAAACACATCCCTGTTTCTTATTAAAAAACAAGTGAGGTCCTTCTTAATTTTCGCATCCAAATCTGCTCCAACCCTGGTACACCTCTTAGGGTTATTTTCATCTAAGGAAATATCTTCCAATGCTTCTATGGGCTCTGCCACGATTCTCCCTTCTTCGATATTCATTGCTTGAAATTGCTCGCCTGTAGCCAACATGGCCAGATAACACTCTCTTGCTGCTAGTTGGTCTCCCTGTACTTGCCCTACCCCATGCTCCGTCGGGAACTTCAATGACAGGTGGTATGTAGACGTAACTGCCTTCCACCTGTTTAGGGTCGGCCTTCCAACTATGGCATTGTAAGAGGACGAGCAATCTACTACTAGGAAATTCACATCGGTAGTCAACTGTCGTGGGTATGCTCCCACCACCACTGGCAACGTAACAGTACCTACAGGCTGTACCTTCATTCCTCCAAAACCTACTAAAGGCGAGTGCACTGGACGAAGCTGATCTCGTCCAACCCTCATCTGCTGAAAGGCAGGATAATACAGAATGTCTGCTGAACTTCCATTGTCTACCAGCACTCTTCTGGTTGTGTAATCAGCAATAAGCAAGGTGATAACAATAGCGTCATCGTGAGGATGGTGGATTTTCTCAGCTTCCTCGTCCGTGAAGGTCATCGCCTGCTCGTCCATGGGTTTAGCCCTCGGTGACCGTCCAGAAAGTTGGACGCTCTGCACTTCCTTCAGGTATGCCTTCTTTGTTTTGGACGATTGTCTAGTTATACTTCCCCCCATGATGACTCTTATTTCTCCGAGCGGCGGTCGCGATGATTCCTCCACCTTCCCCTTCAATTTCTCGTCCTTATGATCTCGTCCAAGGAAATTTCTCAGCTTCCCTTGCCTAATAAGATTCTCTATCTGCTGCTTCAAATCAAAGCACTCGTCCGTATCATGGCCATGGTCTCTATGGAAGCGACAATACTTGTTTCTATTGCGCTTGTTGGGATCTCCCTTCAACTTCTCCGGCCACTTCAAGGAAGGCTCGTCCTTGATTTGCATAAGGACTTGCTCGAGTGGCACATTCAAAGGGGTGTACTGTTGATTCCGCGCTGAAGGGCCTGCTTTCTTCTCTCGGTCTTTCTTATCTTCTGTTCGTCCCTTCTTGGGACGAGGGCCTTGTTCCGACTGGCACATTGAGTTGGCTTCCACTCTCTCAACTCTCTTCCTCTTCTTGGCTATGATAGCATCCTCCGCATTCATAAAGTTCTGGGCTGAATGAACGAGTTCAGCCATGGTCTGAGGCGCCTGTTCATATAACTTGTGAATAAACAGGTCAGAGTGAACCCCATTGTGGAATGCCGCCAGGAGGAGCTTATCATCCACCTCGTCCACTGCCAAGGCATCCCTGTTGAACCGCGTGATGAAGGACCGCAAACTCTCATTTTCTCCTTGCTCTATGGCTAGCAAGCTAGACGAAGAGCGTTTATGCCTCTGCCCTCCAATAAAGTTATTGACGAACAACTTGCTTAACTCCTCGAAGGACGTCACTGTATTGGGAGGTATTTTGCTAAACCACACTCGTGCGGATCCCTTGAGGGTGGTGGGGAAGGCTCTACACATTATCTCATCAGGAACTCCTTGAAGATGCATGGTAGTCTTGAAAGTGGCAATGTGGTCAAAAGGGTCTCGTGTTCCATCATATGAGTCCAAGGAAGGCATCCTGAATTTCGGAGGCAAGGGATGGCCATTGATAGAGGCTGTGAAGGGAGAGTCTGTTCGGTGAACTAGGTCTTCCACGGGGTTAGTCCTCCTCATGTTCTCCCTCATCTCATCCATAACTTTCCTCATCTGATCCACTTCCTTTTCCAAGTGTGGTACCCTTCTAGGTACGGTACCCCTTGATTGGCTCTCCAGTTCTGCATGTCTACCATCCCCTTGACTCTGTCCGGGGTCTTCTTCATAGGCCTCATGCCATTGGCTCTTGAGGGTAATCTCCCTTCTCAATTCTTGATTCTGGCGAGTCAACTCTGCCATAGCGGCGGCCATTGCTTGCACGTGCTGGCCAGGAGGGGGTTGCATGGCTGGTGCAGATTGTTGGGCATGATGGGGGTTGCTGGAAGCGTCTCTACTCTCTTGGGGGCCTGGACTGGTAACCCTTGATCTGGTCCGGACCATTTCAGCCCTTTGTCTGAGAAAGAAATCACAAACTCAACAAATGAAGTTTAAACGTGACGAACAATTTCTTTCCCACAGACAGCGCCAACTGATAAGTTCTAAGAGATCAGTGGGCTGAAAAGTCTTCGGGTGCTGCTGATCTTGAAGGCCAGGTCCTGAAAACACCAAATTCAATCAGAGATAGACCGGTGGAGGCCGGTCTAGGGTCCTCCGATGGTAAAGTTAGTGATTTGAAGTAGAAAGAAGAGATTTCCAAGTACTTCAATAATTTTATATCTAGAATTATAAAAGAGAGAAAAAGTCCCCTTACCTCTGCGTAGAAGGGTCTTTATATAGTGATCAGAAATCAGTTATCTTTCCAATCGTCGTAGAGTTTGGAGGATTCAGAGGGTAACTTCCATAACTGTCATAGGAGTCACCTCATCGGGACCTGTGTTGAGATTCAAACAGTGTGACTCTTCAATCATGATTCTTGGTTGGAAGTGTGCTTCACTCTTGGTGAACCTACCTCGTCCCTCTTCAACGACGGACGAGGTTCACTGCTTGCTCGTCCTCCCATGGACGAGCGAATGGAGGATGAAAGTGAACGATTAAGGACGAGTGTACCAACCACTCGTTCTCCGTTTTGTACATGCTATGGACGGCGCTATGGACGAGTGATTTGACTTGGTGTTTTTCTTGCACCATCAAGTACAATGTATGTCAAAATGGTCACAAGACCAATATACAAGATATAATGTATCTAAAAGAGAAAGAAAAGAAAAAGATACATGAAATCCTCACTATATCCCTCAAGATACACACTCCCCCTAACAAAAATCTCCTATGCTAACCCTCCCCATATTAGAATGACTAATCTCATATTCAAAACTACTCCCCTTTTTTGTCACGAGTGACAAAGGGTAAGAGTCTCAAGTAGACATCTCATCATCACTAGAAGGGCTAGCATCTCCATCTCCATCATCATCATCGTCGTCAGAGTTATCATCATCGTCCTCAGATGCCTTGAGAGGAGGAGAGGGAGACTCTACGAAGCCACCAAAGCAACTTGCCGTCTGGCAATACGGCCGACACTGGTGTTCACCTAATATAACTCATTAGTAAGAGTGTTAAGGTAAGTATCCATGCGCTGAAGCTGCGCCATGATCGCATCCAGAGTCACACCACTTACAGAAGAAAAGGGAGCGGAGGTGGACGGAGCTGAAGGAATGGGAGGAGCTGCCGTACCGGACAGCCTCGAATGTAACTGCGCCTTGCTCTGTTTAACAGTAGCGGCGTCAATGGCACACATAACAGAGAAGTGGTCGAAAATGGGAAAGGGAACAGAAAAATGGCGTATCCCTATATACAGGTTGTTGTATCCCTATATACATCTATAATAGAAAGAATAAAATGAGAGGGAAAATCTATAGTAAGATGCTTTAAAAGAGAAAGAAAAAATCAAGCATGGGGCTTGGTAATAGAGTTATAGTGAGAAAGATGATGTAAAACAAAAGTCATAACCATGTTCATGAATCTAGGACCTTTAGCAAAGGTCGAACATGGAGTAAACTGATGCTTGCCCAATCAAAGGGATGCTCACAAAAAGTGGACATAAGCTCATCTTGGGACACAGTCCTCAGACGCTCACAATCGAGGTAGTCAGGATGCTTTACCCTCGGGACTCGGAGCAGATCGGATACAATATCCGGTGTGACCACAATGTGTGTACCTTAAACACAAGTAACAAAAAGAAGTACTGAATAATCAAATCCATGCATGTTGGAGTAGAACTCCTGGATCAGCATGGATGGACAAGTGACCGGGACATCATATAGTGACTCCCAACCCCTACTGTGAATGACAATGGGTAGGTCAGTGTCGGAGAAGTCTGACAAAATGACTTGGTGTTTTGAATGAATGTCTCGTCGAGAAAAGTTCTCCAAGAAGTCCTTTCGGGCTTGCTCATCATGGAACCGAAGAGAAGAAGGAGTAGGATCGAATGAAGTGGATGCCCTGGAATGAAGATTGTTCCAGGACGGAGTAGATTTGCGTTTGGGTGCCATAGAAGCAGACTAACGCAAACAAGAGAGAGAGAGAGAGGGAGAAAGAGACAATTTGAAAAGTCCCAAGAAGCAAAATTTATCAAAATATATTGAATAGAAAGTACATATGCATGGGAATGCATGAACATGTGACATGCAAAAGTAATTGCATCATAGGCTTAGCCCAATCCAATCCTACTAGCACACATGTTTGCAACAAAGTAAAAGCACATCTAAGAATTCATGAAACATTGTTATAATGCAAATGAGATGCAATGCATGATGTTTTAAGATAAAAAATACACAACCCATCCCAAAAATTTCACAATAACTTCATCAATTTTGAAAAACCCCAAAATTTTCAAAAACAAATTCCAAAAAGTTAATTCAATGCATGAAATAGAAGGATTAGGACCCTTACCAAGTGAAGAAAAACTTGATCTAGGCCGAAAAATCCTTGAGGATGAAGTTTGGAGTGAGAGAGAGAAGTTTTGGGAGGTGAAAAGACAATAGGAATTGAGAGAGATCAAGAGAAATGAGTACCGAATTGCGCTTACCCTATATATAGAAGCTCAGTAATTCTTGACAGATTGAGAGGTGTCGAGCTTTAAAAAGGGTCGACAGATGTAGCTATCGAGCAAGTGTCCATAGCAAAAAGAAGCTCGATGGATCGAGGATCTGTTGAGGAGCTATTGAGGGGACAGAAAGTTTCTCGATCGATCGACCTAGCTTTCGAGAGGTGTCAAGATTGCGATAAAAAGCAACTGAAGAGCTTGATAGATAAGCTAGGTGTCGAGAGGTATTGAGGAGCTGTGGAGATTGCTTGAAAAAGGTTTTTCGAAGAAGAGAAAAACACAGACATGAATGCAATCAAACATGCAACTCAACCAAGGATCCAAACAACATTTTGAACTTTCAAAATCATCTTTCACCAAAAACATTGTTAAGCACAATGATCCCAAAACACATGCATACACTAAATAAGAGAGAGAAAAGAATTACCCAATGATATTAAACATTTGACATTGCACTTTTGCTATGTTGAAGCATACGAATGTCATTTCATGATTGGCGGGCAACAGTGGTGAGATGGTTATTTATGCCTTTCTCTTAGGATTTTCTAGTCCTTCTCGTAAAAAAGAGTGATACGAGTATTAAGTACAAGAGATTACTTAATCTTACTCATCACAAACACAAGCACAAAGCTCACTTGCTTAGTTGTGCATAGAGATGCTCATTTAAGCTACAAAAGATACAAAGTTTATAAAAGTTTGTTTCAATGGCCATCCATAGTACACAAGTACCAATGTACACAAATACACATTGTTTTTGTATTCTTCAATTTTTCAATTTTTATTTTTATTTTTATATGAAAAACAAAATAAAGCAAAACTGAAAACTAAACCAAACAAAAACATGTTAAATAAAACAAAACAATGCATAAAACTAGACTAACTCAAAACAATAAAGCAAGCACACAAGTAATGCAAAAAAAAAACAAGAAGGGGAGAGAGAGAAGAAGTGACAGAATCACTTATAGCATTTTTCCTTTCACACCTTGGAAGAACCTTTTTGTTTAGAGAACCCTTGATCTGGCAATAAGGGGGAAGAGTTAAAGTCGTTCAAGTTTGAAAGGAACATGAGGGCTTTGAGAAGATCTCCAAGAGGAGCGAAAGAGGATGGAAGCTAATTCTGATCTCCCGACGCGATTATGTTGTTGCTCTTTTGAGTGGCTAGCCACTTATAGCAATTAGGTCGAGTATGTTCATCTGCGCCACAGTGATGACATAAATGTTGCTTTTTCTGTTTTAGCTTTTGAGAGTTTCCCTTTTTTGCCCTATGGTTTTTAGTCTCATTCTTAGCAAGTTTAGGGGGTGCTCCTAAGATATACTTAACCTTATCTATGTTCTCAATAGCTAATTCATTTTTAATATCATTGTTTTTAGTTTCAAAATTATTAGCAGGAGGAATAAAAATAGTAGCACTAGTAGAAGCAATACTATGAGAAGAGAAATCATACCCTAACCTAGTTTGATCGGAAGTAGATTTCTGAAGACTGAGCATCTCATCGAGCTTAACTCTTAAAGTCATTTCCAACTTAGCTCTGACTTGGAATAGTTCTGCCTTAAGCTTCTTGGTCTTCTCAGCTAAGAAATTATTCTCAAACCTCAGTACTCCAATAGTCTGATTTGCTTCATCAAACTTTGTAGAGATTTCTTCCCGCTCAAGCTCCACATCACTAAGCTTCTTGGTGGCTAACCTATACAACTTCTCATACTTTTCTGAGACCTTGTATAACTTTGCATAGGCTGTGCGGATGTCATCTTGCTCATCCATCTTTTCAAACTTGGACTCCACCAATTCCTCTTCTTCATCCCCATCTTTTACAATCCCTTCAGTAGGATTTACGGTAGCAGTGAAGGCATTTAGGATTCCATCATCATTGTCGAAGTCATTCTCAGGCTTAGTGTCACTCAACGTAGCAGCAAGTGCCTTGCTCTTCCCAATGGTCTTGAGATAAGTAGGGCACTCTTGTTTCATATAGCCGAAACCTTGACACCCAAAGCACTTTGGTCCTGAGGGAACAGTGTACTGACCACCATCCCTAGCATCCTTCTTCCCTTTGTCTTGGTTCTTAGACTGAGAAGAACTTGACTGTCTACGGTCCTTGTTGAAGCCCTTTGCATTGGCATTCTTCATGAACTTCTTGTTGCCTGGTGATATAGGACTTCATCTCAAAATCTTCATCATCAGAAGACTCATCAGTATCACTACTCTTGGCCTTCAATGCCATACTCTTACTCTTGCTCGATTTCTCGATCCTTGTCAAACCCAACTCATAGGTCTGCAGATTTCCAACCAACTCTGTCAAAGGAATTTTGTCAGTATCATTTGATTCCTCAATCACGGTGATCTTGGCATGGAATCTTTCAAGCAGAGATCTGAGTTTACTATGTCCTTGAGCTTGGCATAGAACTCATTAAACGACTCATCCTCCTCCATCTTGATCTCTTCAAAGCTTGTAGTGAGCCTCTAAAGCTTTGAATCCTTGACAGCCTTGGTTCCTTTTTAGGTTTTCTGGAGAATGGTCCATACTTCCTTTGCAGTTTCAGTGGAGGATATCTTATTGAACTCCTTATTCGTGACTGCACAAAATAGAGCATTCAATGCCCTGCTGTTGAAGTTTGCCGTCTTGATCTTAGCATCATCCCAGTCGGCCGGCTCTTCTGTAGGCTTGGTCTAGCCTATCTCCATAGCTTGCCACACTTTCTCATTTAAAGACTGCAAGAAAGCTCTCATGCGTACTTTCCAGCATGCATAGTTAGTGCCATCAAATAAAGGAGGTATAATAAGAGACTGTCCTCCATCCATGACAAACAGGGGTCAATGGATCACATGGCTAAGATTAAAACCTAATCAGAGTGTGCCTGCTCTGATACCACTTGATAGGCCAAAAACGTATTGACCTCTTGTGATGAATTAATTGATTAATTAGCCAAGTTTGTTAATTAATCAAGTTAACATGCAAAACGTGTGGTAGCACAAACAAATTTTCAATTAAACTAAGTATGCAGTGGAAATTAAATTGACAAGGTAATTTGTTTACGAATGAGGAAAACCTACATAGCAAAAACCCCATCTGGTGATTTTAAGGTCACCACTCCCAAGAATCCACTATTATCACAACAAGCGGTTACAAATAAAGGAATCCCAATACCTTATACCAACTTACAGTTGAACCCTTGCCTCAATACCCAATTAGAGTTATTTTGTAGTGACAATCTCTCCTTTTCAATGCACAGCTCCCAGTACGTGACTAAGTAATTGCGCAGATCCCAGTGCGCTACTTAATCACCAATTTGAGTAGGATGTTGGCTGCAAAGTTCTTCAGTTCATCCAGACAATGAAGATCATGAAGTTGCTTGATCACAAAACCCTACGATGTACAAACACAATGGCTTCTTGAAGAGAAAGATGAACTAGGGCAAATTCTGTCTTCGGTCACAATTTGCATGAACAAGACTTTGCTTCACACTTTTGCAACCCTAGATGGCCCTTAAAATAATCCTTATATATGTTTAAGGTTGTGAGAAAAGAAAGTCCAAACATACATTCACGGATTGGATGAAAAATAGTCCTGAAAAACTGAACTTCATAAACCTCAACAGATACCCTATCTGTCGAGCAGCTGTCGATCCTTGAGCTGCAACAGGTCTCTTTAAATCACGATAGATACTAGCTGTCGAGCTTTAATGAACAACACTTTCTGACTTGATTCTTGGACAGACTTGCATGGCTTTAACACTTGAACTTGAAACAAGGTTCCTTGAAGCATTAAACACATCCTAGATCTATCCAATTACAAGTAAAGCGTGTTTTGTCAAAGGATTAGCCAATTACATAAAATAGTGACATATGTTCGTAACATTGAATCACATATGTCCTAACACTTTGAGTCTATGTCTAGTACCTCTCATGATCAAGAGTTGATGGAAGAGAGGAATGAGGTTGAGCCTAGACGTAGTAAGAGGGCTAAAACATCAATACCGTTTGGTCCAGATTTTCTAACTAATATGTTAGAAGATGAACCTCAAAGCTTCAAGGAAGCTATCTCTACACCTGAGACGCCTTTCTAGAAAGAAGCTGTCAATAGTGAGATTGAATCCATTTTACAAAATAATACATGGAAACTAGTGGATCTTCCACCGAGTTGTAAACCTTTAGGATATAAATGGATATTCAAGAGGAAACTGAAAGTTGATGGATCTATTGACAAGTAAAAGGCAAGACTTATTGTAAAGGGTTACAAACAAAAGGAAGTTGTGGATTATTTTGACACAAATTCACCTGTTACAAGAATAACATCTATTCGGATGTTGATGGCTATTGCAGCGTTGCATAATCAAGAAATACATCAAATGGATGTAAAAAATGCATTCTTAAATGGTGAATTAAATGAGGATATCTATATGGAACAACCTGAGGGGTTCATTGTTCCTGGTAAAAAAAAGAAAGTGTGTAGGTTTGTTAAATCTCTTTATGGATTAAGACAAGCTCCAAAGCAATAGCATGAGAAATTTGACAATGCAATGACGTCAAATGTGTTTAGAATTAATGAGTGTGATAAATGTGTGTATGTTAAAGATACCGCAAATGGCTATGTCATTGTGTGTCTCTATGTTGATGATATGCTCATTATAGGTAGCAATAATGATATCATTAAAGCTACCAAGAGAATATTAACTAGTGAGTTTGCCATGAAAGATTTAGGTGTTGCAAATGCGATACTAAGAATGAAGATTTCTAGAAAATCTAATGGACTTGTCTTGTCTCAATCACATCATGTTAAGAAAGTTATCGAGAAATTCGAGAAATATGGTGACAGTCCAGTGAGAACATTTGTAGATGTAAATTTACATCTAAGTAAGAATAAAAGGCAAGGAATATCTCAATTGGAGTATTCAAGAATAATAGGCAGTCTTATGTATATAATGAACTGTACAAGACCGGACATAACGTATTCTGTCAGCAAGCTGAGTAGATACACTAGTAATCCAAGGGAAGACTACTGGAAGACATTAGTTAGCGTTTTGAGGTATTTAAAATACACCCTAAACTATGGATTGCACTACACTGGGTATCTAGCTATACTAGAAAGGTATAGTGATGCTAACTGGATATCCGACACAAAAGACACAAAACCCAGGAGTGGATATGTCTTTACCCTTGGTGGTGCAACTGTATCTTGGAAGTTTTCTAAACAAACATGCATTGCTAGGTCCACAATGGAATCAAAATTTATTGTATTGGACAAAGCAAGAGAAAAAGTAGAGTGGCTTCGTCATTTCCTGAAGGATATGCCAATGTGGATGAAACTTGTGCCTTCTATTTGTATACATTGTGATAGCAAATCAGCTATTGGTCAGGCACAGAGTCATATGTACAACGGTAAATCTTGACATATACATCATAGACATAATACAGTGAGGCAATTGCTCTCTAATGGAATTATTTCCATTGACTTCATAAAGTCGAAAGAGAATATAGTGAACCTGTTAACCAAAGGCTTGAGTAGAGAGCAAGTAAACTGCACATCGAGGGGAATTGGGTTAAAGCATATGACATAAGAGTCTCTGGGATAGCAACCCAACTTAGTTTACTGGAGATCCCTAGATCTAAGTTCAAAGGGACAACCGAATCGTGGAGACTAGTTTTATCACTATAGAGATAACATCTTCTACCCATTCCTATGATGAAATAGTGATGCCTGTAAGCTATGTTTAAGGTAAGCTTTACTTTTAATGATTTTTATATCTTGGAAATCCAAGTAGGGTATAACAGGATAATCTCAATAAGAGTCACCTATATGAGTGTGAAGTGGGCCACTTCCATAGAATTTTAAGCCTGAATTCTCTAAAGCATTTCATGAATTTACCAGGATATGTTTAGGGCTGAAATGAACAAAACCATAAGAACAAACTATGTTCGAAAAGGAGTTGTGTGAATTCTATTGTCTTGGTATGCACAAATGGCTGAACAGTTCAAGACATCATGTTCAATAATTAGCCAGTATATCCGATAGTCTTTCACAAAGGAAAGTTCAAAGCCAAAAGCTACTTCTCCCGATATAGTAACTTTTCTTCTACTCTTTTTGTGTCTGCATTATCATTTGCATTGTGTTTTATCAATTTTCATTCATGTGGGGGATTGTTTGATAAATATTATGGAGTGAATAAGAAATTGACTCCTAATGTGTTCACTTATACATGATATTGAAGTGGTGAGAATTCTTGAGTCCCACATAGGAAATGATAGATAATATAAGTTTTGGGTTGGACATTGGGTTGGGTTTTAGGCATTTGTGAACTAGGCCCTCTTTTCCAATTAATAATAATATTTTATTATTTTATTTTTGAGTCAGTAATTATGTATACAACAGTTTTTCCTAAAACAGTGTGCCTGTTTAGTAACGTATATTTTCATAGTCCCTCATTCATGAATTTTTTTTTTTTTAGAGAAACTCTTCTAGAGAGAAAATATTTTGTGCATTCATTTGAGTCAAAGAGAGAGAAAGAGACATAGATTAGTTTGTAGAGCCCGGACCTTGTGTGCTTCTTCTCCGTGCTGTAGATTATTTTATCTTGGGAGCCAAACTCCCATGAGTCTCAAAGCACCACAGTTTGTGTGAGGGACGAAATCTGCTTTAAGGAGATTGTGTCAAACACAAGACTTGATCAGTATCATTCATTCTTCACGCATTTAATCTATGAGTTTTTAATTATTTGCAGATTTCTTCTTATATATACAATATCTATTTATTACTTTTGCCCATCACATTTATTTGTGTTATTGCTTATATTTAGATCTGTATGTTTTTTTTTTTTGTTTAATCACAAAAGTAATTTGTTGAAATATATCCAACACTTATCGAGTTATCGTTAATGTAGTGATTGGTGAAGCTTGAGCATTAGGTATCTAGATGATGTGCAGCTTTTGGTAAATGACTTGTGAACCTTTGTTTGGTATGAATAATTCATCAAATATATATATATATATATATATATATATATATATATATATATAAATAGGATTTAATTTGGAAATAACGTCAAATTCCAGGGTATATTATGACTTGTGAACCTTTTTATTGTTTTTTTTTTTTTTTGGTCAGTGAGACCAATCACAAGTTCAATGTATATTTCTCCAGCTCTTATGTTATAAGCATAATGCCATTTCTAAGGAGAGCAGGCCTACATTTATTATTGCCTTAAATGTTTCATTTTTTACCACAATAAAAAGCCCTATTTCAATAAATTTTTTTTTCCAATAAACTCAAAATTGTTGCAATAAACACTTATTGCAATGAAAAATATTTCATTGCAATAGTATTTTGTTGCAATAAATTTGTTGTAGTAAATTTTTTTTATTACTACTAAAAATATTTATTGCAACGGAATATATTTTTTCTATAACTTATTATGGATTGCGTTTTTCTTCTTCCTCTTCTTTCTCATTCATTTTTTTTTTCCCGAATGACTGTTCGGCTTGTTACCAAAAACGGCTATGCTTAAAGTACCAATCAAACGTCTCTTTCTCTTCGAAAGTGACATTCAAAGATGACATATTCAAACTCTCTCTCTCTCTCTCTCTCTCTCTCTCTCTCTCTCTCTCTCTCTTATTTTCGACTGACATGGCCATAGGACTCCCGTTTTCTCTCTTTTGCCTCTATTACCTCCTCCATGTAGGAGTTGCAACTAACTCCTTTGGGTTAGCACTATAAGAAAAAACCCTATTGCAATGGTTTTTTGTTCCAATGAACTTAAAATTGTTGCAATAAACACCTATTGCAATAAAAATATTTCGTTGCCAACTGTTGCAATAAATTCTGTGGCAATAGGTTGTTGCAACAAAAACTTCATTGCAATAGTGTTTTGTTGCAATAAATTTTTTGCGATAAAATATTTTTATTTTTATAAAAAATATTTATTGCAATGAAATATATTGTTGCTATAACTTATTCTGGGTTATGTTTTTCTTCTTCCTCTTCTTTCTCATTCATTTTTTTTTCTTCGAATATGACTGTTTTGGCTTGTTACCAAAAATGGCTATGCTTTAAGTACCAATCAAACATTTCTTTCTCTTCAAAAGTGATGTTCGAAGATGACATTTCTCTCTCTCTCTCTCTCTCTCTCTCTCTCTCTCTCTCATATATTTTCGACTAACATGGCCACAGGACTCCCATTTTCTCTCTTTTGCCTCTGTTGCCTCCTCCATGTAGGAGTTGCAACTAACTCCTTTAGGTTAGCACTACAAGAAAAAGCCCTATTGTAACGAAATTTTTTGTTCCAATAAACTCAAAATTGTTGCAATTAACATCTATTGCAATAAAAAAATTTGTTGCCCACTGTTGCAATAAACTTAGTGGCAATAGGTTATCGCAACAAATTTTTTGTTACAATAGTGTTTTTAATATTATTAAAAATATTTATTGCAACAAAATATATTTTTGCTATAACTTATTGCAACAATTTGTTTGTTGTAATAGATATGGCGGGAGTAACCTGAGAAAATATTTAAATTACTTTTACGTGTTTACTTTTTTGTTTGAAATTATGTTAGTTAAATATTAGGGTTTTTTTTTTGGACTACAAGAATTAAGTAATTAACCTTTTGTTTAATAGTAATAGGTATAACAATAATTACCATGTTTTCATAAGTTCAAAACCTCTAGTTAGCATTTTTGGGTTACACCCAAGGAATTTCTCCCTATAATAACTTGTTATGTGTAGGATGAAAGGGAATAATCAAATGCTCAGAGTTCTGGATACCCTTGTTTCATTAAAAAAGAACTTTGGTGCTTCAATTAGTTAGAGCTTCAATGCTTTTTCCAAAATCCCATTTGAAATTAAAATCCTTTCCTCTTTGATTAGAGAATGAATCTGATCGAGTTTACCATGGAAGTATGATGAATCTCTAGTTATACATTTGTTAGAGGCTCCTTGTCCTTTGTGTTTTTCGAATGTTCTTCATATTCGAAGGCTTATAGGTTGAGTTTTTAGGGCTTTGGAGAATTGGATTCGATAGAGTTTTAACAATTTAAGTATTTTGAAGTTTTTGGAGACTTTCGGAACTTGATTCCACTAGAAAATTTAGGCTTAGAAGAACAATTCGAATGAATGCTCTTCAAATGTGATGAATCTCCTACTTTATAACTCTGATGCTTAAATTTGTTAGAGCTTTGATGCTTTTTTGAAAATATCATTTGAATGAGCTAGGGGTGCCTCTATTTATAATGGTTTCTTAGGATGCATCCTACTTTAGATCAATTTATTTGAAGCTAGGTAATCAATTTTTGACTAACCCACAATTAAATAAGTTGGCAAGTTATAATTCATGTATGATAAGAGTGATGTTAATGGTGGTCCTATGATTAGAGTGATTAAATAGTTTACCCATTTGTTACAAAGCAAACATTTTATTTTTAGACGATTATATTTGTTTCGTTCCCACGTCCTCTTCCTTTATCCTTTAAAATGTAATAGTTAATCAATGAGTTATGTACACTTTCAAACCAAAAAATATATATATATATATATATATATATTGTGCGTGCCCGAAAGTGAAGCCTGTTGGGCTGGGCCTTTCTTGGACTCACAATTTACTTGTATAATAGGTTTGAATTTCCTACACTGGGTCGTTCTTTACACTGAGACTCAATGGGATCACTTTTCTCTTCTCAAGGGTCCGAACTACCTTGTTCTCGCTATACTCTCTATCTCTTTTCCCTCTCTTACAGTAAATTTTCCAACCCTTGTCTTCCCCAAATTTCTCATATTTATAGTAAAAAAACAGTGGAGAGGTCATGATTACTTTCCAGTTAGTGCAACAAGCGGTCCAGTATTATCAATCATAGGTGGGTGGTTCGGTGGGAGTGGGAAGCGGTGAAAATGGCTTTGGAACTTGGTTCCCACCTCCGCGTCTGTTCTCGGCAGTGTGCCTCCCGAGGTACTGCCGGGTATGTAAAGGATGGTGTGTTCTGAATGTCTCCTCTTCATCATTGCTCGGGGAAAAGCTTGTGCCCGCAGCACGTGTGGCTCTGGGATGGGCCGCAAGGTAGAGAGAGGTTGGCTGCATGGGCCATACGCCCAGGCCAAGGTCCAAGGCCCAAATGGGCCCTGGTGCGGGGACCGTACATATATAAAACAAAAGATTTATTGCTTTTAGCAAAGAAGGGTTACTTTCCTGTATCAAACTTCTTACAAAGTGAAAAGTTGTTAAAATAGTTAAACTCAACTTTCCTTGAGTTGATCCCTCTTGCTTGCTTTTGGTTCTAGTACTATGGAGAAACATATCTTGATCAAATCTATATTTGCCCAATGAATACAATATGCTCATGGTAAAACTTTATATAGGTTCAATGTACTAGTAGAGCTTTACTTCTTTCCACATCAGTGTAACCATCTAGTGCTAGTTGAAATTCAAATGGTTGGGTATAAACACATGGATAATCATTATTATTAACATGATGAAGGGGGACAAAATTGGCCAATGTCCTTTTTGCACAAATTATATAGCGTTCTGCCTCCCTTCCCAAACTAATTAGAGAAATGCCCCTCTTTTGTAACTCAATTTTCTAAAAATCGAGTTTAAAAAAAAAAAAAAAATTTGGAGCCCTATAGTGGCATTTTAAGGAGCCTATAATGACGTTTTAAGGACCCATAGTGGCGTTTTGGAACTCGAGCTCCATAAACTTGAGTTATAGAAAATTTTTTATTTTATTTTATTTTTTTTTTTACCTATAACTCAAGTTCATAAAGCTTGAGTTCCAAAACGCCACTATAGGTCCTTAAAACGTCACTATAGGCTCCTTAAAAATGCCACTATAGGGATTAACTCGATTTTGAGAAAATCGAGTTTTAAAAAAGGGGCATTTCCCTAATTAGTTTAGGAAGGGGGACAGAAGGCTGTATAATTTGCGCGAAAAGGGCATTGGCTAATTTTGTCCTGATGAAGAGTATCAAACTGAAATAACATGCTTTTCTTGAAAACCTTGATTTAGCCCCCAAAGAATTTCCAAACGCTACAAAAGAGTATTCATCTTGACTTGGTGATAAATGATAATAGTATTTTGAAGTTATTGATAGTGAGGTAAAAATAAGTGCAATAACGTGGTGGTTTAAATTATAATGCAATGGTAATGACATGCTTGATGGTGTCCCATGTAGGGGTGTGCAGTGAACCCACCAACCCGCCAAAATATACCCAACCCAACCCAACCCAACTAGGGATGACAATTTTG
Organism: Quercus aquifolioides; assembly: GCA_019022515.1. Classification (NCBI taxonomy): domain Eukaryota; kingdom Viridiplantae; phylum Streptophyta; class Magnoliopsida; order Fagales; family Fagaceae; genus Quercus; species Quercus aquifolioides. The sequence continues at coordinate 26,960,343 of CM032332.1, read as the reverse complement.
CCCCACCTCGCTTTGACCTGCCCTGCCCCGCCCCACCCCGTGCGGGTTTTCCCCACCCCGCAAAGGTGGTGGGGCGGGGATAGGGCAATATTTTGTCCCCGCACCCCGGGGCGGGGCAGGGATGGGTTTAGTATTTTTATCCCCACCCTGCCCCGTCCCCGCCCTGCCCTGCACTAATAAGGACTATAATTGTAAATTTAGTAAACCCTAAATCACTAATCTTTAAAGAGTCTTGAGATAAAATATTTTTTATTCTAAACCTATTGCTATCGCCGCTGGCCCTTCTCCCTTCTCTTAGTTCTCTATAGCCTATACACGTTTTTCAATTTTAAGCCAAACTCCACTCCAAGTCTCCAAGTCCAAGACGTTGCCTTTTACTTTTTAGGTTCATCTCATTCCTTTTGTTTTAGTCTTTCTTAAATCTATTTTTTTCAGTTTAAATTTTGGTTCATTTTTTCTATCTAAAATTGGTATTTTTGTTTGTAACTATTGAAGAAGCACAGTTAAAGGAAAAAAAGGCTGGTCACTTACTCACTTAGTGCTTCCAGTAGGCAGTAGGTATGTTTCTTATCATGTTCCAAATGTTTCAATTTTTATTTTATTTTATTTTTTCACATTTTTTCATGTTTTTCAATCAAATGATTATAATATATTTTTCTTTTAGTGTTGTTGATATATTCGGCCCCACAGTTGGATTTGATTGTGTATATTGGGTTAAATTTGTATTTTTATATCCAACTTATTTTTTTCTTTATCCTTGATGATTCTGTTCATGCAAAGACAATGTTTATTTTGTTATAAGAGATTTTGAATTATGTTGTTACGTATTAGACTATTTAAGTACTTGGTTTATTTAAATGCTTGGATTTTAAAATATTTTGTTTTGTTGTGATTTATATTATTGTAGCAAAAATTTTATTTATATATATAAATTTGTATTAGGGGCGGGGTGGGTCCCCGCAGGGCCCCAAGGGGCGGGGATGGGGCAAGGTAGTATGCCCCCTACCCTGGGGCGGGGCGGGGACAGGGAAGGGCAACAACCATGAGGGGCGGGGACGAAGATCCCATCCTCCAGGCCCGCCCCGCCCCATTGCCATTTTCTAAACCCAACGAGTTGGGTTGTTTTTAAGGGCTGGTGGGTTGGGTTATGATTTTTATATATTTATTTATTTACAGTGGCTAGGGTTGGGTTCGGGTTATGAGATTTACAAATCCACTTAACCCGACCCCACCCACCTATATTTAATATATTTTAAAAATTTTAAAAATATTTTTAAAAATATATATTATATAATTTTGTTATTTACTTTTTTGCCCATCTTCCTAAATAAAACCCAAACCCTAAGTTCTTCTTATATAGTTTGAGTTTGGTTGGTATTATGCTCATGATTATTTGGTTATAAATTTGCTCTTATTTATGGTGGTGTTGTTCTAATTCTTAATTTAACAATAATAATAGTAATTTAAAAAAATTTCCAACCCATGGGTCCCACTTAACCCAACCCAATCCACGTGGGTTGGGTTGGGTTTGACCCTTGTGATAGGTTGGGTTGGGTTGGATTTTTTAAACCCACCATAATGGGTTGGGTTGAAAAAACTCCTTAACTTGACCCATGCACACCCCTCCCATGTATCGGATTCGAATCCCGCCTCTCCCTCAATCACTATCTATCAAAACAAAAATATTGCACATCATGAAACTAAATCCTTTAGACTTTACTAGAAATATGAATAAAATGTTTGATTTGTGACTAGGCTGGCATCTATGAAATTAATTGTTCAAATTAAAAGTTCAGGAGATTAAATTGTTCAAATCAAAGGTTCATGGTCTATAAGCTGTTAAAAAAAGAAAAAGAGCGCAATGTTTCTAAGACATCATATTTGTTTTAGATAAAATTATAATTGTTTAAATAAACGGTATCAAGATATAAATTTTTTTGGACCACTGGACCTAATTAATGGCATTCTACCTATCTCCAAGGTTATAATACACAGTTTGAGATATACTATGTGTTTGAGATATAATATTATAATTGTTTGATTCAAAAAATGCAAAAAAGAACTGAATTCCCAGGACTTTCTTTTGTCAAAATAAAATTCCCTGAACTTTTCTTTTTCAGTTTTCACTAGAAAATAACAAAGTAATCGTTCAGAATTCTTAACAATAAGTCAATCATCAATACATTCCTAAACATTTGGTCACATTTTTAAAATTTAAATTACCGAATCAAGGCAAAACAAAAAGATGGCTAAATTGACATTTGCAAACTAAAATATATTGGAAGAAAGCCCACATCAATGTATTATTCAAGATATGCTCAATAACTTACAACATTGAGGAATCCATGTCAAAAGAACTAATTAGCACATCATCAAAACCATGTTCTGTCCTGTAATTCAAAAATCTCATACTTGCATCTACTCCTTCAAGTCCATGATCAACTTCATTTCCCTTCATAGTACAAAGCTTCAACTTTTGCCTACAAAACCTCAATTGATCTTCCAACAAACTCCTATTAGACTTGTGTTTCATCACAATCCATCGCAAAGACTGTATCTCTTCTGCTCAAGCAATCTGCGGTATTGTTTGGCTTGAATTTCTATTGACCTTTTCTCTCTTTGAAGCCGCGAAATCATGGCCATTGCCTCCTTTGTTGCCTATGCAGCCGCCATTCTTTCCTTCTCAAACTCAGCATAAGAGCCATTTTCTTGCTGCCTCTCTATCTTCACCAATTTTCTCAATGCGATTACATCACATTCTTCATCTTCACCATGGCTGATGATGCCATAAAAATCACCAGTGAGCCACACGATCTTCTCACGCTCATAACGATACCTGCACAACCAAAGAAAGAAAGACCTAACAAAGAGTACCGATGTGGTACCGGCCGAATGCCCTACGAAGGTTAAGTCAAAACTATTCTCACAACTCTAGAGTGCTAGAGAAGGGGTTAATTATGCGTACCTTGATTTGTAAGGGTATTGGGGCTTTTATAGTAGTAGAGGGTTAACCTCTCTTCCTTAGTGTAGAAGTCTTTTCCTTATAGGAATCCTCTTGAGTAGTCCAAACGAGGTGAGCAAGATATTTCCTTATGGGAAAGATCTTCCTTAATGCGCGTATCTTCCGGAGTCCTCCTTCTGTCGGAATTCCATTTATACTAGGATTCTATGATGGCCAAGCGTGGGCCGCAAGGGTTTTCCATCTAGGGTTTCTGGCTGCAACGTGAATGCTCGATCCATCCACGTTGCATCCGTCCATGCAGGATCCGTCCATATCAGACCTTGCACTTGTTGGGCCCGTCCTCTATTGGCCCACGAATGCGAAAACGTCAGGCCCATTTCATGGAGATCCGTCAACCTAGATTTTCCCTCTTCAATGGCAATCTTTTTTGTCATCATCATTCTCTTCCAAAGCATCACCATTTGAATTCACAACTTGTTTCAGTGACTTTGAATTCTCCAACAATTTCAATGATTCACGCTCACAAGGCATAATCTTTGAATCAGATACTTCACCCGCACCATTTTTCAGAGGAACCTCATTTCTAAAACCACTTTATTTCCCTCTGAATTCGCACAAAAATTGCATCAAACCCTTACCATGCCAACCAAATTGCAAAAACTTCAAACACAAACCAAATATAAAAAACAACCCCAAAAAATTGAAAACATGTGAGAAATACCCAAAAACAAAAAACCCATAACCAAACCCATTTCCCTAACTCAGAAACATCAAACAAGAAGCGCAGTCCGTAACCAGAAACCCCAAAAAGCTTTGCAAAGACCTCTTATGCAAATTAAGAACAGTGCAAATGACAACCAATAAGCAAAAATTGTTCAGAATCTGCATGTGGATTGAATGACTTACACTTTAAGATCCTTGAATTCAATGTTAGAATGCTCAAACTTTTGGTATAAGCAAGAAACAAAAAAGAAACTTTATGATTTTTTTTTTTTTTTTTTTAAAAAAAAAAGAAGAGAATTTGTGTAGAAGAAACGAAAGACAAAGAAATGCAATAAGAGTTTCTTTTTGGAACCGTGAAGAAGGAAGTTACATAGAGGAATAGAAGTTTGGTACCACTAACATTCTACAGTAGAGAGAGAGAGAGAGAGAGAGATGGGAATGCATCTATGTTGGGATTTGTGCCCTAGAATCCTATTGTATAATGCTATGTATTATATTATGTATGACATTATGTATGACTTAATATTGCAATTAATAAAGTTGTTTTATTATTATCTGAAATAATGGTAACGTGAATGTTTGGACATTATCATATAGTCCATGAGATGCATAGTATGTGATTTATGTGATTTAGTCACAGAAGATATAAGTCACAAGTTCTTTGTAAACTCAGAATTTGGTTCGTAGTCGGTGATGAAATTGGACATTTCATCTGCGAAGACTATAACATATCAACTAAGATGATTTTTCTTGGTCATAGAAGTGGTGACTTCTAGTTGATATGTTGATATGTTTTAAAAGTTAAAACATATTGAACAGGACCGTTGTGAGATTTATTATTCTCCTAATGACTGTCAATTGAATAATAAATCTCACGACTTTCATTTACATGAACTCTTAATCCTGAGAGAATAATGGACCTGATCACGAAGTGTAGGTTGCTTTAATATATCATGAGTGAGATCTAAAGTAACGGTTAAAACCTCAGTATGTTGGGCAGTCACATTTAGTGTTGATGGAACATATATTCTCAAGATGGAATTCATAGTCTCTTAACGGAGATACAAAATATTCCTTTGAAATAAGTTTAATGGATTTGTTATTCAGAGGGTTAGGCTTAACCACTTTAGTAAGACTAAAGTATATATATATGATGAATAACATTAAAGGATTAAACCGGTTACTCAAGGATTAAGATGTAGTAATTCACAAAGTGGCAGTCTTTATTAATGACTTTGTGTTACTACGAATATTTAATGAAGGGGTTGCATGTACAATAAAGTCTTGGGATATAATTTATTAATAAGGCCTAGAGTGCAACTATATTTATATAATGGTATTAAGTATAGTTAATGGTAACTTTGGACTTGTCAAGAATTGACAGAAAAGCCCAAGACCCATTGGAGTTAGAGTCTTATTTGTTCCCTTTTGGTCCCACTCCAAGCCACATTCTAAAGCCCAATTAGGAATGCCCAAAAGGCTAGCCCAATTAGATAATCAGATATAGAGAGAGAAACATACAGATTTAATATAAGAAGATGAATTGGTATGTATGTGAGTGTTGGACACTCTTCAATTCTCTCTAGAACAAACTCATATATCTGATTGAGAGACCACATATCTTGGGTGTTAGTGGAATTGGAGTGAAGATTGAAAGTCTTCTCAAGAACTTCTGAATTTTCGGTTTTGAATTTCACTGCTTCAAGGTACACAACTTTATTCTCTATTTCTGAAACTTATATGGCACATGTTGACAATTGCAAATGAAGTAGATCCGTTAATTTAATTTTTCCACTGCGTAGACTCTTGTTTCCATCAATCTATTGTGTCAGTGAGGGAGAGCATCGAGATATATTGGACTGCTAGGATGCCCCAACAAATCAACATGTTGAGTTAGTTCAGTTATCTAATAAATTAGATGTTGTATTAATTTCTTATTATCTGCATTTATTTATTTATTTTTAAAAATGATAAATTGCAAATTATACCCCTGAAATTTGGGGTTGATTGGATTTTACACTTCAAAGTTTCAAAAACTTGATTTTACACCCTAAAGTTTGGTTCCAATAGTAATTCACTATCTACAGTTAGTTTCTACTGTTAAGTGACACATCATTATGCTTATGTGTTTTTTTTTTGCCAAATCAGCCCCAAAATTACGTTGCTTTAGTGACGGCCAAGTGAAGAGCTGGCACAATCAAAACTTTGTCATTTTAGGTCTAAACTTAAAACACAAACCTCTAGCTTAAACGACGCCCAAACTCTAAAATCAAAAACAAAAACCACCCCACAATATGTGCAAGACCTCCCTAACCCAAACCCCACGAACCCAGACCTCCCTAAACCAAACCCCTCAGCTTGCCTCGTGAACCCAAGTGGCGGCACCACCAATCACTGCAAACAGTTTTAGCATTAGTTTGTTCACTCCTTTGGTTAGTCTACAAGGGAATCCATTTCAAAATCAGAATATTTTGTTATTGTAAGTAATAACAATAGAGTGAAATAGTACATCTGTTATATGAATCACAAACCTCAATGGGTGGAGTGTCAAATTTGAAATTAGGGGGGAATCCCTAACATTTCTCCAAACCTCTAGGGCGGTTTGCTGTAATTTATCCAAAATATTAATATTGTGTTTGAATTGAAAAATATGACTCTTTGATTCCATTTCTCTCGCATATGTTTTACAACCAAACATTCGTGATTGTCTGCTATCCTTGCACAGTTCACATATTTAGATCTCTTTGGAAAAATCTTGATTAAAATTTTAAAATTGAGTACTGCATAAATAACTGGGCATGCCAGGTTGAAGAAGTTTTAATTATAGAATCCAAGTGCTTCAGTCACCCCTGCATACCAGGTTCTACATGATAGAAATTAGTTCCAGACAATCAGACTTAAAGAGAATAACCTTGCCAGCCCTCATTTAAAATTTTCTGTTGCATCCTTTCTAAAGAACTATTAATAGAACAACATAATACATAGAGGCACCAACACATCCAAAAACAAAAACATATTATCCTAATTGAAAGATTAAATTGGTAGAACATAAGACAATACCAAAAAATTTCTTCCATCAACGACTGGATTTGTAACAGTATCAACACCTGTTTGGATCAATTTGCATATTTGTTCCTTTACCAGTCAACAATTAAAAATGTTGAAGAAAATGAAATTATAAATAAGATACATTTAAAAGTAGAATGAGAAATGCTCAAAATACTTCCACTTCTGCATCCAAAATAACAAAAGCATAGTGATTAAACTTATGCCTCATGCAAAGCACGCAATGTCATGAAAATTTATGATTATTGAAATATAAGAGAAAATTACTTTCACATCAACAACTCTCTTTATGATTTTAATGCTTCTAAATTTTTCAAAGGTTAATAATATTTATCCACCTGCTTGCTAATCACTGGGCCAAGGTCTGCATCTGATTCTGTTCCAGCATTTACTTTAATTGCTTTGGCATGCTCCACTAGTTTATCTTCCCTGGAAAATAATGAAGCCTTCTTACAACAAACCACTTACACCATGCCATATGATCTCTATCAACGAACTGAATCCAAGAATCAGAATAATCAAATCAGTCTAAACATATGTAAGAAACTTAATTATAAATAAATTTTATTTAAAAAAAAAAAAAACATATGTTAGAAACAGAGATTTACTTTTACCTTTTTCATTTAGGTGCACACTATACCTTACCCATAGGCCCACTAAAGAGGGGCTATAACCTATGCCAGGGGTCTAAAACTAGCGAGACTTTTACCGCATAAGCTAGAAGGCACAGGACATTGAGTGAGCTTCAATTACTTGTTATCCAAGAAAGGGAATTTGGAAGGTAAAGTAGCATAAGAAAGTGGCTTTCTTTATGTGGGCAGCTGCTGTTGGGAAGAATCTCACTATTGAAAATTTAAAAACATGGGGGAAGATCAATGTGAATTAGTACCATATGTGTAAAAACAGTTAATCGGTGGATCATGTATTACACTATTACTCCATTGCTCTTTTAACAGGGAGATGTGGTCTCTAGCTTTGTCTTTGTTTAGCTTTACGTGGTTTATGCCTCAGACAGCTCTGGAATACAGGTTTGTTTCTGCAAAGGATCCTTTGGTCAGCAAAGGAGTAGTCGAATGTAACACAACCCCTTAATGCCTCATGGGTATTTTTAGAGAGAGGAAGATAGAGACTAGAACATCCGACTGGGTTGAACTTTTCCTGACTAAACAGAAGTCTTTTTGTTCTTGAGACTGCTTTGTGAGTGAACATGGATTTCTTTTCATTCATTGTGTGTGAGAGAGACAGAGAGAGAGAGTAAAATGTTTGACAAGGTCGAGATTTCCTTGCCTAAACAGAAGTTTTGACTCTTTTTTGGTAAGTTTATGAGTCAAAAGGGATTTCTAAACATCGCCAAGAGTCTTGTGGCTCAGTGGCACCGGCTGTTCTCTCCAATGAGGAGAACCTGGGTTTGAATCCTTCTTCTCCCACTTGTTGTTAGCAATTTTTTTTTTTTTGAATGGTTTTAATCAAAATGGAATTTCTAAACATCATTTTCATTCCTTGTTGGACCTTTTAGAGAACTGCAATTTTAGATCTTGAATTATTGGTGTCTCGCATGTATACTACCCAATACCCATGCACTTTGTAATTCCCTCCAAACTATTTTCAATAAAACTATTATTTCATATTAAAATTATTCAAATAATAAATATAGATCCTCATCATGGATCCCTTAAATGGAATAGCATGTGATATGATTAGTCACAATAGAGAGAACCACCATCCTAAGAGAGAGATACACATTAAATTGCTGCTCAAATTTACAAAGTTTGGATTCAACAAATACGAACTCAAAAAAACACAAAGATAAGAAAGGAAGCAAAGCAGAATACCATGGATATAAGCCTCCAACAAAAAGAACTGTGCTAACTGCCATGCACTTTTGTCCTGCAGCAACAGCAACTAGTGCATTTAAAGTTGCATCCACGCTTGCATCAGGCATGACAACTGCAGGATTTTTTGCTCCAACATTGGACTGAAGACAACAGTCAGCCAGCCAATTTTCATTGACTTCAACTATTGCATTAATAAAACAGCAACCACAATGCTCGAGAAACTGCAGTCTTGTTACCAAAGCATAAGCATGAATAGTACCTGGTAATGCTTCCCATTGCTGATGCTCTTGCATATATGTAAGTGCCCGCCTTTGAAAAATAAATAAATAACTGATCAACAACCTAAGTAAAAGACCTATGGTATGACCAACAACATAACAAGATTACCAGCCTAAAACAACCATGTTGGTCATTGTCAGATGTGCATAAAACAAATGACATACTATTTTATCAATGAAGAAAGAACAAAAAGCTTCAAATAGAGGTAAAAAATTGCAACTTGTAGCATTGTCAACACTAAGGAATAACTTACCACATTCGGACCAACAAATGAGATTGCTTTAATATCATCATCATCACAAATAACATTAAGAACTTCCTGTCCCAAGTCAATGTGAAGAAAAAGAAAAGCTAAAAGATGATAGAAAAAGAGGGGGGGGGGGGGGGTGGTGGAAACCATTTGTTATAAGGAAGATAGCATCATAAAAGCATCAAAATCAAACAAGTTTGGTTGAACGTGAAGATAAAACCATTCCTCATAAGGCGTACGATAGGCCAAACAGAAGTAGACAATTTTGTAACGTATTCAATTGGAATTAAAAAAAATCTGATAAAAATTTATTAGAAGCCTTACATTGCTGCCATGAACTATATTTAGGACACCATTAGGCAAATCAGCCTCTACAGCCAACTCTGCAAGCATTACAGCAGCCCCTGGAAAAGTATACACACACACCAAGTAGGTTATTAAGCACAAATGTGTGCATATTAATGTCATTTTCATGCACAACGAATGAGCCCGTAAGTCCAATACTTAGGAATAAAAGCATTAGAATCGAATGCTTTCTAGACTGCTTGTAGCTTTGCCTATGTACATGTACCATTTACTCAGGTAGCTTTACTTTCTTTTTTTATAATGACTATTTACTTACCAAACTAAAAGCATTAGAATCTCCAAAGACCTCTATTTTCTGGTCATTGAAAGCACAAAATCTTTTCCAAATGGGAAAGGAAATTTATAAGAAATGAACAAATTACAAAAATAGAAGCTGACAATTTACCTACCACAGCAAAATTAAAAGGTACGTACATACATACATTCATATTATAAATGCTGAGCACTCCACATATTTGATGAAATGTAATCAACACAATTTCAATTCACATAGATGGAAATTTATCTTTGGATTTCCTATTGGTTACAGATAGTATTAAGTATCAGGTTTTTTCACTTTCTTTTAGGTCTTTAATTTTGATGCCTCATGTGGATGTTAAGAAAAATCCATAACATACAATGAATTCAGGAAAAATTTGAAACAACATACTTCAAATCCCCTTTTGACAAATAAGATTTCATATTTAGGGACATAATATATCCTTTTCAATGTCTGGTGCATGAAACGATTCGAATTTGGATATGACTTCCTTTTTCTTTTTTTCAACCTCCTTTCCTCTTCCCTTTGTTAAATAATAGGGACTCTAAGAATAATGGGGAGAAGAGGACCTACTCTTTCAGGATTGACCAACACCACCCGTCAGCAGATGATTTACATTTATAAACTAAAATTTACATTTATAAACTAATATATATTGGAAGAAAGACTACATCAATTTATTATTCAAGACATGCTCAATAACTTACAACATTGAGGAATCCATGTCAAGAGAACTAATTAGCACATCATCAAAACCATGTTCTGTACTGGAATTCAAAAATCTAATACTTGCATCAACTCCTTCAAGTCCGTGATCCACTTCATTTCCCTTCATAGTACAAAGCTTCAACTTTTGCCTACAAAACCTCAATTGATCTTCCAACAAACTCCTATTAGACTCATGTTTTATGATAATCCATCGCAAAGATTGTATCACTTCTTGGTCATATTGCTGCTTCTGCTCAGCCAATCTGCGGTATTGATTGGCTTGAATTTCTATTGAGCTTTTCTCTCTTTGTAGCCGCAAAATCATGGCCATTGCCTCCTCTGCTGCCGATGCAGCCGCCATTCTTTCCTTCTCAAGCTCTGCATAAGAGCAATTTGCTCGCTGCCTCTCTATCTTCACCAATTTTCTCAATGCCATTACATCAAATTCTTCATCTTCACCATGGCATTCTTTTTTGTCATCATCATTCTCTTCCAAAGCATCACCATTTGAATTCACAACCTGTTTCTGTGACTTTGAATTCTCAAACAATTTCAATGATTCATGCTCACAAGGCATAATCTTTGAATCAGATACTTCACCAGAACCATTTTTTAGAGGAACCCCATTTCTAAAACCGCTTGATTTCCCTCTGAATTCACACAAAAATAGCATCAAACCCTTACCATGCCAACCAAATTGCAAAAACTTCAAACACAAACCAAATATAAAAAACAACCCCAAAAAATTGAAAACATGTGAGAAATACCCAAACACAAAAAACCCACAACCAAAACCATTTCCCTGACTCAGAAACGTCAAACAGGAAGCGCAGTCCATAACCAGAAACCCCAAAAAGCTTTGCAAAAACCTCTTATGCAAATTTAGAAAAGTGCAAATGACAACCAATAAGCAAAAATGGCTCAGAATCTGCATGTGGGTCTAATGGCTTACACTCTAAGATCCTTGATTCAATGTTAGAATGCTCATACTTTTGGTGTAGGAAAGAAACAAAAAAGAAACTTTATGATTAAAAAAGAAGAAGAAGAAGAAGAAGAAGAGAATTTCTGAATTTGTGAAAAAGGAACAAAAGTCAGAGAAATGCAATAAGAGTTTCTATTTGGAACCGTGAAGAAGGAAATAACATAGAGGAGTAGAAGTTTGGTACCTTACCACTAACATTCTACAGTAGAGAGAGAGAGAGAAGTGGGAACGTATCTATCGTGTCACTGACGGAGAGTGTGGAGATATATATATATATATAGAGATGCTACGTCTACAACAATTTTACAACATTTTTACAACAAATCACAGGTGGTTAGTTATTATTGGTTCAAATTTGAAACTAACACTAAAATTACTTTTTTGCCCCAACAATAACAACCAGTAACAACCTGCCACTTAAGATTTGTTGTAAAAATGTTGTAAAAATGTTGTAGACATAGCATTTCTCATATATATATATATATATATATATATTGGACTTCCGACAAATCAACATGCTGAGTCAGTTCAGTTATCTATTATTTTGATTTATTTCCTCAAAAAAAAAAAAAAAGGGTTCAGTTATCTATTAAATTTGATTTTGATATAGTATTAATTTCTTATTATCTGCATTTATTTATTTTTAAAAATGTAGGCTACAATGAGTGTTTTAATTTTTTGATAACCATGAGTGTTTTAATTTGTATTCAAAAGTATATAAAAAAAACTTGTATTTAAAAAAATTGAAATCAAAATTTAAGTTACAAAATATACGGAGATAAATTTCAAGATTGGCACTTTTAGTTTTTATAGTATATGTACACAAAATTTTAAAAAGACTTAGGGTTTTTTTTTTTTTTTTTTTTTGAGAAACTAAAAAAAAAAAAAAAACTTATGTTGAGTAAACGTAGACATCCTAAAATTTGATATATGTATATATATCAAGAAATATAAAGATAAAATTTGTAGAAAAAAAAAATGATACTCAAATAAATAACATAGATCTAGTCTAGTTATAAAAATAGAGATAGACCTAATTACATTTACAACAGAAATATCACCATAAAGAAGAAGATCAAATGTATTTGAAAGCAATTAATAAACTTTGAATTTAATTTAATATTATGGCAGAGGTTATTATTTGGGAGCAATTAATCTATAATAATATGTGCCAATATTCTTTTTAATCTTTGTTTTAATGCCTTTTACCGTTGATGGCTAGGAATTTTGCCCACACAAGGTACAACCAGAGACAAGTATATTTTAGGGAAAAGCCAAGTATGTTATTAACTCCCCGCGCGCGAGAGTGGCAGATTCGTTATTTTAGGGAAAAGCCAAGTATGTTATTAACTCCACGCGCGCGAGAGTGGCAGATTCGTTATTTTAGGGAAAAGCCAAGTATGTTATTAACTCCACGCGCGCGAGAGTGGCAGATTCGTTATTTTAGGGAAAGATCATGGGTACTATCTGTAAGTTTGATTTTTTTAAGGTCACCAGATTATGACACGTGTCTTTTGGCAGTGGCCAACAACGCATTTCCTTTTGTGTTTTTACTTATTTTCTACTACTAGTATCTTGATCAATCATATAGGCATGATCCTGACCGTTAATTTGCGTAAAAATTATGTATTGATCAAATTCTCTCGATTCACATCGTGGGTAAGAGATGAGATAGTTTGGTGTAATTTTAGCATTCACTTTTGTTGCTCTCAAGTGTTTCTTTTGTTATTATATGAAGAAAGTTTCTCTGCTGCTTGAGAGGGAGGAGTGGGCGCTCTGACTTCCTTGCACTGTAGAAAGGTTTGTCCCTTCTAGTGAAGGTGCTGTTAGGTCCCTGGGATTTACCAAGTGTATTTTCCAGGCTTGTGGGTTTTTTTTCAAGGGGTGTGGGAAACAGTTTTCCAAGTGGTGGGGTGGAAGGTAAAACAAAACCTATGGAGGAGCTTGCACAATCTTGGAAGCGTCTATCCTTATCAGAAAAGGAAGGACCGGGTTGCTGCCTCACTGAAGAAGAGAGTGTGCACCAATTCTCTATAGCTGCGAAATTTACAACAAAGAGAGCCATTAACGTTGACTCAATAGCGAGGACCTTTAATCCATTGTGGAGGGCGAAGACGGGTTTCAAAATACAGAAGATGGGAGTTCATGAGATGCTTTTTTCTTTTGAGAAGAAGGAGGATGTTGACAGAATTCTAAGTAGCGAGCCTTGGAGTTTCGACAAGCACTTGATCATCATGCAACGTTATGATCATGAGCAACCTTTTAATGACATTAAGTTTGAAAAGACCACTTTCTGGGTGCAAGTCCATGGACTTCCGATGAAGTATATGACGGTTACAGCAGTGGAAAAAGTTTGCGGAGTTGTGGGAGATGTTATCAGCCAATCGGAACAAAGACTTTACAATGGAGGTCATTTTATTCGAGTGAAAGTTGTAGTTGATGTTACAATGCCATTATGTCGGGGTCGCCTGGTTTCTTTAAGCGATAATAAGCAGGTGTGGGTTTCATTTAGGTATGAAAGGTTACCAAATCTCTGCTATTGGTATGGTAGCCTCTTACACGATGATCGGGACTGCGAAAGGTGGATAGAAAGTGAAGGGTCCCTTAAGGCTGATCAAAGGGAATTCGAACCTGAGTTAAGAGCACAACCTTTAGTGGCTTCGAAGAAGAGTGTAGTCTCGGTGCCTGGGTATTATGCTACAAAGAAGAAAGAACAGCGTGGTAATTTCTGCCAACCAATGGAAGAGACGACACCGGTTCAGCCATGCCCAGAGTCGACCACGGTGCAGGAAGGAGCAAAGGAGGATCATGACCGTTACAAATCAGGTGATTCAAGGTGTAACGGTAAAAGCGGTTTAAAACCCATTAAGACCGCAGACCCAATAATCAAGCCGGCAATTAATTCCATGAGTTATGGGATTCCAGAAAAGTCCACTAATGTGGAAACATTGCCAGCTAAGGAAAGTTACACAGCTGTGGTGCCAGGAAAGGAAAAAGAGGATGAAGTAATTTCAGGGACACGTGATGGAATTAATTATCTGCGCCCAAATCAGGAATTGAATAAAAAAATTCCTCACGTGACCACTAGGGCTTCAACACAAGCAAAACGTGTTCTCCCTTCTTGGACACGTAGATGCAGGCCGGTCACACAAACCCAGAAGCAAACGATACCAAAAATTGCAGGAAAAAAAAGGGAGCTTGTGATATCAAAAGACTATGTGGAATTAACCTCAAAGCGTCTTTAGATTTCTCACAATGTGGACGATACACCTATCATATTGGCGGAGGCTGATCATCAGCCCCGCCAGGAGCAATGAGTTGTTTAGCTTGGAACTGTCGTGGGCTTGGGAACCTACGTACAGGAAGAGAGCTTGTGGAAATCACACGGGCAAAAGATCCTCTGTAGTGTTTGTGGCTGAGACACTTACAGATGATGCAAGGCTAGAGATTGTACAACGAAGTATTGAACATGACCATAGATGGGTGGTCCAAAGGGAAGGTCGAGGAGGTGGATTGGCTCTGTTTTGGAAGTCCTCCATTAATCTGACGGTAATAGGTTCGTGCAAGTATTACATTGATGCAATTGTAGACAAGGGTACTAACAATGAGTGGCGATTGACTGGCTTTTATGGTGAACCCGAAACAGCAAGAAGGGTAGAGGCATGGGAGAAGCTCAGGTATCTCAATTCTATATCTGATATTCCATGGCTATGTTTTGGGGATTTTAATGAGATAATTAGACAAGATGAGAAAGTGGGCGGTGCTCTTAGGCCTCATAATCAGATGCAGCTATTTAGAGAAGTTTTAGATGAATGTGGATTTATGGATTTGGGGTACATTGGACCCAAATTCACATGGGCTAGACATTTTGATAATGGTAACTCAATTTGGGAGAGATTAGATCGAGGATTGGCCACAAATTATTGGTTTTTAAAGTTTCCTGGTACGAGGGTTCACCACTTACGTTGTGATTCATCAGACCATGTCCCAATCCACATTGTGTTCTCGGGTTTGGACCCTCCTAGAAGGAAGAAGTTGTTTCGGTTTGAAGAAATGTGGTTGTCTAATCCTGGGTGTTCTGAAATTGTGGAAGCCGTGTGGGAAAGGGGCGTTTCTGAGTGGGGGGAAGGGATTTTGCATAGAGTGGAGAAGTGTGGTAAAGACTTAAGTTGGTGGAATAAGAATGTGTTTGGGAATGTGAGAAGGGAGCTAGAAAAATTGGGGAAACTACTCCTCAAGGCCGAAGAGGAAGCTATCCATAGGGGAGACAATACTAGAGTCAGGCAATTAAAAAAAGAAATTGAAGAGTGGCGTGATAAGGAGGCTACTATGTGGGCACAGAGGTCAAGATTATTATGGGCAAGGCAAGGAGATAAAAATTCGAAGTACTTTCATAGCTGTGCCACGAAAAGATACCGGAAAAATTTAATAGAGGGGATTAGAGATGAAGGGGGTTTATGGAAAACAAATATGGAAGAGATCACTGAAGTCCTTGTAAGCTACTACCACTCTCTTTTCACTTCTAAGGGCCATGTGGATGCTTCTAGGGTGCTAGAGTATGTGCCTAATGTGATTACTGATGAAATGAATGCTTTACTGAGTCGAAAATTTGAAGTCCATGAAGTGGAGAGGGCCTTGCATCAGATGGCTCCACTAAAAGCACCGGGTCCTGATGGGATGCCACCATTATTCTACCAACACTTTTGGGGCACAGTTAGACATGATGTTACCACCTCCATCCTGATGTGGCTAAATTCAGGTACCTTCCCACAATCCCTTAATCACACCTTTATCACCTTGATCCCTAAAAATAACTCCCCTGAACATGCCCACCAATTTCGCCCTATTAGTTTGTGTAACGTGTTGTATAAAATTTTTTCTAAAGTTTTAGCCAACCGTTTAAAGAAAGTCTTACCCTCTATCATTACAGAACACCAATCAGCCTTTACAAAAGATAGACTAATATCTGACAATATAATGGTGGCCTTTGAAACTCTACACTGTCTGCAAAGATATAATTTGGGAAACCATGGTTATATGGCTGTAAAATTAGACATGAGTAAGGCTTATGATAGGGTGGAATGGGCTTTTTTAGAAGGGATTATGAGGAGGATGGGGTTCAACGAAGGGTGGATACATTTGATTATGTTGTGTGTTAAAACTGTGACATACTCAGTGTTGGTGAATGGAGAACCATGTGGCATGATTCACCTAACTAGGGGTATAAGACAAGGCGACCCCCTCTCCCTTTTCCTTTTCTTGCTTTGTACTGAAGGGTTGAATGGGTTGATAAAAAAAGCGGAAAGGAATGGGGATATCCATGGCTTCTCTCTTTGTAGAAGAGGCCCTAAACTAACACATTTGCTTTTTGCAGACGATAGTCTTCTTTTTTGCAGGGCTACAATGGAGGAGTGTGGCAAAGTGTTAAACATATTAAGTGACTATGAAGATGCTTCCGGCCAAAAAATTAATAAGAGCAAGACGGCACTTTTCTTTAGTAAAGCTATGGACGGTGCTATAAAGGACCAAATCAAAGAAGCATGGGGAGTTCCAGAAATCATGCAATATGAGAAGTATTTGGGGCTGCCATCCTTTGTGGGGAGAGGAAAGAAAGCAAGTTTCAACTACATTAAAGAGAGGGTGTGGCGAAAAATCCAAGGTTGGGAAGGGAAGCTACTTTCCCAAGCAGGTAGAGAGGTGTTGATAAAGTCAGTCATCCAAGCCATTCCCACTTACACAATGGGATGCTTCAAAATTCCAATGGGTCTATGTAATGAGATCGAAGCTATGATAAAAAAAATTTGGTGGGGTCAAAGAGGCAACCGAAGGAAGATACATTGGATGAAATGGGATGAGTTGACAAAGTCTAAAGATGTAGGTGGTATGGGCTTTAGAGATTTGGCAAAATTCAATGACTCTCTATTAGCAAAGCAAGCGTGGCGCCTTTTACATAATCAAAATTCCCTTTTCTACAAAGTTTTCAAGGCTCGGTTTTTTCCTAATTCAACTATCATGGAGGCAAAGGAGTCTAGGATGGGTTCTTATGCTTGGAGGAGTATACTTGTAGGAAGGGATGTTATTCAAAGGGGAGCTCGATGGAGAGTGGGCGATGGAAAAAAAATTAGAATTTGGCAGGACCATTGGCTGCCAAGGAAACACCCTCCACTTGCACTATCTTGTCCCTTGACAGATTTTGAAAATGCAACAGTGGATATCTTAATCGACCCACGAAGTAGGCAATGGAATGTAGATATGGTGGATGGGCTGTTTAATACTGAAGAAGCAGAAATAATAAAAAGTATTCCCTTAAGCCAGGAAGCAGTTGAGGATATCTTATTCTGGCCTTACTCTTGTGATGGAAGGTATAGTTGTAAAACCGGGTATAGATTCTTGAAGGAGGAGGAGTTGAATGTGGAATCAAGGGAGGTTACAAACGAAGACAAGCAGTTTTGGAGGGAGATTTGGTGTATGAAGGTTCCACCAAAAGTAAGAAATCTGCTGTGGCGTGCTTGCCGTGAAGCCATGCCCACAAAGAGTGATCTGTTTCGCCGCAAGATTTCGCCGGATCCCTTATGTGTTAGATGCCAAGCTTCAGCCGAGACTCCATTGCACGCCTTGTGGTCTTGCTCAGAGCTTGACTCGGTGTGGTCAGACACGGTGCTATGGAGCAACAGGGTTTCAATGCAATTCATGGACTTCAAAGAACTCTTATCGTGGCAGATAAAAAACAAAAACCAGCTTGAGCTTTTCGTTGTCACAGCCTGGACAATATGGAATCAGCGGAACCGGGTTCGGGTTAACCAGCCAGCGGACGCACTTCACCAGCTTGCCCACCTCTCCAAGGTCTGGTTGGATGATTACCATGGCAGGCTGTTCAGTCCGGATACACAGGTGCTACAGGTCCGTCGCTCAGAGAATCGGTGGAGATCGCCACCATCAGATTTTTACAAAATTAATTTTGACGGTGCGGTATTTCCACGTGAGAAGAAAACAGGGGTTGGAGTCGTGATTAGAGATCACAGAGGCCAGGTCATCGCATCTAGTTCAAAGCTGGTTCATCAACAACTTTGCAGCAACAAGATTGAGGCGTTGGCAGCTGGTTGTGCTCTCTCTTTTGCGCTGGAAGTTGGTGTTAAACGAGCCATCTTGGAAGGAGATTCTTTGAGTGTGATTAAAGGTCTGATGGAGGAGGAAAGAATTCTGGTACCATTGGGTTTATTAATTGAGGATGCAAAAAGATTGTCACACAATTTTGATGAATTATGTTACTCTCATACAAAGAGGGAATGTAATGCGTTAGCTCATAATCTGGCTAGATATGCTGTAAGCATACCAGATTTTTTAGTATGGATGGAGGAAGTTCCATCACAGTTTCAAAATGTACTTCAAGCCGACTCTGTAGGCTTATTTCAATAAAATAAATTCCATGGTTGGACCCTCAAAAAAAAAAAAAAAAAAAAGTGTTTCTTGTTATTTATTTATTTTTATAAGGGACTTTATTTATTTTTTTTTTATAGAGAATTAAAACTGAAATAACCGATGGAACATCTTTAAAAAAAAACAACAACAACAACAACTATAAGGATGATATGCTCTCTTAGCTAAGGTAAGGGAATTGTTTCTTGTAATATGATACTTCTTCTGTCCCATTTTGTTGGGTTTATTAAAAAATAGTAATGCTGCAGTTACAGACTATTTTATAATATTTTTACAAATTATTGATGTGACTAGCTTTTTATTGGTTTTTATCTAACATATCATTAACATCATTTTTTCATTTATCAATAATCACTCATTACTTCAACAGTTTGTAAAAAATATTGTAAAAAAGTTTTTATCAATAGCATTACTCTCTAAAAAAAATCCAAATTTGTAAAGTGATATCATTATGCATTGTCATTTACATAAAAATGTAAAAGTTTTCAAAACTATTATCCTAAAACTTTAGTCAAAGAAGAATATTGAAAATAAAGTAAGAGTATATAAGGAAATTTATATATTAACTTTTTAATGAGGACTTCATTTTTGGATATTTCAAAATGGAATATAAAGATATACTACGATGATGAATGGAGTGGATGAGGCTGGGTTTCGTCCTGATCTTGGACTCTTTGATGTAATCTTAATTTGAATGGCCGGGATGATTTGGTTTCAGTCAAGTGATTCAGTCTAGACGAAACTCTATCACTACATATTATATGGTCATATTTTGGATGCCGTTTAGGGGGCGATTTGTTCACTATGATGTGTTCTTGATGTGATGCACATTACGATGATATGATATTAAAGTTTTTGGTTATTTTATTTTTTCTAACATTACCATAATTTAAAATTACAAAATATATCACATCATCTTAATCTCACCACCTTTCTAAACAATATAATTTTGTATTCTTGTGTTGAGATTACAGTAATGTAAGATTATAATAACGTAATATTACGGCATAATGTAATATCACGGCGAACCAAACGCTCCTTATAAGTAGTTGGAGCCGTGTGTTTTAGTGACACTTTATTTGTATGTAAATCTTTTAATAGTGTTGCTTATGAAAAAAAAAAAAGAGCAAATAAGGCTAAGTCCTTGAATGTTGAATATGTTTCTTTAGTTCTTCATTTTTGTTTTTGGAGGGAGAAGGGGGATAATTAATAAAAGTATTAAAAGGGGACATATCCTAAGTACACAATATGCATAGGGAAACACCCCCAAAACAAATAAAATATAGAACTACAGCTCAAGACCTGAAATTGAGAACATCTATACATGAGGAAAAAAATCCACTGAATACCTCATAATCCAAATAAAGTTTGAAATGCAATAAAAATACTAAAATTAACTATGATGCACAACAATATGTACCGATGCAGGCCATATTGAATTACTAATAACGTTCTTAACTCCATCTTGACGAAAAATTTGTTGCAGTTCTTTGAAGGAGTAATTAGATAATAAAAAATCCTGACCTTGATCTCAAATTAAACCATGAAGTTGCAATTACAATTCGTAGTTTAAAAATCCATGCACACTGGACTTTTATTTTATCTAACAATGGCAAGTTTCCTTTATTTTTACCTTATGTGAGTAAGCTATTTTATGAGCCTTTTAGGTGTCCAAACGTTACCTATAATTCATATGGAGGAATTTTGGTATCTTTTTTTTTTTTTTTTAACATATATATATAAACACAAAAGAGATTGTTCACACAAAAGATTGTGAATCAAACTTCTCCAAAAGAAGGACAAAATTGGCCTATGTACTTTTCGCCCAAATTATATAGCCTTCTGCCCCTCTTCCCAAACTAATTAGGAAAATATCCCTCTTTTCTAACTCAATTTGCTCAAAATCGAGTTTTAAAAAAAAAAAAAATTCTGGAACCCTATAGTGGCGTTTTAAGGAGCCTATAGTGATGTTTTAAAAACCTATAGTAGCGTTTTGTAACTCGACCTCCATGAATTCAACTTATAGGTAAAAAAAATTACCTATAACTCAAGTTCATGGAGGTCCATTTGGTCTATGGCCGCGTTTTTTTAGGCCGCGTTTTCAAATGTGGCCCAAACCCCGCGACTATAGGCCAGAGGGGGTCTATGGCCGCACTTTTTAAACGCGGCCTAAGAACAGGTCTATGGCCGCACTTTTTAAACGCGGCCTCAGAATGGGGTCTATGGCCGCATTTAAAAACGCGGCCATAGACCCCTTCTTAGGCCGCGTTTAAAAAGTGCGGCCATAGACCCCCTTTATAGCCGCGTTGAAAACGCGGCTACAACCTCTTTAATATTTTTTTAATATGTCTATAGCCGCGTTTTAAGAATGCGGCTATAGTTTTTTTTTCCTTTCTTTTTTTTTTTTTTTCCTTTCCTTTTCCTTTTCCTTTCTACAGCAGATGGTGAATACATTTACAAAATTTATTATATACACATAGGTCCAAATTACAGTGTAATAATTAATAGTATAATAGTAGCCCATAAATTGAATGCTAGTGGTGCTGCTAAATATCCTAGCAACCTCCTATGGCAATAAATCTGAGTTGTTAATCTAAAAAACATGTAAGAACAACATAAATGAGCTAAAAGCCCAATAAATACTAGTAATTCATACACTACCATCAGGTTCAGGTATAACAAAATGTCACAGGTTTCATATGAAGCAAGAGACAAAAATAGAATAACAATAGTTGATGAGTAATAAATGTGATTAGTATCATATAAACAATATAATAAGTAAATTTCTTAAACTTGTAATATTTCAAGCATCACTCTATTTGCTAACCAGTAACGCACATCATTATTTTTCTTCTCATGTGTAATTTTGCATTAGTTACTCAAAAGATGTAAACGCTAAAAGTTGATGGCACCCTCATCAAAATAGTCCCCACTAGCTAATTTTGGAGTCAATTTCTCCCACTATGCAACCCACGCCTCTGCACCAAGAAAATTTAGAGTTGATTTCTGAATTAACTTCTTGTGTTACATTTCAGGAGTATATGCCATAGGTAAGATTTGTTATAAAATTTAGTCTCCTACTCCCATAATGTTAGTCTAATCACAGTAGACTATACTAGCAATGGTAAAAAAAAAGGTGGGAATTGTCTTTGGCTTTTCTCTTTTAATTTTATGGCTTTTGATTTACTCCGCTAGAAAATACTTGCCAACAGTTGTAGTTAGAGACTAAACTAACACCTAAAACTATGATTAACTTTATAAATGTACATATAAAAATTCAAGTAAGATAAGAAAATTTAAAAATGATATGAGAATTTTCTATTTACCTCTATGCATACTGCCACTAGTATGGCAAAAGTGCAGCCAACCGTTATTCCGAAGAACCACCAATTGAAGAATGAGCTCTTGGCCTTCTTTTCCTCAAGCAAGTTGTTGTCAAATTGGTCCGCTGCAAACGAGGCTTATGTCCACCTTCGCCC
Organism: Quercus aquifolioides; assembly: GCA_019022515.1. NCBI lineage: Eukaryota > Viridiplantae > Streptophyta > Magnoliopsida > Fagales > Fagaceae > Quercus > Quercus aquifolioides. The sequence continues at coordinate 26,937,997 of CM032332.1, read as the reverse complement.
AAAAGAAAAGAAAGAACAAAAAAAAAAAAAAAAAAAAAAACACAATACACAATACAATACAAAACCACAACAAAATCAAGTGTTAGAAACTCCATCACAATTTCAATGAACAAGAACCAAATTGAAGAATACTATCAGTGATCCAATTTTACCCTGTGTGATGATAAAATTCCAAATTCATATAAAAGATAAAATTATCCAAATGACCCATCACCCAAATTTCACAGAAATCAATGAATAAGCACCAAATTAAATAAAAACAAGAGTGACCAAGTACCCCAAAATCAATCACTGGCATTATCTTTTTAAGAAGTAACCAAGTATTTTATTAAAAGGGCAAAAAAAGAAAAAAAGAAAAAGAAAAGAATATTCCAGTACACAGGGGCTATACTAGGCGACTCCTAAAAACTTGAAGCACAAACATTCTATAGTTTCACAATTTACAAAATTATCAAGAGAGATGCATATATTTTTTTTATAGGTACCATAAAGCAAGATGCTTTAGCACATAAAGATAAACCAGTTGCTGATGTCTCAATGTCTACAAGTAGAACCTATTATTTTGCATTATGCTTCATCGTAAATGAAAACCTTTCTTCTATTGATAACTCAAAGTAAAAACAACTAGTGTGGTTTACTTATTAATTGAATCAAGAATCAGAATAAAGCCATAGACCATTTCTTGTCCTACTGTTAGTGGACTAATAAAATAATCATTTGCAATTGAACCAAAAAGAATGGTCGACACAAAATTTAATCTTAGAAAAATACTTAAGTAACAATGAAAAAAACTACACAATGAAAAAAACCAAAAGAATTTTCGATTAGTGGCATCCCAAGCTTAGAACTCAAAACCAAAATCAAAATGTCATAACCTTCCAATTAATACCAGAAATTGTTGGTGTAAGCACCAGAGAAAACCAATTACCATACATGTCCCAATCAAAGCTAGAACAAGCAGTAACCTTTGAAACACTCTGTACTTACTCCAATATCAACTTCAATCTCCACCCAATATTCCTCTTATTGGACTCAATTACAAACAACCTTTATGTTTTTTTCAAGTAGTTCAATTACATACAACTAATGGACAATATACAAAAAAAATCTATGCAACAAATCAGTTAAATAGACAGCAAAATTAAACTTGCCTTTAATTTTTTTCATATCCTTTCTCGCACTATTGTAAACTCAAGGTGGTCCTTGGGACTGCAAAATCAATACAAGAATAAACTCAAGGTGGTCCTTGACCCATATATATATATGTGTGTGTGTTAAAACTTGAGTTACACCTAGTGCATCTTTTGTTAAAGCTAAACAACTTAATAACTTTAAATTCAATTAATGTGGATCCCACCATTAGATCGCACATTCTCTCCTTGCTAAACATGCACACCAAATTTAATACTGGATGTCATTCCTTATGCGATCCATAAATCTATGCATTTAGTATATTTTAAAAACATAAGCATCTAAATTTTTGAACAATTTATAGATGAGAGGATTCTTAATCTCTTATTTGACGAGTCTGCCAGGAATGGGAAAATCTTATAATCCAATGATAGGTTTGACAATATACTTAGCCAATAAAAGATATTGGGTAAAGCAACATTAGCCAATAGTTATAGTAGGTGCGATGTGAATTTTTGTTTCTAAGTGTTAATGAGGAGATTTGAACCTTGGAACTAAACCCCACAGAAGGGGGTGGGCTGCCATAGGCACAAATAATATTCAAAATTGTCATTACAAACACTACGTTTCAATACATGCTGATACGCTCAAAACAAATTTAATCTTCAGAGAGAACTTGTATTCATTCAAACTAAACTTTCAATACATACCTCATTGCTGTATTTCCCATTGTAGCCACCAAAGGTAACCAAATACATCTCTCCATCAATAATAGCCGAGCAAACACTGAGCCCCTGTTTTCACATTTATGATCACTGATCAAGTAAAAAATCAACATATTCATGTGCAATGTATTCAAGTGCATGGCTTTTTCCAAAATCAAATTCAATAACGTCTAAGGTGAAACCCTTAATGAAATAAAATGAAGCACAAGGGGCATGACATTACCGACTCTCCACCCTAACATGGATATAAGTTTTTTAAACAATTCATCATCACACTTCAAGCAGAACCATAGATTCCTTAACTAAATCCGAGTAGTGTTGTACATAATAAATAAAAAATTTATAGGTTCACGCCAGGAAACAATGGTAAACGCCAAAACTAATGCCAGAATATTTTTTTTCTTTTTTTTATTATTATTAAAGGTAAGAATAATTTTATTAAAATGAGACTAGTTCATGCATAATTGACACAAATTAGCCTAACGAATTACAAAAATTACAAAAAGAACAAAGACTCTTAAGAAAAATGAAAATTCTATAAATAAAAAATAGTTCCTTTTTGCAAAATTAAATGAAGGAAAGAATACTTCCTTCATGATCTAAGAAGAAACTGACTGCCTTATCTAAAACCTTATTTCCCCAAACCCAAATTCTTAATTCTCTATTTCCCCTCACTTTCCCAGCAACCAAACAGAAAAATAAAAATTCCCTAAGATTTCAAGAACCCCCCAGATCTACTACCAAACCCAATCCCCAAATCCAAACACCACCAATCGAAAACCCAAATTCATAATCACAATTATTACCTTTTGCTTAACAATGGGGCTCTTGTTTTCAAGGCGCTTAAGTATAAACTCCGAGACCTCCATCACAATACTCACATGCGACGATCTGAGAGCTCGCAGATCTCTTCGAAGTGGCACCGTTGATCATTCTAGATCTCCAGTACGACTCCACCACTCTTCTACTCGAATCCATTTCGCCAAAATTTAAGAAAAAAAAAACCCTAAAACCCCCAAAATCCAAATACCAAACCCTAAAAAACAAAACCTACAAACCAAGCGGAAATCTAATCCACACAGAAAAAAATAAAATAATAATTGGTAGATCTAAACCCTAATTAAAAAAGCCAAACAAAAAGAAAAACAATTTGAGAAAGAGAGAAACAAACGTACCAGAGAGCATGAGAGAGAGAGAGAGAGATGTGTCGAATTGTTAAATGAGAGAGCGATTGGAGAGTGAGGCGTTTTTCAGTATAGTATTTATACAATGACTAACGCCGCGTTTTTAACCTGCGGCTATAGGCAAAGTCTGAAGCTGCGTTTAAAAAACGCGGCCCCATCCCAAACTAAAGCCGCGTGTTTAAAACGCGGCTTCAAACCAAATTTAAAGCCGCGTGTTTAAAACGCGGCTTCAGACCATAGTTAAGGAAAAAAAAAAAGAAGAAACTTCTGCCCAAAAAAATTAAATTCGAAGCAGATATGGCCGCGTTTTTTAAACGCGGCCATAGCTGATGCGGCTTGGGCCGCGTTTAAAACGCGGCCTTAGACCCATTCTATGGCCCCGTTTAAAAAACGGGGCTTTAGTTCGTCTGGGGCCGCGTTTTTACAAACGCGGCCCAAAAAAACGCAGCCTAATCCCCCCGTTTTTTGTAGTGACTATAGGTCCTTAAAATGTCACTATAGGCTCCTTAAAAATGCCACTATAGAGCCTAACTCGATATTGAGCAAATCGAGTTTTAGAAGAGAGGCATTTCCCTAATTAATTTGGGAAGGGGGGCAGAAGACTATATAATTTGGGCGAAAAAGGCATTGGCCAATTTTGTCCCCAAAAGAATTAGGATCTCAAACACAAAAGATCTAAAAACTATAAACAAGATAGAATATGAAGGGATGCTACCCAAGTCGGTCATCTATATTCATACAAACATCTCAACATGGACTGTTTAATAATATGATTAGGGCATTTGATACCATCAAACGTTCTACTATTTTGTTTCCTCTAAATTGTCCTTATTACACATAAAGGAACAGCCTTCCATATCTTTGAACTCCTATGACAATGAAATCTTCCATGCCAGCAATCCAAACCACAATAAAACATAACAATGAGCTACTGGCTACTGCCAATTGCCAAACCCAAACCACAATAGTAACAACACCTCACCCCTGTGCATGCCTAGGTTGATTTTCAATGAAGCATTTTATTGCTACTAACAACAAGGTAGCAATAAAAGTAAGGTCCATTTGTAAGATAACTTAGGGTCTGAATGATTCTTATATAAAAATTGAGTGGAAAGAAAAATCTATATACACTTAAAGCATTGTGAAGCACTCAAAATCAAAAGGACATATAATGATAAAGGTCACACGTAGTGTGGGTGGAAGGGCTAGAAAACAGAGAGAGTAAGATGATAGAACCTTAAGAGAGGAGAGAACTAGATCAGAAAGCACAACCAGAGGTGGTGATGTGGGACTTTGTGGCTAGTAGAGAAAGACCAGGGGTATGACTGTAAGAAAGAGAGTGTGTGTGTCTTTCTGAAATTTGGATAAACTGAACACGAAGGATATGGAAGCTGACGTGTCTTATATGAGGTGTCAACTTTATAACCACTAGATTAAATTGACGGTCTAGATTAATATACCGTGCAATGGATCTCAATCAGGAAAACTTCCATTTGCCACAAAAATTAGAGCCTAACCCATGTGTTTTTTTTTTTTTTTTCAATCCTAAACCAACCAAAAATCTTAGGCCCTATTTGGATGATGAGTGATTGATATCTCATCACTCAAAACTCATCACCCTATAACTCATTTTTTATCACTTGAAAATCTCCAACTTATACCCAGCTATGTTTGGCCCTTAAACTCAGTTGAGTTTTCATTCTAAAAACTCAAAAATCTCAACTTTTGTGAGACCCATGAACTGACTTGGTGCAATGGAAACAGAACATCAAACCTAGCACCCAACTGAAAAAACCCATCACTGTGCCAATCACAAAACATCAAACCAATCCACCATAGCAGATCTGACCATTCACACCACCAACACCTTCAACACCACAACAAATTACACTATAAAGCTTAGAAAGAACTAAAAGAGGGAAAAAAGCGAAGAGAAAAGATTGTGAAAAGTGAAAATAGAAAGAAAGAAAAAAAGAAGGAAAAAGAAAAAGAAAAAAAGAGAGAGAGACAGAAGAAGAGAACCCAAGCCCAGAAACCAAGTAAAAATGAATGGAAAAAAAGAAAAAAAGAAAAGAAAAAGAAACCAAACCCAGAAACCCAATGTGAAAAGAAAAGAAGAAAAAAGAAGAAGAAGCAGACGAAGAAGTAGAGAATAGAGAAACCAAGCCCAGACCCAGTGTGAAAAAAAAAAAAAAAAAAAAAAAAAAAAAAAAAAAAAAAAAAAAAACGACGAGGTGATGATGAAGAGCACAAAAAATCAAAGAACAAAGGAAAAAGAAGAAGTCTAGTATGATGAGAGAGGAGAGAGGTGGGAAGTCAGGTGGGCATGGATTTGACAACACACAAAACGTAGGGCCCATTAGTTGAGTAAAATTACAAAAGTGCCACCATAACTTTGTTTTCATAACTCAAAAACACCATTTTTTTTTGTTTTCATTTTCACTAACTCATAACTCAATTTAGTGAGTTTTGGTTGATGAAAAACAAGTGTAGCATGTGTGGGACCCACCAATTTTGAGAGATGAGTGATGAGTTTAGAGTGATGAGTGATGGAAAACACAAAATCCAAACACCCCCTTAGAATCAGGGTTTACGTTTTAGTTTCATTTCTTTCCTAAAATTCCACATAGGATTAAAATAAAAACAAAATTAACTAATAAGCCTTAAATTAATCCACCAAAAAAAATACCCACCAAATTAGGGTAATTCTACCGTACCTCCATTTTTTTTTTTTTTTTTGGGTACGGTACCCATAAGTAGGCAGCTTGTTATACTAGATTACGAAATCTTCACATTTGACGGCTTTATCATCACATTATGTAGTTCCAACATCACATGTGACAGTTCTTTTATCACATTTGATGGTACCCTTATTTTTTCTCACATTTGACGGTTTCATCCTCATATTGTGCAATTCCAATATCACATTTGACAATACTTTTATCACATTTGGTGGTTCCCTTATTTTTTTTTCCTCACATTTAACAGTTCCATCCTCACATTGTGCAGTTCTAACATCACATTTGAGAGTACTTTTATCACATTTGGTGGTTCCTTTATTTTTTTTTCTCACATTTGACAATTTCATCCTTACATTGTGCAGTTCTAACATCACATTTGAGAGTACTTTTATCACATTTGGTGGTTCCTTTATTTATTTTTTTTCTCACATTTGACAATTCCATCCTTACATTGTATAGTTCCAATATCACATGTAACAGTTTTTTGTCACATTTGGCAGTTCCCTTATTTTTTGTCACATTTGACAGTTTCATATTCACATTGTGCAGTTCCAACATCACATTTGACAGTATTTTTGTCACATTTGGTGGTTCCTCTTTTTTTTCTCACATTTGACAGTTTTATCCTCACATTGTGTAGTACCAACATCACATGTGACTGTACTTTTGTCACATTCTGTGGTTTCTTTATTTTTTCTCACATTTGACGGTTTCATCCTCACATTGTGCAGTTCTAACATCATATGTGACTGTTCTTTTTCCACATTTGGTAGTTCCCTTATTTTTTTTCTTACATTTGATGGTTCCATTGTCACATTCGGCAACACCAACATCACATTTGACAGTACTTTTGTCACATTTAGCGGTTCTTTTATTTATTTTTTTCTCACATTTGATAGTTTCATCTTCACATTGGGTAGTACCAATATCACATCTGACCGTACTTTTACATTTGGGCCCACCACTGAAGTCACTTTTTTACTTATTTCTTTATGTATATGTTTGTAGCAAAAATTGATTGATGAAGATAGTACTCCCACACTGGAATGGTTTAAAAATACATATAGGGACGATGACAAGTAAATTGATGCTTTATGAACATGTAATTTTATTCAACACACTTGTGTATTTTACATTAAAACATGTTAATACATTGTTTATCTGTACTTGTAGATTTATATCCCTATGAATGACAATAATAGTCACTGGTACTTATGTGTCGTTGACTTTAGTTCAAAAAGATGTATACATATATTAGACTCTTTGCCAAGCACAACTGGGAAGACATGTGAACAAAAAACGTGCAAACAGTAGTATTGTTTCTTTCTCTTTGTACTCAATAATAATTTTGATATGTGATTTTGTTAAGTTTTGTACTTAATAATTGCTTTGAATTTCATTTTGCGATAGGCCTTGATAAGTTATTAAGTTATTTAGAGAAAGACAACTATACTGATAGTATTACCAAATTTCCTTTGAAATCACCCACCTCAAATCCTATACAAAATAATAAGCACGTATGAAACTGTAGATTTACACATATGGATAACTATTGTGTGAATTTTTAAAATTTTAAAATTTTAATTGTTTTCCTATTTCAGGTATGATTGTGGCATGTATGTTATTAAACACTTGCATACAAAAATTATCAAAGAGAATCTAACCTTTTTGGTAATATATTTATTGGAAGTAAATTTTACAATTTTCACATAATTTGTTTAAACTGTTTATTTATCAACAATGTCTACTTTTTGTAGGAGAACTTATCAGAACGTTTGTGATACAAGTTAAAATTATAGAAAATGCTAGAAAAATTTCACTACATGATTATTTTCGGTCACTCAAATGACAGTGATTTGTAAAAAATGATGACTAAGAGATTGTTTATGATTTAGTGAATTGTTTTATTTTTAATGAATGGGAGATTGAATGTTTATCTTTAGTGATTCAGTGAATTTTTTTATTTTTATTTTTTATTTTGGAAGGGAGACTGGTTTTTTATCATTAAAAAATAAAATTATAATATGAGAAATTATTATATGAGAAGCATTAATTTTTTTTTTCATATATAAAGAAACATCAAGGAATCCATGATTAAAATTTCTTCAACAATTAAGCACAAGTTACTTTCTCAAAGTTCATTGCCAAAACACAGATAATTTGGTATTTTCTGGCATTCAACTTGAGCCTTAGCTTTAAATAAGCCAAGCTTGAGCCTTAGTTTTAGACTCGTTTAATAAACAAGCTGAGCCCAAGCAAAAAAAATTGTTCATGAATAAAGCTCGTGAGCTATTAGGCTTGATACAAAACAATTCAAGCATAGACTCATTTATAAATTTATATGTGTTAGGTGAATATACTCATTACACATATCTTAATGATGACATGGCCAACATGGGACCATTACCCATTGCCTTAATTTTTTTCCTTCCTTCTAAACTATAGTTACATGTAGCAATAAACAGCTCTCTTCAATTAGGGGGTTGGTCCTAACATGCCTTTTTCAAGGACAAAGGTCCAAACTAGAAGGTCGAGAGAAACCCCTATTTAAAATTCTATGAGAACTTTTCTCAAGCACTTTGCATGCCTTCTTTTTAAACCCAGGTAGAGTTATTCTTGCAAAGAGCATGCCAACTCATTAAAACAACCAAGGCAATCATACAAAATCACAAAATTGCAACAATAATTATCTCATGTTTTGGTTCTCATTTGTTGTTACATCACAGCATAATTCGATATTTAAAAACAAGTTAAAATCGAAGAGAAAGAGAAGGACAAAACTTAGGTATAGTACCTTAGGTGTTGTTCCTTAGGTTCCCTTCTTAAGATTTAGTCATGTGGCTACGTAACTTAAAAATACACTTCTATTCCATAAGAAAAAAATTCACATGGTAGAATCTTAAGAGGGGAACCTAAGAAACAGCACCTAAGTACTGTACCTAAGTCTAACCCGAAAGAGAAAGAATGGCCTTTTTGGTGGACTCGACGATCACATGTAAAACGTCAACATTACTCCTTATAAAGGAAAACTGAAAAAGAAATAATGTATATCATTAATATCTTTATACTGCATGTAAACCATATGTGAATATGTTTGTCTGGGTCAAAACCAGAAAGCCCAAAGATAGTGGCTTCAAATCAATGTTGTTCAAGTGATCTGTAGTTTCCTTGCAAACCAATGTTGTTCCTTGCAAATCAATGCTATTCAAGTGATCCGCAATTTCCAAACTTAAAAGGAATTAAAATTAGATGCATCAGTAAGAAATTTTCAAATCATGCATGTAAACAAGAATGTCTAAAAGTACCTGGGGGAAAACAAATGGGTATCCCTCCCGGCATTGCTTTTGGGGGATTGAAAATGGCCTACATTTTGATAAAATACAGGTAATGAATCATCTTTGTAACTCAAGGAGGTAAAGTTAGTTTCAATTGTTTTGCTGATATAACCACTAAGTGCTAGGCACCAATCTGATTGACTACCTCATAGTTTACTGGTTACAAAATAAAAAATTTTGCACTAATCATGTAAAATTGGTAAGGCAAGTTGACGAAGACCTCCGAACTGAGGGTTTGATATGATGGTTGTGCATTTTCTTTCTTATATGCAATATTTCTTTATTGATTCTCTTTTTTTCTAATTGTCTAATTGTCTGTACATGGCATACCTATGTCGCAACAATTGAATGTCCAAACCAAAATGCAACCAATCTCATAACTTTTTTCTTTTTTGATAACATTGCATCAACAATTACCAAAATGAATTATCCTACGTTCAAATTGGTAAACCAACAAATTGTTTGGTCAACCAAGCTGTAAGTATTCATACATCACAAGGTCCTGGTAACCATACAAACATCTATAAGAACAAGTTGGCACAATGGTGTCACTTGACAAAGCAAATGTTGAAATATATAAGTTTTTGGACTTTAGAGAACAGTAAAACTGTAAAAGTCATCTATTTCAACTAGGAAGTTCCACTAAATAAAGCCTATGATGTATGAAACTTCCAATTCTACATACTACTCAATTGGTTGCATAAATTACCCAAAAAAGTAGCCCCATTTATTATGTGTTAAATCAAAGTTTCAAAAATGTTACAACTCATTCCAAATTAGCACATTTTATTATTTTTAGTGGAACGGTGGTGGAACTAACAATTCAATTGGAAGGCTAGAAATCATCTTCTCCTTGTCATACTACTTCAACTAATACCTAACATGATTTCATTTTTAGATCCAAGGATCAGATGAGACAGAGCAAACATTTAACTTATGAAAACCATAAGACGATGGAATTAGACATCCACACCTTACTACTAGCTATTAGTGCATGCTCATTCCTCCAAGAAGTTGTCTTTCCTACGTACATCTGAATGTGACCCCTATTTTACAAATAAAACAATTCGTTAGTACTTAAAAAAAAAAAATAATAATAATAACGTCTGTGTAATTTTTTGGTGGCTTACACAAAACACCAGTCTTGGACACCGGAAAAAGAACTAAGTTATCCTCCCAAGTTCAAATGTAGTAGGGAGACTCCATTGTAATTATTAAGAAATAGCTATTCTATAAACCATATTTCTCAAATTTACAGGTCTAATTATTAAGAAACAATACAATGGCAGTGAAACTAGGGTTTTGTTGTTTTCATCCTTAACTTAAACAAAAACAAAAACGATTTTGATTCTTTAATAAACCTTAAGTGGTGAGTGACTCGGGATGCCGACGAGAGAGAAGGCGATAGTGAATCTGGTTTTTTCTTTAAAGCAAGTGAGAGAGAAAGATTTAAGCGTATCTGGTATTCTAGTCTGTTGTGTTTTTCTTTTTCTTTTTTGAGAACGCGAGAGAGAAGATGATGGAGGGATCTGGTTCTTCGCCTCTCTCTCTCTTTTGGTTCCTAACAAAGCAACTAGTTTCATTCAACACTACAAGAAAATAGTCTTATTGCAATGAAATTTTTTGTTGCAATAAGCTTTCATATTGTTGCAATAAACCTCTATTGCAATGAAATTTTTTCGTTGCCTACTGTTGCGATAAAGCTTGTGGCAATAGACTATTGCAACAAAAATTTCCTTGCAATAAATTTTTGTTGCATTAAGTTTTTTGCAATTAAATAATTTTATTATTATTAAAAATACTTTATTGCAACAAAAAATATTGATACGAAATATATTGTTACAAAAAAAACTTTATTGCTACAAAATTTTTGTTACAATAGGTTACCGCAACAATAATTTTCGTTGCAATAAAATACCTCTGAAAACTTATTGCAACAAATCTTTTTATTGCGATAATTCATTAAAGTACATTTGAAACTTATTGCAAAAAAAATTTTGTTGCGATAGGTCAATAAAGTCGTTGACTCAGAAGGCAGCCATATACAAATAACATTACGGGGCTAATCATCCAATCAAACATCACTTTCTCTTCGAAAGCAACCTTCGAAGACAACATTAATTCGAAAGTGACTTTGAAGATGACTTATTCAAACTCTATTTCTTCCTCTCATCCTTCTCTCATCTCTCTCATTTTCTAAAACTCTCAGATATCTTCCTCTCATTCCCTCCCTCCCCTCTCTCTCTCTCTCTCTTCGAGATAGCCATGGCAACTCACTCCTTTGGGTCAACGTGGGGCACTGATCTCATTGAGACTATATGTGCTATTATTGTGGTTATTCTCTTCATTATCATCATCCACTTCTGCAGGAAGAAGTGCCACCCTGCATAACCTGATCAACATGCCAACAACTCCAACTCCAACCTAGAGCTTGGTCCTCTGTGGGAACTCCTACAACAACCTTTTCATGCTAATGCCGATGTTGGATTCATCACCACTGTTAGAAATACTGAATGATTGTCTTGTATTCCTTGATGAAAGAATGTACATAGATGCCTTTATATAGGAGGCATATGTGTGCAGTACAAGTAAATATGTGTGCTATACAAGTAACCTAACTGGGCCTAAAGCCCACAACACTATACATGTTAACAACCACAAAGTGCATTATCTGCCTTGGAGACTTGGTGGAGGGTGACAGGGTTGCTGAGATTCCTGCATGTAGCCATGCATTCCTTGCTAAGTGTATCTAGGCATGGTTGATTCAGAGCAACCATGCTACTCCTTGTCCCATTTGTCGAGCGGGCTAGGATCCCTTGAATGGTTATTGATCTAGCTCAAAGAATGTTTTAATTTAATTGCATTGTATTTGTATATATAATTAATTATAATAACATTTCAAATATTTCCTATTATTCTCTCTGTCTCTAGCTTTATTTACAATTTATTTAGAACTTGACTTTTGTACATACATATGTAACGGTTGTTAAGATGCCACAAACCAATGGTAATTTGAAACTTGCCACTTTCACCACCCGTTCTAAAATTCAACTGCTTCATTCAAGTTGGTAATGAGGGTAGTAAATGTGTAAATAGATGGGCCTAATCAGTTAACTAGAGAAAATGTATAGACCCGACAGGAGTATATATTTTAATGTAAAAAGGATCATAATACATTAGTGTATCAACAAATAATCTACCTTCCTAACCTTTTGTTCTTTTGTATTTTTTTCATGAGACATATTATTATAAGATGGAGTTAATTTGAAACTTGCCACTTTAAATTTTGGTTTCTTACAATGCAACTGGTTTCATTCAACACTACAAGAAAATAGTCTTATTGCAACGAAATTTTTTGTTGCAATAAGCTTTCATATTGTTGCAATGAACCTCTATTGCAATGAAAATTTTCCGTTGCCCACTGTTGCGATAAAGTCTGTGGCAATAGACTATTGCAACAAAAATTTTGTTTCAATAAATTTTTGTTGCATTAAGTTTGTTGCAATAAAATATTTTATTATTATTAAAAATACTTTATTGCAACAAAATTTTTGTTGCGATACTTTGGTAAAAAATATAATGTACTTAAAATTTTTGTTCTCAAGCATGATTTTCCATAACATAAAAAACCAAAGATAGAGAACAAGGAATCTCCCAAATGAAGATACAACAACTCTTGATTTGCGTTAGTCCTCCATACCCTCAACAGAAAAGGGGAAGCATTGAGGGGGTCTAAAAATGAAGTCTGCATTCTTTATTTTGTACATTTCACAACTTGACCAGTTCATAAACAATTAACCATAAAATTTTTATAGAGCACTAGAAATCAAGTTGTAGGAGGAAGTGCGACTAGTCACTAAAAAGTTATAGTATTAGAATGTGTGCTAAGGTTTTCAAAATCATTTTATAGCTGAACAGTTTCAGAAGTATGTTATAGAGATAAGTGGCCAATACTCAACAGTTGTTTGCTCTTCACTCTACTGGATGAGCTCACTTTTGACACCAAAAACAATAATTTCCAGCCAAAATAGAACATCCACCAATTTTAAATGATAGTGCTAAGCTAAAAAATACACATTGCCTTGCACATCTAAGCACCTAAACCTCAATTTGAGTGATTAACTTTCACTTGCAACGAGCCCAGCCTTACATACCCCACCCCCACCAAAAATAAATGGCCAAACTCATTCAAACCCAACACATCTTATATTTATTTAGACTTTCTAGCATATTTGAGCATGCAGATCTCGCCTTACCACTTGACCAAGACTTGAGAATACAGTTGTTAGTTCATTTCCTAGAAATGCCTTAACTAAGCTCAATGATTTCAAACTCTTTATCTAGCATGACCTGTCTCAAAGATAGCTAACATCCTAATAATATAAAACTCCCACAGAAAGAAGGGATGTGTTAGGACATATGTAAATTATGTTAGGAACATATGTCAAATATAGAATTGGCTAATCCTTTGACAAAACACACTTTACTTGTAATTGGGTAGATCTAGGATGTGTTTAATACTTCAAAGAACAAGTGTTCAAGTCTAGTATTGAAGCCGTGCAAATCTGTCCAAGAAACAAGTGAAGAAGGGTTGTTCATTAAAGCTAGACAGATTCCTGACAGATAGCTATCTATCGAGGTCTTGACAGCTGCTCAATAGATAGTATCTATCGAGGTCTCGACAGCTACTTGACAGATACTATCTATCGAGAATTACGAAATCAGAATTTTTAGATCTGATTTTCGGCCCATGATGACATGTATTGTTAGGACATATGTGATTCAATGTTAGGAACATATGTCAACAATTTATGTAATTGGATAATCCTTTGACAAAACGTACTTTACTTGTAATTGGGTAGATCTAGGATGTGTTTAATGCTTCAAGGAAAAAGGTTTCAAGTTCAAGTGTTAAAGCCATGCAAGTCTGCTCAAGAATCAAGTAATGAAGTGCTAGATTTTAAAGCTCGACAGCTAGCATCTATTGAGGTTTAAAAGCTACTAAAGCCCGAGGCTCGACAGCTACTCGACAGATAGGGTATCTGTCGAGATTTATGAAGTTCAGATTTTCAGTTCTGATTTTCATCCAATCCATGAATGTGTGTTTGGGCTTTCTTTTCTCACAACCCTAAATATATGTAAGGATTATTTTAAAGGCTGTAAAAGGTGACACAAGTTGCACAAGAACATAATTCCACAAGTGTGAAGAAAAGTGTAATTGGAAACCTAGTTTGCCCTAGTTCTTCTTTCTCTTGAAGAAGCTGCTGTGTTTGTACACCGTAGGATTTTGTGACCAAGCAACTTCATGATCTTCATCGTGTGATGAACTGAAGAACTTTGCAGCCAACATCCTTCTCAAGTTGGTGACCAAGTCGCGTACTGGGATTCGCACAATTAGTTAGTCACGTACTGGGAGCCATGCATTGAAAATGAGAGATTGTCACTACAGAACAAGTCCAATTGGGTATTGGGGTAGGGGTTCAACTGTAGGTTGGTATAAGGTACTGGGATTCCTTTACTTGTAACCGCTTGTTTTGATAATAGTGGATTCTTGAGAGTGGTGACCTTGAAATCACCTGGTAGGGTTTTTGCCGTGTAGGTTTTCCCCATTCGTAAATAAATCACCATGTCAATTTATTTTCCGCTGCATACTTAGTTTAATTGGTGATTTTTTTGTGCTACCACGCATCTTGCATGTTAATTTGATTAATTAATAAACTTGGCTAATTAATCAATTAATTCTTCACAAGGGATCAATATATTCTTGGCCTATTAAGCGGTATTAGAGTGGGCACACTCTGATTAGGGTTAATCTTTGCTGTGTGATCCATTGACCCCTGTTTGTCATGGATAGAAGACAGTCTCTTATTATACCTCCTTTATTTGATGGCACTAACTATGCATACTGGAAAGTATGCATGAGAGCTTTCTTGCAATCTTTAGATGAGGAGGTGTGGCAAGCTGTGGAGATAGGCTGGACTAAGCCTATGGAAGCGCCGGCTGACTGGGATGATGCTAAGATCAAGGCAGCAAACTTCAACAGTAGGGCATTGAATGCTATATTCAATGCAGTCACGAATGAGGAGTTCAAGAAGATATCCTCTACTGAAACTGCTAAGGAAGCATTGACCATTCTCCAGACATCCTATGAAGGAACCAAGGCTGTCAAGAATTCAAAACTTCAGAGGCTCACTACAAGCTTTGCAAAGATCAAGATGGAGAGGATGAGTCATTTGATGAGTTCTATGCCAAGCTCAAGGACATAGTGAACTCAGCTTTTAATCTTGGGGAAACCATTCCTGAACCCAAGATTGTGAGAAAGGTGCTCAGATCTTTGCCCGAGAGATTCCATGCCAAGATCACTACCATTGAGGAATCAAAGGACATCGAAAAAATTCCTTTGACTGAGCTGGTTGGCAATTTGCAAACCTATGAGTTGGGTTTGACAAGGATTGGGAAATCAAGCAAAAGCAAGAGCATGGCATTGAAGGCCAAGAACAGTGATACTGATTAGTCTTCTAATGATGAAGATTCTAAAATGAAGTCCTACATCACCAGGAAATTCAAGAATTTCATGAAGAATGCAAATGCAAAGGGCTTTGACAAGGACCGAAAGCAATCCAGCTCTTCGCAATTCAAGAGTCAAGACAAAGGGAAGAAGAATGCTAGGGATGGCGGTCAGTACACTGTTCCCTCAGGACTAAAGTGCTTTGGGTGTCAAGGCTTCGGTCACATGAAACAAGAGTGCCCTACTTATCTCAAGACCATCGGAAAAAGTAAGGCACTTGCTGCTACCTTGAGTGACACCAAGCCTAAGGATGATTCCGATAATGAGGATGATGGAATCCTAAATGCCTTCACTGCCACTATAAATCCTACTGAGGGGATTGTTGAAGATGTGGATGAAGAAGAGAAATTGGTGGAGTCTAAATTTGAAAAGATGGATGAGCAAGATGACATCCACACAGCCTATGCAAAGTTATACAAGGTCTCAGAAAAGCATGTGAAGTTGTATAGGTTGGCCACCAAGAAGCTTAGTGTTGTGAAGCTTGAGTGAGAAGGAATCTCTACAAAGTTTGATAAAGTTAATCAGACTATTGGAGCACTAAGATTTGAGAACAATTTCTTAGCTGAAAAGACCAAGAAGCTTGAGGCAGAACTGTTCCAAGTCAGAGCTAAGTTGGAAAGGATGTCAAGTGCTAAGCTCGATGAGATGCTCAGTCTTCAGAAATTGGCTTCCGATCGAACCGGTTTAGGGTATGATTTTTCTTCTCCTAGTATTGCTTCTACTAGTACTACTGTTTTTGTTCCTCCTGCTAATAATGTTGAAACTGAAAACAATGATGTTAAGAATGAATTAGCTAGTGTGAATATAGATAAGGATAGATCTATCTTAGGAGCACCCCCTAAGCTTGATAAGAAAGAGATTAAAAACTCTAGGGCTAAGAAGGGAAACTCTCTAAAGTCTAAGTAGAAAAAGCAGCATTTTTGTCATCACTATAGCACAGCTGGACATACTCGACCTAATTGCTACAAATGGTTAGCCACTCAAAAGAGCAACAGCATGGTCGCATCTGGAGACCAGAATCAGTTTCCATCCTCTTTTGCTCCTCTTGGAGATCTTCTCAAAGCACTCCTATTTCTTTCTAACTTGAACGGTTTTAATTCTTCCCCCTCACCGCCGGATCAAGGGTTTGCTAAACAGAAAGGTTCTTCCAAGGTGTAGAAGGAAAAGGGCTCCAAGTGATTCTGTCACTTCTTCTCTCTCTCTCCTCTTCTTGTTTTTGTTTTTGCATTACTTGTGTGTTTTGCTTTATTGTTTTGAGTTAGTCTAGTTTTATGCATTGCTTTGTCTTGTTTAACATGTTTTTGTTTGGTTATTTTTCAGTTTTGCTCTGTTTTGTTTTTCATATAAAATTTTTTTTGAAAAATCAGAAAAATACAAAAACAGTGTGTGTTTGTGTACATTGGTACTTGTGTACCTTGGATGGCCATTGAAACAAAGTTTTCTAAGCTTTGTATCTCTTGTAGCTTAGATGAGCATTTCTATGCACAACTAAGTAAGTGAGCTTTGTGGCTCGTGTTTGTGATGAGTAAGATTAGGTAATTTCTTATACTTAACACTCATATCACTCTTTTTGACGGGAATGGCTAGAAAATTCTAAGAGAAAGGCATAAATAACCATCTCACCACTGTTTCCCGTCAATCATGAAATGACATTTGTATGCTTTAGAATAGCAAAAGTGGAATGTTAAATGCTTAACATAATTGGGTATTTCTTTTCTATCTCATATATGCCTATGCATGGTTTGCTTAAAAGAAAAATATGCAAAGAAAAATAAAAGCAAAAAGATAAAAAAAAAAATTTATATATGATTGCAAGCGTGTATTCTAGGAGATGTGAGAGTTATAGGATGTACCTCGAAGGTGATAGTCTCCATCAAATAGTTATGATTGTGTGTGAGTTAAAGTGATTTTTTCATATCTCAAATCGTCATAACATGTAGACACGTATGCAATCTTGCGATGTTTTTCACACACAACACGCAATATTCTTTGCTACTTTTGATACATGTGCAGGTACAATGTGATTTGGCCATCACAAGGAATACTTGTGTTGATGTATGCTCACTAAACTGTCTTAACTTGTTTTTGAAATATAAAATTAGTTAGACTTGTTTAGTGTGTGTGTGAGTTTTGGGATCTATGTGCTTACATTTTTCTTAATTGAGAGATGTTTCTGAGAGATTAAAATGTTGTCTGAATCCTTGGTTGAGTTGCATGTTTGATGGCATTCATGTCTGTGTTTTTCTCTTCTTGAAAAACTATTTTTAAGCAATCTCAATAGCTTCTTGATAGCTTCTCGATCCATCGAGCTTGTTTTTGCTATGGACAGCTTCTCGATAGATGCATCTGCCGATATTTATGAACCTCAACACCTCTCGATCTGTTGAGATTTAAGAGATTCTATATATAGGGTCTGCGTGAATTCAGATCTCATTTCCTCGATCTCTCTCGACTGCTTCGTGTCTTTTCACCTCCCAAACCTTTCTCACTCACTCCAAACCTCTTTCCCAATTGTTCTTCGGTCTCAAGATCAATTCTTTTCTTTGGTAAGACTCTTTCTTATTCATTTCTTCTTGCATTTCATCTTTTGTGACCTAACTTTTGGGGTTTGTTGAAAAAAATTTGGGGTTTTTCCAAATCAAAGAGGTTTTTGCAAAATTTTGGGATGGGCTTTGTATATTTTATCTTAAAACATCATGCATTGCATCACTTGTGCATTATAACACTGCTTCATGCATTTTAGATGTGTGTTTACTTTGTTGAAATGAATGTGTGTTGGTAGGATTGGATTGGGCTGAGCCCATGATGTTTTTTTTAATTGCATATCACATGCTCATGCATTTTCATGCATACGTACTTTACATTCTCTATATTCTTATATATTGACTGTATTGGTACTTTTCTGATTCTCTCTCTCTCTCTCTCTCTCTCTCTCTCTCTCTCTCTCTCTCTCTCTCTCTCACAGTTAGTTGCTCTATGGCACCTAAACGAAAATCTACTCCGTCCTGGAACCCTCTTCATTCTGGGGCATCCATTTCTTTTGATCCTACTCCCTCACATATTTGATTCCGTGATGATAAAGCCCAACAGGACTTTTCGGAGAACTTTTCTCTACAAGGCGTTCATTCGGAAAGCCAAGTCATTTTGTCCGACTTCTCCGACACTGACCTACCCACTGTCATTCACATTAGGGGTTGGGAGTCACTGTGTGACGTCCCGGTCACTTGTCCATCCTTGCTTGTATAGGAGTTCTACTCTAACATGCATGAATTTGATTATTCAGTACCTCTCTTTGTTACTCGCGTTCGAGGTACGCGCATCGTTGTCACTCCAGATATTGTATCCGACGTGCTCCATGTCCCCAGGGTAGCGCATCCTAACTGCCTTGGTTGTGAGCGTCTTAAGACTGTGTCTAAAGACGAGCTTATATCTGCTTTTTGTAAGCATCCCTTTGATTGGGGTGATCGTCAATTCACTCCTTGTTCGGCCTTTGCTAAAGGTCCTAGGTTCATGAACATGGTTATGACTTTTGTTTTGCATCCTTTATCTCATTATAACTCCATTATCGAGCCTCGTGCTTGATTTTTGCTTTCTCTTTTAGAGCATTTTACTATAGATTTTTCCTCTCATTTTATTCTATCCATCATAGATGTATATAGGGATACGGCGACCCATGATAAGCTCATCTTCCCTTCAACTATCATGAGGATTCTACACCATTGTTCTGTTCCCTTTCTCGTTTCCGACCACTTCCATGTCATGTGTGCCATAGGCGCCGCTACCGTTAAACGGAGCGAGGCGCAGCTACGTTCGAGGCGGTCCGGGACGACAGCTCGTCCCACTTCTTCAGCTCCATCCACCTCTGCTCCCTCTTCTTCTGCGGGTGGTGTGACTCTTGATGCGATCATGGCACAACTTCAGAATGGATGCTCGCCTTAACACTCTCAGTGATGAGTTGTGTCAGGTGAACGCTCGTGTTGGCCGTATTGCTAGACAGCAGGCTCGCCTTGGTGGCTTTGTAGAGTCTCCCTCTCCTCCTCCTCCCGAGGCATCCAACGATGATGACTCCGACGACGACGATGATGATGAGGATGGGGATGCTAGCTCACCCAGTGATGATGAGATATCTACTTGGTACACTTACCCTTTGTCACTCGTGACAAAAAGGGGGAATAGTTTTGGATATGAGAGTAGTCATACTCATAGGGGGAGGGTTAGAATAGGAGATTTTTGTTAGGGGGAGTGTTCATATTTTGAGGGATGTAGTGAGGACTTTATGTATCTTTTTTTCTTTTCTCTCTATTTTAAATACATTGTTCATGTACCTTAGATCTTGTGATCATATTGTGATAGCAAACCTTGTACTTGTTGATATATATACATTTGAGGTTGTTATTACAGTTCTTTCACCTATCTTTACATGTGTTGTTTCTTTTCTCTCTTTATGCACATGCTTCTTATATATTATATGCAATCTTTTATTTCTGTTTCACACTAAAATGCCTTGATGAGTTTTGTTTAAAGTGTTTCAGAAATACAGGTTGTCAAAGTCTTCTTACCATAAACTCTCTTCTTGCAAAGTTTTTCAAGAGTTTGTGTTAGGATAGATTTTATTGTATTCAACAAGTGAATATGAGTTGAGTGATGTATGACTTCTCTCATATGTTCATTTGTTATTGTGGTTTTGTCACAGATTGCTAAAGGGGGAGTCGTTAGGACATATGTGATTCAATGTTAGGAACATATGTCAACAATTTATGTAATTGGCTAATCCTTTGACAAAACACACTTTACTTGTAATTGGGTAGATCTAGGATGTGTTTAATGCTTCAAGGAACAAGGTTTCAAGTTCAAGTATTAAAGCCATGCAAGTCTGTCCAAGAATCAAGTAATGAAGTGCCAGATTTTAAAGCTCGACCACTAGCTTGACAGCTAACATCTATCGAGGTTTAAAAGCTGCTAAAACCCGAGGCTCGACAGTTGCTCGACAGATAGGGTATCTGTCGAGATTTATGAAGTTCATATTTTCAGTTCTGATTTTCATCCAATCTGTGAATGTATGTTTGGGCTTTCTTTTCTCACAACCCTAAACATATATAAGGATTATTTTAAGGGCCGTAAAAGGTGACACAAGTTGCACAAGAGCACAATTCCACAAGTGTGAAGAAAAGTGTAACCGAAAACCTAGTTTACCTTAGTTCTTCTTTCTCTTGAAGAATCTGTTGTGTTTATACACCATAGGGTTTTGTGACCAAGCAACTTCATGATCTTCATCATGTGATGAATTGAAGAACTTTGCAGCCAACATCCTTCTTAAGTTGGTGATTAAGTCGCGTACTGGGATCCACATAATTGGCTAGTTACGTATTGGGAGCCGTGTATTGAAAAGGAGAGATTGTCACTACAGAACAAGTCCAATTGAGTATTGAGGTAAGGGTTCAACTGTAGGTTGGTATAAGGTACTGGGATTTCTTTACTTGTAACCGCTTGTTTTGATAATAGTGGATTCTCGAGAGTGGTGATCTTAAAATCACCCGGTGGGGTTTTTGTCGTATAGGTTTTCCCCATTCGTAAACAAATCACTGTGTCAATTTATTTTCCGCTGCATACTTAGTTAATTGGTGATTTGTTTATGCTATCACGCATTTTGCATGTTAATTTGATTAGTTAATAAACTTGGCTAATTAATCAATTAATTCATCACAAGGGGTCAATACATTTTTGGCCTATCATGTATGTGTAGGGTTTCTTTTCTCACAACCCTAGACATATATAAGGCTTATTTTAAAGGCCGTCACATATGAGAATACAAGGAGAACACATACAAAAGGTGACTGGTGCCTTATTCTCTCTGAAAGAAGCTGCTGCGTTTGTACGCTGTTGGGTTTTGTGACCAAGGAGCTTCTTGATCTTCATTGTTGATGAAGTGAAGAACTTTGCAGCCAACATTCTTCTTCCTCAAGTTGGTGAGTGAGTCACGTACTAGGATTCGTGCAAAGGAGTAAGCTGCATATTGGGATCCGCGCATCGATTGGTTAGTCAAATACTGGGAGCCGTGCATTGAAAATGAGATATTGTCACTACAGAACAAGTCCAATTGGGTATTGGGGTAATGGTTCAACTGTAGGTTGGTATAAGGTACTAGGATTCCTTTACTTGTAATCACTTGTTATGATAATAGTGGATTCTCGAGAGTGGTGACCTAAAAATCACCAGATGGAGTTTTTGCTGTGTAGATTTTCCCCATTCATAAACAAATCACTGTGTCAATTTGATTTTCGCTGCATACTTTAGTTAATTGGTGATTTGTTTGTGCTACCACGCGCTTTGCATGTTAATTAACTTAATTAATTCACTTGGCTAAATTAATTGGTTAATTTATCACAAAGGGTCAATACATTCTTGGCCTATCAAGTGGTATTAGAGTAGGCACACTCTGATTAGGTTTTAATCTTTGCTGTGTGATCCATTGACCCCCGTTGTCATGGAAACTCTTGATTGTTTTGATTTGCATGATCTTGTGTTGAATGATGATGATGATATTCAAGATGCCTATTGCAAGCTTTATAATTTTTGTATGAAATCTCTTGAATGTTCTACAAAATTAGAAGCTAATTTTAAAAAGGTTAAACTTGATAGAGATGATTTGATTGCAAAATTGGATGAAGCTAACAATTTGAATGAGAATTTTAAAAATCAAATTTCATCTCAGGTGGACAAAATTAAGAGTTTGGAAGAGCAACTAGTTGATTTTAAAACTGAAGTTGAAAAATTAACTAGTGCCAAACTTGTTGTTGAGCCTAACTCAAAAGAAAAAGATTTTTATATTCCTCCATTTAAAAGGAATAATGAAGAGTTGAATGCTAATATTGCTAGGATAGACAAAGGTAAAATTTCTGATGTTAACGCTGAAGTTTCTAAACCTATGTCTAAAACTCCTCCTGGGATGAAAGAAAAATCTGTTTTTGTCCCCATTTGTCATCATTGTCATGTTGTTGGTCATATTAGGCCAAACTGTCCTAAGTTGAGGTCTCTGTCAACCTCTAAGGTTAGACCTCCTTCTAGGAAGCCGAGTAGCTCTAAAACTGCTCATGTTTCTCACCATTGTGGTGTTTCTGGTCACACTCGTCCTAATTGTTTCAAGTTGTTTTCTCATAAGCAAGTGTCAAATAGGTCTCATCCTTTGTCTAAATGCTTTGTACCTATTCTTGGTGAGTTATTAAAAACTTTGAGCTTTTTAACTCAATTTCAGGGGAATTCTAATTCCTCTATGTCCTTTAGTTGTCATACTGGGACATGTGCCTTTTCATCTTCACGGTCAAAGACTTGTGCTGTGTGGGTGAGAAGGAAGCCTAAGACTTAATTGTTTTCTTATCTGCTTTTGGAATCATGTTTTCATGCATCTGCATCTTTCTTTCATGCTTTCATAGTGTTTGTCTATTTTTGTTTTGGTTGTTTAGTTTTTATTATTTATTTTTTTCAAAATTAAAAAAAAAAAAAAAAAAAAAAAAGAGAGGAAAAAATCAGAAAAATACAAAAACAGTGTGTGTTTTGTGTACATTGGTACTTGTGTACCTTGGATGGCCAATGAAACAAAGTTTTCTAAACTTTGTATCTTTTGTAGCTTAGATGAGCATCTCTATGCATAACTAAGCAAGTGAGCTTTGTGGCTCATGTTTGTGATGAGTAAGGTTAAGTAATCTCTTGTGCTTAACACTCGTATCAATCTTTTTTATGAGAAGGACTAGAAAATCCTAAGAGAAAGGCATAAATAACCATCTCACCACTTTTGCCCGCCAATCATGAAATGACATTTGTATGCTTCGACATAGCAAAAGTGGAATGTCAAATGCTTAACATCATTGGGTATTTCTTTTCTATCTCTTATATGCCCATGCATAGTTTACTAAAAAGAAAAATATGCAAAGAAAAATAAAAAGCAAAAAGAATCAAATGTTTTATATATGATTGCAAGCGTGTATTCTAGGAGATGTAAGAGTTATAGGATGTACCTCAAATGTGATAGCCCCCATCAAACAGTTATGATTGTGTGTGAGTTAAAGTGATTTTCTCATATTTCAAATCATCATAACATGAAGACACTTATGCAATCTTGCGATGTTTTTCACACACAACACGCAAAATTCTTTGCTATTTTTGATACATGTGGAGGTACAATGTGATTTGGCCATCACAAGGAATACATGTGTTAATGTATGCTCACTAAACTGTCTTAACTTGTTTTTGAAATATAAAATTGGTTAGACTTGTTTAGTGTGTTTGTGTGTTTTGGATCTATGTGCTTGACATTTTTCTTGTTGGGAGATGTTTTTGAGAGCTTAAAATGTTGTTTGGATCTTTGGTTGTGTAGCATGTTTGATTGCATTCATGTCTATGTTTTTCTCTTATTTGAAAAATTGTTTTTGAGCATCTCAACAGCTTCTCGATACCTCTTGATGGCTAGCTATCTATCAAGCCCCTCTTTCTTCTTGTCTCAATAGAAGTTAATGCAATCTCGATCCATCGAGAAACTTTTTGTCTGGTCGACAAATTCTCGACAGATTCATGATCCATCGAGATTGGCTTTTGCTCGATAGCTTCTCGACAGCTTCTCGATCTTTCGAGATCCTCTGGCATGCATTGTTTTTCACATGATTTGCATCTTTCTATTATCTTGTCACCCATAGCATCTTGTTTCATTACATTCATGCATTTATATGGATTTCTTGTGCCCCCTTGATCATCCTTGATCATCTTTATGTTTCTTGGGTGAATTTTTCTAGTTTCTTGTACCCTTTGTCAATCATGACAAATAGGGGGAGAAATTGTGGAGAAAATGTGGTTTCTTTTTTAAGATTCTACATGTTAGGGGGAGAAATACATGCCCTTGTAAGGGGGGAGTTGTGTTTCATCTTGTTAGGGGGAGTGTTTACCTCCTTCTTGTACACCGGTCTTGTGACCATTTTTACATACATTGTGCTTATCTTTGATATATATGTGATGTTGTATGTCTTCTTCACCTACCTCTACATGTGTTATTTCTTTTCTCTCTTTATACACATGCTTCTTATTTATTTTATGCAATCTTTTTATTTCTGTTTCACACTAAGATGCCATGATGAGTTTTGTTTAAAGTGTTTCAGAAATACAGGTTGTCAAAGTCTTTCTTGCCATGGACTCTCTTCTCGCAAAGTTTTTCAAGAGTTTGTGTTATGATAGATGTTAGGTTCTAAATGTTTAGAACAATTGGCAAATCGTGAACACAAACTTGTCTAGATATAGATCTTAGAGTCTATAGGTTTTATTAGACAATGTTCAAGGTGATTCAAGTCAAGATTCAAGAACATACAAGCTACAGGAAGAAGACTTCATATTCTGCCTGGTTCGATCGATCGAAGAACAGGCTCGATCAATCGAAAATCATATCTGCAGAATTTTAAGTCGGCCCAAACAGCAGCTTAAGCCCATTAAGGATTAGGGTTTCAGATCTACTTCTCCCACTATATAAAGGAAACCCTAAGCCATGTTTTTGAGACTCTTGAGAGAGAGAAGAGAGTGTCTCTTTTGTATCTAGGGTTTTGTACCCAAACCTCTCTAAGTCTTTGTTGCTCATATTTGCGGTTTATATGAATCTCTTGTGAGATCCTTGAGGAGTTTTCCTTCACATAAACTTAGGGTTTTCAAGGTAGAGATATTATCTACATCTTGATGATCAACAAGGTTGCTGCCATTGAAGCTTAAAGAAAAACAAGCGTGGGTGCTTGTACTTGATTGGAGAATCCAAGAAAGAAGGAGTCTGTGGATTCGGAGCTTGCACGTGGTCGTGTCAGTAAGTTCTACTGGTTGGTAGTATTAGGAAGTCAAGCGGGGAGCTTGTAAGTCCTTTTGTATGAACTTCGATTCTTTCATAGTGGATTCAGGTTTACCTTGAGGATAGCTAGGTCAAATCCTCCCCAGGTTTTTACCGTGTGGTTTCCTAGGTCATCATATCTTGTGTTATTTATTATTCTGCTGCTTTATATTCTTGATATGATTGTGTGATTGTGATAACCTAGATTTGCATAAATTGACTAAGTTAATCACTTGGCTAATTAACTAGGTTAATCCAACTGTGTTTTAAGGGGTCTAAATTTCTAACAATAGATTTTGTTGTATTCAACAAGTGAGTATGAGTTGAGTGATTTATGACTTCTCTCATATGTTCATTTGTTTGTTGTGGTTTTGTCATGGATTGCCAAAGGGGGAGATTGTTAGGACATATGTAAATTATGTTAGGAACATATGTCAAATATAGAATTGGCTAATCTTTTGACAAAACGCACTTTACTTGTAATTGGATAGATCTAGGATGTGTTTAATACTTCAAAGAACAAGAGTTCAAGTCTAGTACTAAAGCCATGCAAATCTGTCCAAAAAACAAGTGAAGAAGGGCTGTTCATTAAAGCTGGACAAATTCCTGACAGATAGCTATCTATCGAGGTCTCGACAGCTGCTCGGCAGATAGTATCTATCAAGGTTTAATGAATCTCGATAGCTGCTCGATAGATACTATCTATCGAGGTCTCGACAGCTGCTTGACAGATACTATCTATCGAGGATTACGAAATCAGAATTTTCAGATCTAATTTTCGGCCCATATTGACATGTAAGTGTAGGGTTTCTTTTCTCACAACACTAGACATATATAAGGCTTATTTTAAAGGCCGTCACATATGAGAATACAAGGAGAACACATGCAAAAGGTGACCGGTGCCTTATTCTCTCTGAAAGAAGTTGCTCCGTTTGTATGCCGTTGGGTTTTGTGACCAAGGAGCTTCTTGATCTTCATTGTTGATGAAGTGAAGAACTTTGTAGCCAACATTCTTCTTCCTCAAGTTGATGAGTGAGTCACGTACTGGGATTCGTGCAAAAGAGTAAGCCGCGTACTAGGATCTGTGCATCGATTGGTTAGTCACGTACTGGGAGCCGTGTATTGAAAAGGAGAGATTGTCACTACAGAACAAGTCCAATTGGGTATTGGGGTAAGGGTTTAATTGTAGGTTGGTATAAGGTACTGGGATTCCTTTACTTGTCACCGCTTGTTGTGATAATAGTGGATTCTCGAGAGTGGTGACCTAAAAATCACCCGGTGGGGTTTTTGCCGTGTAGATTTTTCCCATTTGTAAACAAATCACTGTGTCAATTTAATTTCCTCTACATACTTTAGTTAATTGGTGATTTGTTCGTGCTACCATGCCCTTTGCATGTTAATTAACTTAATTACTTCACTTGGCTAAATTAATTGGTTAATTTATCACAAGGGGTTAATACATTCTTGGCCTATCAGGATGAGCTATATAATTCTTAGTTTAATAAATTAGGGGCCACCACAATCACTTCTATTACTTTAAGAAAGAGAATACATATAATCTGAATTTGATCTGAAGTACTCATAAGCTTAGAAGCGACTCTAAGCAAAACAAGGCAAAGCCAACTAAGTAGAATATCTGCAGTGAAAAAAAAATATTAGAGAAACCTAATGTGCAGTCAAATAACATACAAGAGAGAACAAGTTAATGCTTCTGCTAATCACATTTTATATCCAAATGAAGCGAATGTAAGCATAGATTAAAATGTACATTTCCATATTTATGTTCAACTTTCATTACCAAGGGGTTCCATTCTCAATGCAGATATATGGTAAACCTCTTTATTGTTGGTACTTGATTAAATTGCTTAAATTGTTAGCAGTGTACTATTGTTGGTTCTTATCAAAGACACAGTGGCAACTGTTCAAGGCTATTTATGGTAATAAGCGTCAAAGCACATAAAGTAAAGTTACAGGAGGTAAAAAGAAAAACATTTTCATTGAACAAAAAGGGGAACACATTATGTTTGGTGGCAAAATGCCATTACAAGAAAGACATACACATAGAAAACTACAAAAGAAAATCCTATATCTAGGCCTTTGCTTGTAGAGGACTCTTCTTGGGATCAGCAGCCTTGGAGTGAGCATCACCAACCTTGGACTTAGCCTTCGCATCCTTGGCCTTGGAAACCACGTCCTTAATAGTGAGGTCATCCTCGGATTGATTGGTCTTAACCGTTGGCTGAACCTCCTTACCCTTTCCAGCCTCCGTCGAGACCTCAACATCAAGGGTAGGGGCTTAGATAGGAAGGAGAGGATCAACAACCGGAGGAGGGAGCATTGCTGGGATTTCTAGAATGTCCTCGGGAAAGAAATCATTCTCGATCCTCCTCAACTCAGAGTCTGCAGGGACTCTCGCCCGATTGAGCGCTTCTGCCTATGATTCGATGCAATATTCCCTGCAAACCCTTTCCACCTCCTCAGCCAATCGGGTCTCTGTCTCCCACGCCCCACGTTTGTAGGATTCCATCTCCGTGGCCTCAGATGCTTCCCTGGCCATCCGAGCTGCATCCTTGGCCTTTTGCAGCTCCGCCTTAAGGTCCCGGACCATCTGTTGTTCGGTGGCTAGGTCTATCTCGGTTAAGTGCAGTTTTTGGCTCTGGTCCTCGGCCTACCTCTCAACTATTTTTAAATCAGCCTCGGCACTTGAACGAGCCCTATCTGCTTCAATCATCTTATTGGATAACTCCGCATGTTCTTGCTTAAGGGCCCTTAAGGATTTTTCAACCTTAGCACGGGAGTGGGCCTTAGCCTTGGCCTCGTTGCGAGCGTCCCGAACCCACTCCTTGGCCACAAAAACCTGCTAGGTGACCTGTATAAAAACCACGAAGGAAGGTTTCTCAGATCTGTTTGCATAAAAATTGGCATTTAATTCGAAGATTTGTTAGACTACTTACCATGACAAGGTCCCTCTTCAAGGACAGGAAGAGTTCAGGCTACTTGAAGTGTCTGACAGCGTCTATATCCCTGGGGAGGAGTAAAGGCTGCTTTAGGGCCTCAGCAGTGTATCCTGGGTGCCCTCCCTGGAAGCTTCAAACTGTAGCATCCCATGGGATGACCGCATTATCTAGCTCCAACCGAGAAGCCCAGGTGCGTTACTGTCAGCGCACTTCAGCCCCAAAGGGGTCCTCCCTGCTGTCTACAAAGGAAACCCATTTGTCTCTGGCGTTTTTAGGCTGCTTCTCCCCCTTCGGAGGAACCATCTCGCCCTCCTCCACTTCGTGCACTTCGGGCACTTTTCTATTCCTCATCAGGTCAGGATTAGGGAGCAGCCCGACTGAAGTCACAGGGAGAGAAAGGGGAGGTGGGAGATTTGCAGGAACTTGGGATT
This sequence comes from Quercus aquifolioides, assembly GCA_019022515.1. Taxonomy (NCBI): domain Eukaryota; kingdom Viridiplantae; phylum Streptophyta; class Magnoliopsida; order Fagales; family Fagaceae; genus Quercus; species Quercus aquifolioides. The sequence goes on along the minus strand of CM032332.1, from coordinate 26,909,075 downwards.
TGAGAGCATCCCTAGAGGACCCCCCTTTGTTCCTTGTAGCAAAAAGACCCCTCAGTCCCTTCTTCGGGTTGATATCCATCTCCTCGTCCTCCTTGGAATTGGGATCTACATGGGCAATGATGAGCCTGGGAGAATGGGCACCGGATTGCCTATCTAATTCCTCCTCGAAATCCGAGAGTTAGATTATAGGGTTTGCCCTTTCTTCCTTGTCCTCGTCAAAGTGGAATTTGTCTATCTCCTCCTCGAGTGATAGGCGTGAAAAGGCAACTTCCTCCTTTGGTGCTGCCGTTGCTTCAGGCAGAACTCATTGAAGTGGCAATACGACTGGTGGAAGATCTTCTTGGGCCAGGAAATTTGGGTGTGACATGTCAATTCGAGCCAGCCGCTGGTCACCTATTCTTATGGCGTGGCCTACTTCTTGATATATCTCCGAGATAGGCTTGAAGTCCAAAATTAAATGGACTGCTCTCAACTACCTATCCTCACTTACAAAGATCTTGGACCTCAGTAAGTAGTTGAGAGCTTCAACGTTGGTTAGACTGAGCCTAGGCGCTACGTACCTCTTGTCTGCAAAAATAGTCGAGAAGCAAAACATGGTTAGAAAGCTAAAATCCCTCATAAAAAGAAAGCAAAACGAAAGGGAAATGATGACATGGTCAGGGTTAAAGAATCTAAATCTCTTGCTAAGGAACCTAACTCTAAAGTATCCCACCTGGCTCTCCCTCTCAGACGGGGCAGTGAAGGTCATCATGCCACGCTCTCGAAGCTATCAGATAGTCGTCTTTCATACCCTTGTTAGATTTAGGTAGACATGATACTAGTCTGACAATGTTAGAGTGGGACTTGAGATAAAATCCCGCGTTTTTGAGGGAGTGGCACTCGTACATGTGGACCACATCATGCCAGGTGAGCCCTAAACTCAGATGCTTGTTGAGAGCATCAACGCTTCCTAAGACCCTAAATAGGTTGGACGCGCACTAGTGGGGGCATATCCTATGGTTGATGAGGTAGTCTCATGTTATCCTACCCATAGGGAGAGTTATTCCCCCTTCTATGAAAGCTATCATGGGGATGATGACTTCCCCCTCTTCTCAGTGTGTCACTATTTGTTCTGGGGAACAGTATCGCAGGGCGACTTCTTGTGGTATGTGGTATTTATCCTTAAAGGCCACTATTTGGCAAGGGAGTCTACTAGGTGCTTAAATCTACCCATCTAGACAAGTTAAAGGGGGACTACTAAAATTAGTAAATGAAGAAATAAGAACTGGAAGGCCGAGGAGATCAGCCGAGGAGAAAAAGAAAAGTTTAAAGAAATAGAAACTTATAAGAACTAAGATGTGTGTTAGTCCCTGAAACCCTTAGAAAGATTTTCGAGGATTTCTTGAAGAAAAGGCGTGGGAAGTTTAGTAACTTAGAGAGCTTTGTGAGTTTGAATGCTTGGGATCTCCGAAGAGCTTGAAGACTTGTGAAATGAGGGAGATGATTTCTCCGGGTGCTTTATATGGAGTGCGAGATTGAGTGGGAGTTATCCCGCTCAAAACCCAAGGAAAAATATCAGTCATTAGATTAGCGCCTCACCGTTGGATGTGGGGAACATAACGCCACATAGGGCAATTAATGACACCTCGTGGGCTCCGAAGCATCAGTAGCAATTATAGGGCGCGTAAAACAGCACTCACACGTGTGCAAATCAAAGGGCAAAATAATATTAACACGTGAAAAATCAAAACCCCACTTTTCTCCTCAGATGAGAGGGAAAAAACTGGAGTTTTGAGGGGCTATTGTAGGGTTAAGGGCCCAGATTGTATATTGGGCCTTGGGCCTTGGCCGAGAGTATAGTAATCCGAGAACAAATGAATGGTGTTGGATGGGTCAAGCTTAGAATCTAATGAGTGAGATACGAAAGGGAGGGTGGTCCAAGGAGGAATGTCTTCTCGGATAGGTTAAGCACGGCTCAAGTGTGTATCCTAAGGTTCAAGGTAACCTTCCAGGAAGCTCCAGTGATAGGGAAATGTGTCTCGAGTGTACTAGAAAGCTGTGAGCTCAAAAATATTTAAGGGAAAGCTGCTACCACCGCATTAAATGCTTTGCAACTAATTTTTTAGCTGCATTAATGTGGAGAAGACCCCTGAACAGGGCTGCCTTGGCTATCCCAACTCACAGAGAACTTGAGGGGGTGTCCGATGGGACAAACACTCAAGTAGTGGCTTAGATGACCAACAAGTGTAGGACCAAGATCGTAAAAATAAGACTATATAATATGAGAGACCCTCCATGAAGTGGGGGATCGAAAATCTCATAAAAGAAAACACTATAACAGTTGGAATTATATATGTAACCTTTTTCAATCAATATAGACTGGAATAAACCTCCTCGGATTGGTCCGAGGATAAATTTACTTAGAGAACTTTTGTCCACCTTTGTTTGATTATTTTTAGAATCCGTTATAGCCGTTGTCTAACTCATTAGGGCCTAGTTTTCTAACTCACTATCTACAAATTTATTGTTTTGGGCTCACTAGGCCAAGATCCCTTCATATTTTGGGTTTGGGTTCCAAAACGTGTCCTTACAAGGCTAAAATGCAAAACTTGCCTTCTAAATTTCACATTTTGTCATTTCAATCCTCTAAGTTTCAATTTTATCATTTCAGTCATTCGTTAGATTTCTATTAAGTTCCGCTGTTTACTAACCAAAATCACACCGTTTTGGATGAACCCTTTTTATTTTTTATTTTTTTATTTTTTTATTTTAATTCTTTATTTAAAAAAACTGAAAACGGTGATTACAAAAAAAAACAAAAACAAAAACAAACTAAGGGCTCATGGAACGAGAGCCTTCCCCTAGCCACTAAAAGTCAAAAACTATCCCCACACCCATCGCCGTTTAACCAAGAAATTTGGGGGAGAAGATTGTTTTACAAAAATCATTTATAGAGAGCAAAGATCCCAAGCTAAATAAAAAACCTAACAAGATCTTGAGTGGAATATAAAATGAAAGGCAAAGTTGATGCATTTAAACTTTAAAGGCTGAGGAACATAAATGAGGATTCTATAAAATTTGGACTATTATATATTTCTTCCAGTTCCGTTTTCCTAATACTGATTCGTTGTCTGCAACTAAACAATATACTGCATAAAGGACAGAGGATTTGTAGGTCCTTCCCATTAGAATTGAGTCAATTTTACATTTAGCCTTTTTTTTAATCTTTTAATTTTCAATTTTTATGATAAGAGGTCATATTTTAAAGAAAGCGGTTTGTTCATTTGGCAAGTTTCCACAAATTACTGAAATTAGAGTATTATATTAGAGAACATGAATACATATGAAAAATTAAGAAAGCTTTATTGATCAATTGTGAAAAATGGAAGCAAATAAGAGAAAGGAAGATACAAATTTCTAATCTTGTTTAAACACTTTATCCTTAATTTTCTCAAAGAAAAATACTAAAGTTACTAATCATTCTACAAACAGCTGATATGACGAGTATTTATTTGAAAATATTAAAGTAATGATAATGATGAGCTTAATTGAAAACTAATAAAAATTTGTCACATTAATAGTTTTGTAAAATTGTTATAAAAAAGTTTGTATTTCTAGGTGAATCAGGCAGTCTTTTAGATGGTAGAGATCATTGTCTGATTAACCAGGCTGACTAGCAAAGCTGACTGGCAAAGGGTGACTGTTTAAACGTGGACAGTGGGCTTACGGAGTGGGTTATGGGTTTAACATTTTGTAGGTTAGTTGGGGTTAGACTCAGCTAGGAGAGACAAAGGGAATGGACATAGATGTTGGGTTTGTAGAGTTTGGGCTAAGGTGTGGACTTGACTCTTGGGCTAATCCTCTGATTACTAGGTTTGAATTTTGAATTTTTTATGGGGATATGTGTACCTATGAACTATAGGTAAAGTTGAAGGAAAAATGACTGTAAACTTTATGTGAATTTGACAAAGCATGATCATATATAGTACTCTTTTGAAATCTTTGATTACACGGCCTCAAGAGTTGGACTTAGGCTATTACCCTATTTGGTTTTGGGTCCAAAGATATCTTTCAAGCTTGCACATAATAATTGAACTTGGGCCTTCACCATATTCAATTTTGAAATATAAAACCCAGTGTTCAAACATGCACTGGACTCTAAAACCAGTGTTCAAACATGCGCCAAACGTTGGACTTGAGCCTCAAGCAAGCAAGGGTTAAAATAATAGCAAACAACGGCTGAATTAATGGGTTAATATGTATAGATTTAAAAAAAAAAAAATTTAATGGGTTAATGAGCGATTTTCTCATTTTTTATTATTTTTTATTGATTTTATTCAATACTGTCAAAGATATATTTTTGGAAGGCTTGTTAAAAAAAAAAAAATGACAAAAAATAGTCATTATGCATTTAATAACAATTACCTTGTGGCATAATGGGCGATTTTCTCATTTTGAAATTTTTTTTATTTATTCAATACTGTCACAAGTATAGGTTTTTTTTTTTTAATCATTATTTTTGCATTTAATAACAATTATTTTGGGGCATAATTGAAGGCAATTAATGCCTATGCGTGTAATATTTTTTTTTTCCGTGTGGCCCCTATATCTGCTTTTAATTCAAACTCGTTTTTTATTATGAAATAACTTTGGCCAAATTTCTTGTTAGTTGTTATATTACAAAAAACATTAAGAAATTACAATTGATTTATGCACTAATTATGATTTTGTTACTAAATTATAGCATGTGAATTTATGGCTTAATGCACCTACTTCGTTTTGATTTTTTTTTTTTTGGTTATAAGAAAAAAAATGCACTTCGTTTTGAATTTTTTTGTTATAAGAACTTTTTTTTGAATTTTTTTTTTTGAGAAATAATTACAATATGCTACTAACTTTGCAGCTCAAACTCTTTCCCACCTAAACCTCCAAACACTTTGTATATGGAGGAGGTGTCAATTTAGCTATAAGGCCTTTAGCTATTTTGAATTTGAATAGTCAAAACATGCACTTTATAGAAACAAATCATATGTAATTATGAGTGCTTTTCTCATTCTGGGATTTTAAAATTTTATTTACTCAATACTGTTAGGGAATATATTTGTTGTAGACTTTTGGAATTAGATTAATTTCATAACCACAAAATTGGATTGATCTATATATATAGATAGATAGTTGACAACATATGCATAATGTGGTATAGCGGAATACATCACATACCTATGGCTAGAACTAGAAGCGTTGTCCTACTGGTTCTGTTCACATTGTCTCTCTCTTTTAGCTGTAATGGAGTTTTTGGCAATAGAGGTATACATATTCAGGTGAGACGACCCACTATTTATTTTTGTGTGTATATTTATGTTCAACAAATCATGCTTCGGCTATTATAATGAAAATAAATATTTTGTGATTTGTAGACAAAGTACGGGGATACGTATGATTGCATGAACTATACTTATGATTTGCCGGTAAACCTTCATTGCTATGTCACATCTAAGTTTTTAGCCTTCTTTATAAAGAGAAGTACGTAATACTTACTTCAATATTGTATTTAATATACAGGTGATTCCTCCCACTCAACCTAAAGGAAGCATATATAGACATGCAAAAGTCTTCACCACTATTTAACCCATCTAATTTTTGGCTAAATGGTAAAAATTGTCCAGACGGTTTGGTACCCATTAGGAGAACAACGAAAGATGATCTCAAACGAGCAAAATTAGCTACAGAGATACATGCCTCAAAATATAATCCACTCACTAGTGATAAACATTGTACTCTGAGTTCTCATTGGTTCTCTCTTTTACTTTTTAATTTTTTATTCCTTAAACTATGATTTTTTTTTTTGGTGTTATAGTAGTAGTTGCTTCTGTTTTTGTTTTGGAGAAATAGCACCTATAACAATCATACATTTTGTTTTAAGCGTAATTTTTAATTGGCTTATTTAAATATTGTTCCCTATTATTCCACAGTATGCTATAGTGGGTACAACAGATACAAACACAAAGTACCATGGAGGTTATGCGATCATCAGCGTTTATCATCCAACAGTTGTGGGAACTCAATACAGTTCTGGTCGCATAAAGGTCCAAAATGGTCCAAATAGCATAGAAGTTGGATGGACAGTAAGTGTGGAATAGGAAGCTACTTTATAATATATAAAGTATTGGTGTATCCATAAATAAATAATTGTTTAATCTAATACTTATTAATTTTTTTCTTAGGTGAATCCAACCTTGTACAAAGACAATCGTACCCGATTGTACACATTTACAAAAGTAATTAATCTTTTCTTCTATTCATATGTTGTTCTATTAATTACATAGGTAACTATATTATTTACTCACCTGTTTTTTTTTTTACTGAAATCTCCATCCACAAACAGCTAACTCTGCATGCTTCAATACATTATGCAATTCAATAAAACCCGTGCGTCCAGAGATATGCCTCTTGACATGGTCTTAGAGCCAGTTTCAACGATAAACCACAAATATGACTACAATTTCATGCTTTTTTTGGTAAATAAATAAATGTGTGTGTGTGTGTGTTTTTTTTTTGTACTAACCAATTTGTGCATCAAGAATAATGAAGAAAATCACAACCTTTGGTGTTTTTCAAATTTCCCTCAAAATGCAGGATGTTGCTAATGGAAACTGGCGTCTAAAAGTTGATAATGATGCAAGAGAACTCGGATTCTGGCCAAAAAATATATTTACTGCTTTAGGAGATGGTGCTAATTACATTGAATGGGGAGGAGAGGTGTATAGTCCTCCCATGGGCTCTGGGTCGTCCATATTAGAAACAACCCGATATGATGCATATTGTAGACTCATTAAAACAATTAATGAGACTGATTATGCTATGAATGCTATTGGTACGAAAGCGTTTTCAGATGTCAACCAATATCAAGTTAAGGATGAAGGAGATACAGGTGAAGTTGATTTTCAACACCTAGTACTGTTTGGGAGTCCGGGTGGTTATACTGGGCCTTAAGATGTTCAAACTTCCACTTGGTTTAGTGTGTGCATTCTCATAAATTCCTTTAGCTCAATAAATTCATAAATTTATGATCTTCATTTTCTCTATTCATCTTTGTTGATCTTTATTGTTGTTCATGTAGAAGTGTACTAGCCCAATCCATTCAAATAATTTGCAAAGTTATTTTGCTATGAACTAAGTTTGTGGTTTCCTTAGTTTCTTCTTTCTTTGTCTCAACCTAATAAAATTGTTAGTGACATATGTGCCATATTTCAGAAGAACTAGTCAAGTTACAATTAGGGTTTCTCGTAACATAAATAATTCGTTTGGAGTATAGCGCAAATATGACTAGTGCTTTTTTCAGTTATTAACAGAAGTTTTGACAACCTAAGAAAATTGTTAGAGACATATCCTACCTCACTTAATAACATCTCAATAAACTTTCAATTGTTTGGATTTAGATATGGGTATTAAAATTGATTGAGTGTAGTTGTGCTTATTCTTTAATATGTAATAAAATGATGTGGCATGTTGGAATTGGAGAAGTAAAACATGGATTTTACACCACATCCTTACAAAATTTAATCTTATATATGAATGCTTATCAACTTCAAATTATCTCAATGGCTCAAGGGCGTTCAAAGGATGAGTAATTGTCCATTGTAGTCATGTACTCTGAAGTGTGAATAGAATCCCAACTAATTTGGCATCTTCAAGATTAAAAAGAAAACAAACTTAGAGCATTTACATCAATAATGCTATAATGCTAAAAATGCTAATTTTACAACCAAAACACCAAAATACCTACTACATCAAACAAGCTAAATGTTAAAATTTTTGACACCTAGCTACAGTGAGCTACCATCTCTAACAGCTCACTGTAGCCAAGTGCTATAATAAAATAATAGCATTTTAAACCCACTACTCACACGTGCCTCTTTCTTTTCTGTTAGGTCTACTTCTCTCTTGTTCTCATCTTCTCCCTCTCATCTTCTCTCTCTCTCTCTCTTTTGTATCATGCTTTCCATCGTCCATCGCTTTCTTCTATCTTCTTCTTATTCTTCTTCTTCTTTTTTTGAAAGGTTGGATTTTGGATTTTGAGTTTGGGTTTGAAAGGTTGGATTTTGTAGTGGTTATTGGTTTGATTTTGGCTTGTGGGCTGCGGTGGTTTGGCAAGTGTGGGTTTGGGATGCAGTAGTTCCGAATATGATTGTGGGTCTCAGTGGTTTCAATTATGGCTAATGGGTCTCCGATTGTAATGTGGGTTTGATTTGGCTTTGGGTTTGGTTAATGGGTTTCCTATTTATAAATTGCATGATGAGTAGCATGTTTGTTTGCAAACTGATTAGGTGAATTCATCTTTAAAACCACTATATACAGATAATCAGATAGTTGAAGACGAACTAGAAAAATTTTGAATGTATAAAGAGTTCATTGACAATGTTAGTAACATAAATTCCAATATTTTTAAGGACGCACTTAAGTCAAATTTACAGAGATTTCAGTTGAGACATGTAATTAATCTCGTGGATGATCGTGGATTGGCTTGGGTAAAACAAAACTACAAAGACGCTTCTATAAAGGATATAGATGCAGCAGGTTTGAAGAATCTAACAACAAGTCAAGAAACTTTTGGCAAGCACATGGAAGAGTCTGCTCAAAGGTCAGCATAGTTTGAATGGAGTGAGATGGCTGGCAGTAACAATATGGCACATGAGTGGTGGGTTGGTTGGCTTTGTTTGGGAGAATTGGAGAAGAAAGATGCACAGACAAAGAGAGGAAGAGATGAGAATAAAAAATAATTAAAAATATAAAGAATAATATTTTAATAAAGTGGTTAAAAAAAACCTTTGATGGTGGGTGTATTATAAAGTGGGGTGTTAAAATAGATAAAGTAGTGTTTTGAGATGTTAAAAGTTATAGGGATAATTACACTTTACCCACCTGTGGTTTGCCTCTAATTTGACTTGCCTACCCGTGGTTTCAATTTTGACACTTTACCCACCTGTGATTCCCTCTATTTCTAATCCGTAACCCACCTCTCCTTTAGCCGTTACTCTAACACATAATAGGTCAAAAACAAAAGCCTAAACAGATCAAAACACTCCTCACTCCCAAAACTCACTCCCATCCAACTTGCTCACCAAACTAAGATCCTAGATGCTACAATGCATTGCACTTGAGACTTTAGACCGAGAACCATCTGGGCTTTGATCATGCAAGTAACCCGAGGAAGAAGGAGCTTTGATTCTGGGTTCATCTGTTGCTTAGGTGAGCTTCAAGTTTTGGTTTTTTACTTTCATATGCTCTATCCATATGCTCTATTCATCTAATTTTTTGAAACCTAGGGTTTAAAAAAAAAATTTCGAAATTGGGTTGTTGCAAGGACGATTTAAATGTAAATCTATGTTTTTTTTTTTTTTTTTGGTATTCATCAATGTGGGGCTGCTGAACCTTCCTTCATCAATGTGGGGTTGCATGACCCTAGGCCTCTTTATCTTGTACTTGTACTGTGAGGGAACTTGTTTTAGATGATACTTTTCTTCATAGGATTATCCTTCCTTCAAACACATGCTGAAATTTTGAACTATACCACTTCTAACAAATTTGTTGGTCTATAAGCTTGTGACAAATTTTTGTTATGTCTTCATTGATTGGCAATGACTCTACAACTAGTGGTTTCTACCTTGCCGGAGATGGTCATTTATGTACCCATGAGAATTGTGCCCTACGAACAAGTCGAAAAGTTGTTTACTATAGAAGAAGATTCCTCGGTTGTAGTCAATTTAATTTAAGAAACAATTACATTGTTGTATTTGAATTGAATTGAATTATTAGTTGTGATTAATTGTGAATTGTGAAATTAATTGTTATAATTGTAATGATCAGGTTGGTCCCAAATGTGGCTTCTTTTAGTAGGTGGATAACGAAACTTGTAAGAGTGAAACTGCCCCACTTGTCCCTGAAAGGATAAGTATGCTTGAGAATGAACTACAACTTGCAAATCAGAGAGAAATGACAACTAGGGAAATGGAAGAAAGATCTAACAGGAGGGAAAGAGAAGATCATGAGCTTTATGTAGATGCTAGGGAGAAACTTAAGAGGGTTAGAGAGAGTGAGAGATTGTACAAGGTGACACTAGTTTTGTCATGGTTATTTTTCATTTTTGTAATGTTGTTATTGTGTTTTGCCTCAGTGAACAACAATGTAAGGGTGAGGATCCTTAATCTGCCATGATGCTTGGGGGGGATGTTGAAATGTGATTGGGTAATTGAAATACAAAGTCCCTGATTATTGTATCTATCTCCTGAAATGGAAAGTGTTGTTTTTGTGCAAATGTTCAGTAGTATATATATATATATATATATATTTTTTTTTTTTTTTACTTCATTCTGGGATTGATATATATTGGCACAAAGTGTTATGTGGAAATATTAATAACATGAATGGAACATGTTATTATATATTCATTTTGGTTCAATACATACACTTGTGTCAATGCAAAATTAATATATGGAACATGAAACATGTTGTTTGCTGTGTCAATGCACACCTGCCCTACCAATAAATGGAATATATATGGAACATGAAACATGGAACATAGAACAAGATTTGTTGTGTCAATGCACACCTGCCCATAAATAGAACATTTTGTTTTCCTGCCCATAAATGGATCCATATATATTGCCACAAAGTAGATTAATATATATTCATTTTGGTTCTATGCTACACTTGTCCATTAATGGAACATGTTTTATACATACACATGATTTGCTGTGTGAATACATACACCTGTGTAAATCCACCAAAAGAACAACACAACAAAACACAATAGTCCTGTGTAAATCCACCAAAAGCAAAAAAACAAGCACAACACAACAAAATACTGTATCCTGTGTCAATGCACATTAACATTAATAAAAGTGAAGATAGTCATTGTGACTTTATGTCACATGCAAACAAATTTACAACCAAAATCAAACTACTAGTCCACCACACATCAAACATACACATCTTCCAACTAAAATTGCCAATATTGTTTTTGACACTTGACCATGCTTAAGCAAATACTAGTTACATTAAGCGTGGGAACTATAACAAAAAAAGTGGGAACTACAACAAAAAAAGTGGTTGAAACTTTAACATCTTCCATTTTCATTTACTACTTTTGGTGCCTTTGCAGCAACCTTCTTGCCCTTTCCACCAGTTGGTTGAAACTTTGTTGGCATTGATACACCAAACTTTCTGCCTTTAAACCCCCTAGTAGCACCACCACCACTTCCTGGATTTGGATCCTCTCCATTTCTCTTTGAAATGGAGAGTGTCCATTTCATGGACAGGATCTCTTTGAAATAAATTAATGGTCTAAGACATGCCATGTCAATTAAAATACAAATACCTAACTCAACAAATGCAACTATGGTTAACCATACTGTTTACTTAGCAAACCCATCTTTTTTGAAAATTTCAAAATCTCTCTCTTCTCCAACCCATCTCCAAGCTCCAGTCTCTCTATCTCTCTCTTAACCCTGCCATTGCTATTGCCACCATGACCCCTCATACCTAGCCACCATTATCTCCGCCGGCATAAGCATTGCCTAGTAAGTTTTCCCTCTCTATGATTTTTTTTACTAAAAAGCTTTGTTTGGTTGTTGAAAAAAAAAAAAAAAAAAAAAAAAAAACTATGATACTGCTATTTTTTTTTTTTTAATGGTGTTGAATTTGGTTTCTTTTTTGTGTGGTTTTACTAGTTGTGGTTTGAGCTTCAGGATTAAAATTTGTCAGAATTCTCTGCCATGGAATGGTTAAGTTTAGCTCTGCTTTGCCTATTTCGAACTCTTACTACTCATTATCATGACAAATCTTTCATCATCAAAATTTCATTTCATTTTATCATTTTGGCTTGTAGGCTGAGTTAAATCTTTGCTTTCATTGACAAAATATGGTTGATTTGATGCAAAAGGTGCTTCTTTGAATTTCTGTCCAATTCCTGGCTGAACCACTTGAATTTTGTGCAGTAACAATTCTTTTTAAGTATTACTTACCTTGCAAAAATTTATGTCCTCAATATTGCTGGTGTATTAGTAGTATTTTGTAGAATTGTCAACTAAATTTGTATCATAACATTTTTTGCAGCTTGGCATCATATTTCTACATTGCACCATATGCCTAATGTATCATAGCTAGCTAGTGCTTGGCTTTTTAATTAACATAGTACTTATTCTTAGAATTAGCTCCAGTACTTTGAACTGCTTTTGTTTTTTGGTAAGCATAATATTAAATCAAATATCCATTTTTAGTCTACTTTGTATGATTTCAATTGATCATGTTATGTTTGTATGCATCACATTATTAAATGAGCTTTTGAGTTGATAGGTCAAAATGCTTGTGTGAAGGGGGTTTGAAACATTGAACATTTGGCTTACTGCATATAAAAGCATAAATATTTATCATCTAAATTTTTATTATTAAATGGCCTTTTTCATTTTGTAAGTTTCAATAAATACTATAATTTTAAAAACTTTTATTAGACCTCAAGGCTTAGGCTTGATACAATGTGCATGTAGGAGCAAGCCTTTTTGAACTCATGTTCTTTTTACACATAAGTGTTTGGATTTTGCTTAGCATCTTACCAAATTCCCTTTCAAATAGAAGGTATGTTTAATAGAAGATATTGCTTTTGTTCTTATGTTGGTTCAGTTTTTCAAATAGAAGGTATGTTTAATAGAAGATATTGCTTTTGTTCTTATGTTAGTTCAGTTTCATGACTGAGTATATGGACCACTTGAAGTTTGTCAATGTATTTGCTATATGTAGAGCTTTTGATTTGATGGTATAGATTTTTGAGAAATTTTTCGTTGTGGATTTTTTTTCCCTTCTGATGTACATATTGCATTTGATTTTTCTTTTTGTAGAAAATAAGTTGGAGCAGCCTATCCTTAAAAAAGGTCTAAAGACGGGTACAAGTGTTGTTCATGAAATCAAGTGCAAGCTTTATGCAAAGTTCCATGTACTAAGTTTTGCCCATTTGTTTTGAAGAAAAGGTTTTGAAGTATCCCATGACTGATTGAAGAAAAAGTATCTTGAAGTTCGCAATGCAAAATTCGCTAATTTTTCAGTTTAAGTAAAGATTGAGATTTGATATATTATAGCTTGTAGGGCAACTTAGACAATTATTTGCAAAGTTTGTAGCAACTTTTTGGTATTTTTTGTGGTTGGCTTAGAAGATACTAAAAGATGTTGGTTTTGTGTGTACATGTTTGAGTATTTTTTTAGTTGAACAGTGATCATATATGTGATATGTTATTAACATTATGAAAATGTCTAATGAATTTTTATTTTCTGTGTAATTTCTTAACATTATGATACATGAAATGCAGTCACCTAGAATACCTGACACTTTGACAGTCTTTCCTCTCAAGTAATTGATGATTCAAAATAATGTAGGAAGTATATCGTTAAAACTTCAAGATGATTAAAGAACTTGAACAACAGAGAAAGAAGATTCACAAAATGATCTAGGAAAATTTCTAGAAACAGAAAGAAAATTGATGAGAGAATAGCTTCTTATTGCTAAAGCTCTATAAAATGAAAACTGTAATTGATTTTATGTACAAGATTTGTTTATGCCCTTTTTGTTCATTCAAAATGTAGGCATTTCACTCAATGAAGTCAGCCTTTTCCTTGCTTTGAATGTCTCATTTAGAGCCTTCTTAATTGTGTTCTTCTTCTTCACTTTTGGCTTCTTCAATACTACTCTGTTCTCAATAATCTTCATACCCTTCTTCTTGACATATACCAAGGATTGATGAAACCTACAGGCAATATCCAAAAAATGCCAATCCTTCATATTATAAACTTCTCCATTATTTCCAACTCACTACAACAAAATGTATTTTCAATGACGAAAATTAGTGAGGAAAAGTTTTTTCATCGCTAAAAATACAATTTTAGTGACGAAATATGAATTTCGTCACTAATAATGGAAAAAAATATAACATTTAGCGACGAAACATAAAGTTCGTTGCTATTGCGATCTGAAAAATGGGTGGCAGTGGAGGGAAACTTTGGCGCGAGTTTAATTAATCTATAGCGACGATATATTTCATTACTAAAAGTTGAAATTTTTAGTGACAAAATATTTCGTCACTATAGGTATTGTTGTGGATAGTATTAGTGACGAAAATTATTTCATCGCTATAAGGAAGCTTTAGCAATGAAATCAAAATTCATCACTAAAAGTATACTATAGCGACAAAATTTGAATTTCGTCGCTAAAAACCTTAACAAAATATGGTTTCTTTAGTGACGAAATTAAAATTTATCACTAAAAGTGTGTTAAAGCGGTAGCAAATTCAGGCTCCTTTTGTGACGAAACCGAAATTTGTCACTAAAAGTGGGCAATAGTGACGAAATTTTAATTTCGTCGCTAAAACCCTTAACAAAATATGGTTTCTTTAGTGACGAAATTAAAATTCATCACTAAAAGTGTGTTAGAACTGTAGCAAATTCAGGCTTCTTTTGTGACGAAATCGAAATTCGTAGCTAGTAGTGGGCAATAGCGACGAAAATATTTCGTCACTAAAGCTTCACTATAAATACTCCCAAATAGCCCCATTTCAATACCCAGCACCATTCGGTCAAACAAAAAAACACCAAAACAAAAAAAAACCAAGCTCGACTCTTTGATGCTCCAACCGTCGCCGATAAGCCCATTACCGTTGCCAATAAGCCCATTACCGTCGCTGATAAGCCCAATCACCATCGCCGATAACCCATCCGTCGCCGATAAGCTCGCCGTCGCCAATAACCCAAACGAAATCAACCGTCGCCGATAAGCCCACTCACCATCGCCATCGCCGATAAGCCCACTACCGTCGCCAATAAGCCCACTACCGTCGCCGATAAGCCCTCTCACCGTGGCCAATAACCCATCCGTCACCAATAAGCTCGCCGTCGCCAATAAGCCCTCTCACCGTCGCCGTTGCCGATAAGCCCATTCACCGTCGCCGATAAGCCCACCGTCGCCGATAACCTTAAAGAAAACCAACCGTCGCCGATTTGAGCATTCCGTCGCCGATTCGAGCATTCACCGTCGCCGATAGTAAGTCACTCACCCTTATTCTACTATTTCACAATTTCAAAGAATACCCAAGCCTTTTTTCTCTCTCTGAATGTTCATTTGTAATGTGAAAGGTTTTTGGTATTGTTTTGTTTGTTTGTTTTTATTTCAGCTCTTTTTTTTTCTTTTTTCTTTTTTTCTTTTTTTCATTTACATGCATTTTATGAGCCGCCAAACAGAGACTATCGGAATGGCTATGGTTATCTTTATTTGTTTGTAAATAAGAATTCATTAGCAAATCGTGTTCGGCACTTGCTTCGGCGATATTCACAATTTACTGACTGCTTTCTTCTTCTTCTTCTTTTTTTCATTTTACAAGAAATGCCTTTCTGATAGGAACCTTTTGTAAGTCAAATTAATGCTTATATATTTCAGTTGTGTTAGCTTGTGTTTTGGTTTGTAACATTTAACGTCTAGATCAATGATACAATTTATTTTTTATTCTCCTCTCCCTATAATGGACGTTTAGATTTCACTTTTCAATGTTTTACTTTACTGATGTCAAGTCAGTTCAAGCAAGTATTAGCAAAGGTTATATGATTACATTATTTTAATTCACTAGGATACTAATCATAAAGTTGTTGCTTTGTAAGTTCATGATATAAGCTGTACAATGGTGTATGGATTCTTTGATGCAAGAAATTATACTTGAAGGACCTTCTTCATTAGTTACTGATGTTTGTTAAGTCAGCTAAATAATCTTATTGGACAAGCTTTTGATATTTTCTATAAGTATTGGGTACACTGTCTACTGGAATAACAAATATGCCTTTGAACATTTTTTATATAACTCAATTGTGGTTTGGATGGTTTCATCTCCTAATTAAATCTTGATTAGTGTACGCTTTTGACCCTTAACATTTTGAGTTGTTTTTATTTTGGCCTTTTACGTTTCAAAATTTATATTTTGGCATTTTATGTTTGATTCCATTTTCATATTAGTTCTACAGTCTATTTCCATTAGTAATTTGATCATCCATAATATGTTTTGGCTATATGGGTTTGGTGAATAGGAGACCCATCAATTGAATTTTCTTTGCATATAGTTTGTAAAGGCTTTTGATGAATGCCAATTGGTGACAAGGTTTTTGGTTGAATGTGATGACAAGGTTAGTGATTGTTTGGGTTGCTGTGGGGGAATAGAAAGAGGCTTAGATCTGTGAAAGTCAAAGACCAAAGCTTAGCCAACAAATCAGACTTGTACACTTAGCTTGATCATAGTAAGTAAACTCGGTTTAAATACCTATAAAACCCTATACTTGCGATGTTTGTGATTGGTTTTGTGGTGGGTTGTTGTGTTAGAGCAAGCGGGTGGCTTGCATGGTGTTATAAGGTGATTTAAATTCATATTGGGAATGTTTTTAGTTTCTTGCAAATGTGAATGAAACTTGTTAATTAGATGTGATGAATATTACTTTATTCAATTTCAATACTTGTAAACACTCTATACTTGTGATGTTTGTGATTGGTTTTGTGGTGGGTTGTTGTGTTGGAGCAAGCGGGTGGCTTGCATGGTGTTATAAGGTGGTTTAAATTCATATTGGGAGTGTTTTTAATTTCTTGCAAATGTGAATGAAACTTGTTAATTAGGTGTGATGAATATTACTTTATTCGATTTCAATACTTGTAAGCATTGTACTTGTGATGTTTGTGATTGGTTTTGTGGTGGGTTGTTGTGTTGGAGCAAGCGGGTGGCTTGCATGGTGTTATAAGGTGATTTAAATTCATATTGGGAATGTTTTTAGTTTCTTGCAAATATGAATGGAACTTGTTAATTAGATGTGATAAATATTACTTTATTCGATTTCAATACTTGTAAGATGAGGTCCAAAAGAATATTCTTAATTTTTTGAGGAGCAAGGGTTATAATGATGCTTTTACCTATGGGGGTGGTTCATCTTCAAGTTAAATCACTTGTTGGTCAGTACTTTATCTTTAAGTTAAAACACTTCATTTTTTATGTATCATTTGAAACTAATTGTATTATATTACACTTGAAAATTTATATTTGCTTTTTACAACTTATACATTAGTTGTTGTGATCTTAATTTATTGGTGTGGCTACTCTTAATTTATTGTTAGAAATGTTTCTTATAACATAGTTAATGTTTTTACTTTACGATTTTAATGTGGTAGTGTTTTTATATTTGTACAAATTTCTTATTGGTGGCTTTAGGGGATTTACTTTAGGCGTTATTTGAAGACATATGAGGACATCTTCCGTTGGTTCTAATTATATTATGCTACATTTTTTGTATTATTATAAAACATCTTAAGTTATTGTATGCGTTGCAAACAATTATTGTATGGAAGGAGTTTGAATTTGATACTTGTTTTAATTTTAACTTGTGAAATGTGTGGATCGATTTTTTATAAATGTGTTGTTGAAATAAATGTGTTAATCAAATATGAGGTTTTAATAATGTAATGACAGGTTATAGGTTAATATCAATGTCATGAAAATAATAAAAACATAAAACAAGTTTTAGTGATGAATTTTTTTTGTCACAAATATGGCAACAAAAAATGTTTTAGTGATGAAATATTTCGTCACTAAATGCGGTGGAATTTTGTAAGAAATGGTTTTAGCTACGAAAATTTCCGTCGCTATATGTGCCTGGATTTTCTTAAAAATAGTTTTAGTGACGAATTTTTTCATCACTATATGTACCTGAAAATAGTTTAGTAATGAAATTGTTCGTCACTAAATATGATTTAATAAATTGAAATGGTTTTAGTGACGAAATATTTTCATCATTAAATACCGTTTTTAGCGAGGAAAACATTTAGTTTCGTCGCTAAAAGTATTTTTTTATAAACAAATCGGACTTTTAGTGACTAAATTTTTCGTCACCAGTACTTTTAGCGACGGGGCTACAGTGATGAAATGAATTTCGTCACTAAAAGTCCAATTTTGTCACTAAAGGTTCTTAGTGACGAAAAACTGGACTTTTAGTGACGAATTTTTTCGTCACTAAAAATACATTTTCTTGTAGTGACTGGTTGAACTATAATAATTAAGTAAAACAAAGAGCTTGTATTTGAAAGTCAAATTGAACATTCACAGTATCTTACATCTGATTCTATGCATCCTCAAGCCAATATAATTAACCTTATAACTGACAACGCTCTAAGCTTTAAGGTGAATTAGTGCATTCACGCATGCTTACTAGATAAAATTGTCAAAATTTTCCTTTTTCTTTATCCCCTAACCGATAAAAAATCATATTGAACATCTGCAAATAACTAAATAAAAAGTTATGATAACATAACAAATTAGAAGATGAGGCACAATAAAAGGAGAGTTTTTCCTAGTATATGCATAAACACTGATGATTCTTCCTCCCTTGTCATTATTTTTCATAATAATACAAGGCTAATCATACTAGGTGCTTAAAAAATCACTCATGCCTTTCTTTTATGTTGTCATTTTCATGTCTTTTTTCTTAACTTATGCAAAGCATCTTCACTCATCCTTTATCTTAAACTAGCTTTGCTTATGCCATTTATTCTAAAAAAAAATTAGCTTTGCGTATGGTTTTCCTTTTTGTGTTTTTTATCCTAGTCTCAAGAAACTTGGGCGTGGTATCAAAAAAATAACTCATAAATCCCATTGCTTTTAGAACAAATTCGGATCAAAACAATTCATAACTGTTTTTGTCCTAGTCTCAAGAAACTTGGGGGTGGAATAAAAAATATAACCCATAAATCCCATTGCTTTTAGAACAAATTCAAATCAAAACAACCCATAAATCCCCCAAACACACATACACACACAGAGAGAAACCATTCTATCAAAAAAAAAAAAACTAAATCAAACCAATAAATCAATCAAAAAATAGTTGTATCATAGTTCCCCCCCCCCCCCCCCCTTCGTTTTTCCAGCAACCAAACAGAGCTTATCAATAAAAAATCAGAGAGAGAAACTTATTGGGTAATGGTTGTTCCAATGGGGCAGTTCAGTGATGCTGGGCTATGAGATGTGGCCCCCATAACGGTGATTTGGAACGAGAGTCATGGTTGCAGCGGCAATGGCAAGGTTGAGAAAGAGTTGTGCTTGGAGAAGAGAGAGATTTAGAAGAAAAAAAAAAATTTATTTAGATCAGGTGGGTTTACTGAGTAAACGTTAACCATAGTTGAGTTTGAGCATTTTAGGTTTTAATTGACGTGGCATGTTTTAGACCATTGATTTATTTCAAAGAGATCCTATCCATGAAATGGAAACTCTCCATTTTAAAAAGAAATGGAGAGGATCCAAATCCCC
The DNA here is from genome assembly GCA_019022515.1 of Quercus aquifolioides. Lineage (NCBI taxonomy): Eukaryota > Viridiplantae > Streptophyta > Magnoliopsida > Fagales > Fagaceae > Quercus > Quercus aquifolioides. Next base: position 26,889,732 of record CM032332.1, on the reverse strand, counting down.
ACTTCCTTGACTTGGTATACCACTAGTGCTCACATATGCACTTGGCTGCATAACCAAAATCCAGCAGTTAGCAAGATGGTCCAACAATAGCAAGTAAGAGGGGAAAAAAAAAAAACAAAATAGAAGAAAGCAGAGGTGCCTGAGATGGTAAAGAATCTCATGTCTCTGTAGGGGTATGGAAGCTTGGTTGTGTAGATGAAGAGAACCAGTTAGCCCTAGATGTAGTTGGAGGTTGAGTTGCTGCCTTAAATCTATTGTTTGGTGCAGGTTGAGATGCAGTTTGACCAAAAGCTTTGTATGCAGGCTGAGATCTAGTACTTGGTGGCTGAGATGCAGTTTGAGGTGTTGCAGTCTGCTTTGTTTTTGTAGATTTACTGACTTGTGCCTACAAAGAGGGTTGTACAAGTTACATACACATGAAATATATGAGGAAATGAATATAGTTCAATTCATGGAAATACTTACAGCTTTTGATTTAGCAAGTCTATCTCTTCTCTACCATGGAGTTTCACCAGTGATGCCTGCCTTGCACCTTCTTACATTATGTCATTCTTTTGGCACTTCCCACACTTGATTGTCTTGTTCATTCTAGAAACTCTATAAGGGTTCCTTGGCTCTTTAGGATATCTTTTTCTTTGCTTTGGTGGTCTGCTAGATGGTTTATACACATGAGGAGCAATAGGAGTAGGTTGGTTAGTCTCAACCCACTCAAACTGGCTAGTCATTGGCTGTATTATCTCTTTGTAAGTTTCAACAAATGTCTCTTTCAAATAACAAGGATGCACATAGTCCTCCACTTTCTCTAGGTTCTTAACAATAGCAGAGATCCCATGTTTGCAAGGAAGTCTTGTCAAATCCCAAATCCTACAGCTGTATGCTTTCCTAACCAAGTCAACCACATGTCTCTCACAACCATTATCAACCTTATACATGAAGCTACTTGCTGGAGTAGCACTGAAAGGTATAGATTCATGTTTTAACTTCTCTAATTTGTCTTGAATATTAGGACACACATTTCCAGTGTATTTTGCTATACCTTTCAGCTTTTTGTATTGTTTGGTCATGAGCCTAACTTTGATCCACTCCAACATTGCTAAAATTGGCTTACCCCTAGCTTCTAAGATCATGGCATTAAAAGACTCACTCAAGTTATTAGCTAAACAGTTAGACAAAGCTCTACTACTAAAGTGAGACTTAGACCATTGTGCAGGGTTGATGTCAGCAAGATACTCCCATGCCTTGACATCCAAATCCTTTAATTCCTACATTCTTCTCTCAAACTCCCTGATTATTGTGGCTCCAGCACATCTCCACATTGCATCCTTCAACTCCAAGCCTTTATGATCTACTTTAAAATTATTATAGATATGCTTCACATAATACCTATGCTCACAAGTTGGGAACATCATCTCAATTGCAGGTATAATGCCCTAATTCATATACAAAACAGATCAAGTAAATATGTTAGTTAAACATGTTGAAATGAACTGAGGCATGTATTATTAAACTTTAAATATGTGGGTTAAATATGTTAGTACAATTGTAGGTCATACCTTTTGTCTATTAGTGATGAAGACCAAATTAAGTTGCTCTAGATTTCCAATATCATCAGAAAACTGCTGCAGAAACCATAACCATGAATCTTTCTTCTCTTGCTCAACAACAGCAAATGCAACTGGGAAAATGTTATCATTTGCATCTCTAGCTGTGGCAAAAAGTATTTGCCCCCCAAATCTCCCTTTCAGGTGGCACCCATCTAAACCAATGATTGGTCTACAACCTTCCAAAAAACCAACTTTTTGTGCATTATACCTGATATACATTATCTTAAATTTGGGCTGTGTATTTTCATCTTCCATTTTAGTTTGCAAAATAACCCTACTTCCTTTATCGTTCAATTAATCCCTAGGCTTCCCATATTGGACTTGTTCATCCCCAGTAATCAAGTCCTTAGCTTTCCTTTTTGCCCTATACACCTGACTGTAACTTATGTCAACTTCAAGTGCTTGCTTCACATGATGTTGAACACCAGCCACTTTCCAATTGGGATTTTTGTCAAACTCTTGCATAAACTTCTTTGCAACATAATTTGTAGTCACTTGGTTGTGTTTGAAGGATCTAGGGCAGGTGCACTCTGGATTGAATGTTTTTATTTGGAATGTCAACTCCCTAGATAGTTGAGATGCATAACACCTCCATCCACATTCATTTATGCAATAATCTGATATCTTCTTCTTCTCATTCAGCTTGAACTTGATATCTACTGGCTTGTTTATAGCATATTCCCTCAATGCCTCCCTAAATATTTTAGAGTTTGGAAACTTCATTCCTTTCTTTAACTCTGGTTTTCTCATGTCAGTTTGGACATTAAACTCAGGTTCTTTTGCAGCAATTGGTGCTGGCTGATCATCATCAAACCCTACTAGACTTTCCATGTCATCTTCGAAAGGTGGGTCAATCCATTCACCCTTTTCAAGAGGTGGGTCATTGTTAGTTGCAGTAATCTTATGTGGGGTTGCATACACAAGTAGATCCTCAGAAGGCCTATGCGGGGCTGCATTGACATTATCTCCCTCAGAGGGCCTATGTGGGGCTGCATTGACATTATCTCCATCATCTACATTTCCAAATACATCATCATCAAAATCTGGCCCCTCAAACCCTTCCTCCAACCAATCAAAATCTTGTCCACCACCTCCTTCAGCATCCACATTACCTCCCTCATGCACATCATCATAATTTGCTACTTCCTCATCAGCAAATGGTTGTTCAACTGCAAGTGGTTCCTCACCACCCTCAACATATAGTGTTATCTTATCTGCAGGCCATGCAGCATGAATCTCACACATATAAACTACATCATCATCTCCATTTATAAGCCTTAACCCTTGCTCCAAATTACCTCCAAGAATAAGATAATGAAATCTACTTGTACTAAATGCCCCCAAATCAGAACAAATATCTTGTATTTCAAAATAACTAAGTTTATCTGGGCCAACCTCATCAATAAAAGAAGTACTACCTCCTAAATATACCAAATCTGGGTTCCACACAAACTGGCCACCATGATGAATCTCAAAATTGAATGTCAAGTCAGCTATTTGCATATAAAATATAACAAAATAAAGTATGAGATGGGCTTGTATGCGGAAAAGTATAATGTGGTCATGTGGTCCACACAAAGCACAACACAGAAACAGACAATATTATTAAAAGTTTTTGTTCTGTTTTTGGGAGACAAACCCATGGAAAGGGAAAGCAGAAAAGAAATAATCAATACTATTGCAAAATCATGAAAAGCAATAATCAATGGAGCCCCACATTGATGAAGGAAGCCTAATCCTATGGTCCAACAGCTCCACATTGAAGAATACAAGCAGAAACCCAATTTCATGAGAAAGAATAGCTTAGAATTGAACCTGTTTGCATTGCCCTTATTTTTTTCTTTTCTTTTTTTATGACAAGCATATTCCTTTGCTGGTGACTCAAAATGGATGTAATTGGAACAAAAATTTCCGTCACATTTGGTTTGAAAATCAGAGTATATATTTTGGCACAAACGCTATAAAATAGAATATATTCACAGTATGTAAAACATACTAATCCTCAGGTTTAACAGAACAAAAAGCTTGTACTTCCTTACATTGAAACATAGCAAGCAAAAACCCAATTTCATGAAATTGATATGACCATTCTCTACACAAAAGGTAGCGCTATTAGAAACAGTAATAATCCTGAGAGAGAAAAGAAAAATCCCTGTGACCTTAACGAAGGCAAGTATACAACAAAAGAAGAATACAATTGTAGTTGTTTAACTACACTAGAACTAGATCACAAGCACTACCAGTTCCATGGTTAAGTAAAAACCCAATTTCGAAGAAAGAATTTTAAAACCCTAGGTTTCAAAAATTAAAAGGACCTACCTGCAATAGTTGAACAGAGGAGCAACTGTGTCTCCTTCTTCCTCGGCTCGGTTAGCTTGCAAGATCAAAACCCAATTATCTCAAGCACATTGCATTGTAGCATCTAGGATCTTAGTTTAATGAGTAAGTTGGATGGGAGTGAGTTTTGGGAGTGAGTTTTGGGAGTGAAGAGTGTTTTGATCTGTTTGAGCTTTTGTTTTTGACATATTATGTGTTAAAGTAACGGCTGAAGGAGAGGTGTGTTACGAATTAGTAACGGAGGGAATTACAGGTGGATAAAGTGTCAAAATTGAAACTACGGGTAGGCAAGTCAAATTAGAGGCAAACCACAGGTGGGGGAATTTCCATTTTTATTTTTTTTAGAAGAAAAAAAGGGAACCTTATAGTTTTGATTTTGTCTCCTTTGTCTACAGTTTCCGTTGATCCATCTCTCTCTCTCTCTCTCTCTCTCTCTCTCTCTATGTACGAACACGAAGGGATGATGGAGAGCATTCTTGAATTTTAGTTTATTCTTTGTTTGTTTGGTTGGTGAGAAAGTGAAGAAAATGACAAATTTTTGTTTTTGTTTTTTTGTTGTGTGGATCTAAGTTGTTTGCAGGTTGGTGAGAAAGTGCGGAAAAGTGAAAGAAAATTGTTTTATTTTCTATGTTTTTGAGTTTTTTGGTTAGTGAGAAAGTAGAGGAAACTGAACTAAAAATTTGTTTAGGTATATTTTTGTATTGAGTTTTTTGTAAATTCAAAAGTGAAAATTGTAATGATCTTAAGGAATGTTAGGAAACTACCAAACACAGTAAAGTTATAATCTTGTAATGAGATTTCATGAGTCTAACATAATAAAAATGTTACATTATAGTGTAATATAACGTCACGCAAATCAAACACCCCCTTGATATCGAAGTAGCTAGGCTATCTATCATTTATTCCACTATCCCCAATATTGACCTCTTTCTCGAAGGATAGCGCCTATGTGTATTTCAACCATGGTCCATGAGGGCCCAACTAGTTACGAATCGGGATTGGGCTGTAGGTATAAACGTGTAGAGGACCTGTTCCAGCTTGTGGGCCAATTGCTCCAAATTTTCAAATGCTCTTCCTTGATTCTTCACACACTGACACACCTATGAACACTAATCCTATCTTTCATTTTCTAAATGCGTAGTGCTAAAGCTAAGCTCTCACTACGTAAGAGTATTCCTTTCTCGAACTTACAGAACATCTTCTACTCTACGTACATTATCATCACTACAATTGCTAAATTGCCATGCCCACAGTTCAAGGTTACATGCATCGATCTAACCTCCTCCACATTTTCAAATCGGTTTGTCAATTATGAGAACTTACGCTATTTATATTCTCTGAAGTGGTATTACAATAATAATGTCAATATATGCACATTCCGTTAACATCTGTTAGAATCATGATGTTAACTCACACGAAGTAAATGACGCGGTTTTGAATTAATAGAAAATGGGGGAAAAAATGACATTGTGCGGATTAAGAGATAAACATCGATATCCTTATATTATATTAGTTGAAGATATCAAATAGAAATTCATGATATTTTACATAATCTCTCTTGACATTTTGCTTGAGCAATCTTACCATTAAATTATGTGTTTTCTATGTTCTTAACACATGTTAAATTTTGTTCCAATAAAAATTATTTTCTATTTAATCCACAAACTCATCTTTTATGTATAATTTTAAAATTTAAAAAATTTTTCATCTAATGAAAAGAAATATTTAGTGATATAATATTACTTAAAAGTTGCACTACATCGTTCATGAAACAAAAAATTCAATCAATAAAAACACTCTAGGGCATAGCCCAGCTAGTCAAATCCACTATATATGAACAAGTTTTGATACATAATGCTAACTTACAAGACCTCCAACACATGTACTAGACATTGTATTTGAGCTTCCCACTGTTATTATAATTGATAAATCGATCCATGTCTTCACTTATAATTCAACGCCACAAGTTAATTACCAAACACAAAATTGATCTTTTAGTTATTTTAAGGTCATTTGAAGATTTTGGTGTAGCCTTTGTGGTTTTAAAAAGCACTCCAATGCATACACTCAATATATAGGTGTTCTTAGTGTTTAGATGGAAATCTCCACAAGAATAATTCAGTTAGACAGTGTTGGAAGACAAAAAACACTCTTGGGTGATTTTTCTTTGTTTTTCAGTATCCACGTTCCTTCTCACAAAATTAGGGTTGATATAGGGCTTTTATATAAGTAGGGTTTTGGCTAGAGGCAGTTACACAACTGACTCTTGAAGTAAATATTAGAATTTTCATAACAGAGTTTCGGTTGACTAAGAGTCAAGGGTGGAACTACACGCAAGGGTGTGGGGGTCATTGCCAAACTTTTAAGAAATCCTTCTATATAGAGTATGTATATTGTTAATAATTTTAACAATTTAGCTTATAGAAGTTGGAGTTGGCCCCCTAAAATATTTTATTTATTTCAATGGAAACAAGAAAAAGAAATTATATTTTAAATCCTATAATTTAAGAGCTTAACAGATCAAACCATGTAGTTTCCAAAGTAGCATCTTAAACCCAATAATTTCAAAACTTAAAAATATTAAATCCTGATACTTCAAAAAACAACAAATCAAACTTCAATTTGTTGTATTTGAGATTTAATATAGGTTGAGGGTTTAATTTATAACTTCTTGAAACCTTAAGAGATTTACTTTGTTACTTTTTCTAAAAAAAAAAAACCATGTTTTAATTTGTTACTTTTGAAACTATACAGTTTAGCTTTTTACATGTATAGACAAATTGGCTAATATTGGTCTAGCAGTTATAGACAAAAGTTACATTTTTATTTTTTGCATCATTTATATTGTTGAAGATTTACTTCTCAATTTCATCTTTTATTGTAAATTATTCTCTTGCATCTATTAAAGTTTTGCATCATTCATATTGTTAAAGATTTCATTGGTTCACTTTGGTAGAAAATTTAGTAATTATGTTGAAAATGAAAATCTTCGAAATTTCACTATGGAAATGCTAAAGAATTTTTTTTTCTATGTAAGATCGCCATCAAGCATAATTTTGATAGGATTAGATATTAAGTTATTTTTTTATAAAATAATTTTGTAAATGTATAATATAGTAACTATACAGGTTTTGTATACTCATTGAAGTTTAAAAGATGAAAAGTTCTCCAAAAACATTATTTTTGTGTCACTCCAAGAAAATAGTCTTATTGCAACAATTTTTTTTTTGTTGCAATAAGCTTTCATATTGTTGCAATAAACCTCTATTGTAACAAAAAATTTTCATTACCCACTCTGCCATAAAGTCTATGGCAATAGACTATTGCAAACAAAAATTTCGTTGCAATAAATTTTTGTTACATTAAGTTTGTTGCAATAAGAAGGCAGCCATATACAAATTACATTACATACGAGGCTAATCATCCAATCAAACGTCGCTTTCTCTTCGAAAGTGACCTTTGAAGATGACATTAATTCGAAAGTGACTTTGAAGAGGACTTATTCTAACTCTATTTCTTCCTCTCATCCCTCTCTCTTCTCTTTCTCATTTTCTCAAACTCTCAGATATCTTCCTCTCATTCCCTCTCTGTCTCTCTCTCTCTCTGACATAGCCATGGCAACTCACTCCTTTGGGCCAACGTGGAGCACTGATCTCATTGAGACTGTGGATGCTGTTATTGTGGTTATTCTCTTCATTAGCATCATCCACTTCTGCCGGAAGAAGTGCCACCCAGCACAGCCTGATCAACATGCCAACAACTCCAACTCCAACCTAGAGCTTGGTCGTTCACTGGAACTCCCACAACGACCTTTTCATGCTGATGCTGGTGCTAGATTCATCACCACAGAGTGCACTATCTGCCTTGGAGACTTTGTGGAAGGTGACAGGGTTATTGAGATTCCTGCATATAGTCATGCATTCCATGCTGAGTGTATGCAGGCATGGTTGAGTCAGAGCAACCATGCTACTCCTTGTCCCATTTGTAGGGTAGGCTAGGATCCCTTGAATGTTTAGTGATCTAGCTCAAAGTATGTCTTAATTTAATTGCATTATATTTGTATATATAATTAATTATAATAAAATTTCGAATATTTCCTATATTTCTCTCTATCTCTAGCTTTATTTACAATTTATTTACAACTTGACTTTTGTACATACATATTTAACAGTTGTTAAGATGCCACAGACCAATCGTAATTTGAAACTTGCCACTTTCACCACTTATTCTAAAATTCAACTGGTTCATTTAAGTTGGTAACGAGGATAGTAAATGTGTAAATAGATGGGCCCAATTAGTTAACTAGAGAAAATGTATAAACCCTGCAGGAGCATATATTTTAGTGTAAAAAGGATCATAATACATTAATGTATCAACAAATAATCTACCTTCTTAACCTTTTGTTCTTTTGTATTTTTTCATGAGACATATTACTATAAGATGGAGTTAATTTGAAACTTGCCACTTTAAATTTTGGTTTCTGACAATGCAACTGGTTTCATTAGAAATTATATTATAATTAATTATATATACAAATACAATGCAATTAAATTAAGACATTCTTTGAGCTAGATCACTAAACATTCAAAGGATCCCAGCCTACCCTACAAATGGGACAAGGAGTAGCATGGTTGCTCTGACTCAACCATGCTTGGATACACTCAACATGGAATGCATGGCTACATGCAAGAATCTCAGCAACCCTGTCACCTTCCACAAAGTCTCCAAGGGAAATAGTGCACTCTGTGGTGATGAATCCAGCACTGGCATCAGTATGAAAATGTCGTTGTGGGAGTTCCAGCAGAGGACCAAGCTCTAGGTTGGAGTTGGAGTTGTTGGCATGTTGATCAGGTTGTGCGGGGTGGCACTTCTTCTAGCAGAAGTGGATGATAGTAATGAAGAGAATAACCACAATAACAACACCCACAATCTCAATGAGATCAGTGCTCCATGTTGGCCCAAAGGAGTGAGTTGCCATGGCTATGAGAGAGAGAATGAGAGGAAGATATCTGAGAGTTTAAGAAAATGAGAAAGTGATGAGAAAGGGATGAGTTTTGTTGCAATAAGTTTCAAATGTACTTTATTGTAACAGAAATTATTGTTGCGATAACCTGTCGCAACAAAAATTTTGTTGCAATAAATTATAGCAACATTATTTTTTGTTGCAATAAAGTAGTTTTAATAATAATAAAATTATTTTATTGCAACAAACTTAATGCATCAAAAATTTATTGCAACGAAATTTTTGTTGCAATAGTCTATTGCCACAAACTTTATCGCAACAGTGGGCAATGAAATTTTTTTGTTGCAATAGAGGTTTATTGCAACAATATGAAAGCTTATTGCAACAAAAAATTTCATTGCAATAAGACTATTTTCTTGTATTGAATTGAATGAAACCAGTTGCATGGTCAAAAACCAAAATTTAAAATGACAAGTTTCTATTGATTAAAATTTCCTTTTATTTTTATGATTTATTAATCAAATAATCACACACACACTGACACACTAGTTCTTTTGTTACAAGAAGAAATAATTATAAGTGGTTTGATTTGATCCTAGTACTTTGCCTTTAATTGTTTTATCTTATATGGCTGTTTTATAGCACACTTTTTTTCTCCCTTGTTCGCCTTTTCTTTGAAGCATTCCTTGTTTGATTGATGTTTACAGTGCTGGTATAGGTCTCAACCATTGAAAAACAAATGAAATGCAAAATAGGAGTTCAAGTAGCTAGGTTAGGTTTAGAGGATCTTTTAGTTTTACATAGTCTAAACCCTAATAGTATGGCTTTGAGCTTTTTAAAATAGAAACGCGTGGGTTCGGCACTAGTCAGTAACCAATGTTATGCACGGAAAGTTTATTAAATAATTTTTAATCTTTTAATTTTTTAAATATAAAATTTAATAATCATGGTAATTTTAATAGACAATTATTATAATTATGTTTTTTTTTTTCAAATTTTTATGTAATTAAATTTTCGTAAGGAACTATATATTTTATACCCTAAAGGAAATATAAAATAGAAAGATTCTAATAGGATTTTAAAATATAAAATGGAATTTGACATCGATTAAAATATATATATATATTTAAAACAATGATGTGTAAATTGTAAAAACTCAAAGATTTTATGTTAGAAAATATTACAAGATCAACCAAAATTAAAATATTTTTATTTTTAAATTAGAATATGACCTAATCATGCATTTGATTTATTAATTTTACTATACAAAAAGAAAACTAAGATTTCTTTGTAAATAAAAAATATATATAAGTGTGCATATCTTCTCTTTTAAAAATCTATAAAGAACTTAGGCTTTCTGATACCTTATCTTATCTCTAATCCATAAACAATATTCTAATGCATTCCAACATTAAATAGAAAGAATTTGGAAAAAAGAAAGTGGAAGTTATATGCTGTTAAACGATATTATGTGGTGTCTTGGTTTATAAATAATTTTTTGGATGGTTTGAACTTAATGCTATATGATGCAAAAATGTTGTAGTACTATACAAATTTCGCATTTTTTTTTAAATGTTTTGAACATAATCAAATATGATAACACTGTAATACTGATTATATTTGGATTGTATTATAAATATCATTTACTCCAATCTAGTGTAAGAGCATTTACTGTCAGTAATACGTGAATTTACTCGAATTAAAACAACAGAATCCGATCTACTCAGATAAATAAATGTTTCTGAAATTTGTATTGGAATTCTATATAATAGGATTAAGAAGATGATGATTTAACATGTAAAATACCTACCCAATGCGAGTTTAGAAAAGTGCTTTATTATTAATTTTTCTTTTTATATCCAAACCTGAGTCACCTGACTAGTTATCATTCTTGATTCTAGGCAAACCCTTTTTTGTTTAGTCTTATGATGTAACATTAGCTCACTTGATAACGCATAGGATGACTCCTACGCTTTGATAAGTTATTATATGCTTTGATAGAAGGTCGGAACATTGTAGCATTTGTCTCCACTAAGTACCTTTGTGGCGATGATAATTGATAATCACGCTGGGAAGTATTCGTCCGAGTCACAAAGCTTGTTTGTTTATTTATGATATAGGATTTGCTACTCATGATATTAAAAAGCACAATATAATGCCATTAGGAATAAGACATCAACATAATATTATCATGGACTTCGACCCACTTTCTTAATTGCTGTTCTCTCTCCTCCTTTATTCTCTCTTTTCTCTTCGGTTTCATCATGCGTGCAAAAAGAATTTGTATATGAAATAAAATAATAGTCTTCTGATTCTTTCCCTAGAAAAATGATAAACAATAAAAGTATAGTGGCAAAAGAGCCAAACTTTGTCTATTAATAATAAAAGCAATCAAGTTTAGTTAGAACTCGAACTAAGCATACAAATAATGTTCAAACTCGAACTTGTATAAAAGTTTGAAATCTTAAACTTGACTTAATTCATTAGTCAAGTTAAGCTCAATATGAAACTTTTGAGCTTGAGATCCAATACAAATACATATTTAAGCCTACATCAAGGTTATTTGGTATGGATGAGTGATCTCGATTCCCAATTAATAAAATTCTTAGTAAGATATGAGTTTATTTGTTAAGCTCATATTAAGTTTATTACCAAGCTCATTAATAATCTTAGGCTCACCTAATGTTCACGAGTTTGTTCATGAATAATATATATATATATATATATATTTTTTTTTTTTTCTTAGACTCTATTCGTTTATTAACAAACCTAAAATTGAAACTCATGTTTAGTTTGTTTATTAGCAAACAAAGATGAAATTGATTTATTTTATTTTATTTATTTTTTATATCAAATCAAGTTTGAGCTATTTATAAATGAATTGATATATTTATAATTTTATAACAGTAGCGGCACCACGTTCAGGCCAGGGTGTTCTTGGGAACACCCTGACCTAAAAAAAAATTTATATATAATAATTAAAATTTTTTTTTATTTGTTTACCTTTAAAAAAAATTAGAAACACCCTCAACCAATGTTATTGATTCCGTGCCGTTCTGGTCGAGATGTGGATTTCGGCCGGTACTGGTTTTGTATTTGACACAGAAGAAAAAAGAAAAGAAAAAAAAAGTGAAGAAGTGGTTGTGACGAGAACGTAGAGGGTAAGATAAAGAAAAAGTAGAAAGAAGATGAGAATATAAGAGACTTACGGTAAAGATTTGGGACATTCAAATGAAGAAGACGAAGACTATAAGAAGAGAAGACAAACCAACAATTTAGACTCCTTAGAAGAGATGAATCTTAAAAAAAAAAAAAAAAAAAAATCATAAGATCAGAAAACATGTTACTAAGCCTAAATAGTTTCAAGTTTCAATGTATTGGTTTCCAGCTGTATCTAGAGTAGAATGCTAAAGACTGTTTTTTTATTATTTAAAAAAAAAAAAAATAGTGAGTGGTTGATAAGGTGCTGGTAACTTAACAATACTTATCCCAGAGTAATATTTCTACTGTTTCTAGAATATATATATACATATATATATATATATATATATATGAAGTAAAGGATTCTTATTGTACATTCAAGAGGTGCTTTGACTCTCACATTTATTGTACATGTGTACTGTTTACAATTATCCAAAATGTGAATTTTATTTATAAAAAAAATTATAAATAAATATTTTAATCCAATTTTATTTAAATATTAAATTTAATTCATTATTTTATATAATAGTAATAATATATATATATATATATATATATATATATTATTTTAAAGAACTCCGAAATAGTCTGAAACGGTACATCGAAATAGGCCGATACTGAAATGGCCCACTCAACTTTTAATTACATTATACATATTAATTATACACATAAAAAATTATAGAAGACAATTAATAAACAAATTAAACAACTAAATTATGTTAGGCTAAACAATAATGAAACAATACATTATAAAAGACAAACAAATTAAATTATGTTAGGCTAAACAATAATTAATAATTTTATAATTAATGAAACAACAATATAACAAATTATAGTTTATAAAAGACAAACAAATTAATGAAACAACTAAACAACAATAATTAATAATTTTATTAATATTTCAAATGAACTTATAGTTTGTTTATTCTTTTGCTAGAGTTATGGACAAATATTTGATAAGAAAACCACGTAGAAAGCAATTATAAACTTTATGTATTTGCGTGTTTTTTTTATTGTTGTTGTTGTCAATATACAAAATTTTCTTTTTATTAGATTGTGTAATTTATGTTTATTGAGGAACACCCTGAAAAAAATTCCTGGAACCACCACTGTTTTATAACCCTAAATTATTTGGCGAGAGAAAAGCTTGTGTCTAACCAATAAAATAGGTCTCTCAATGAAATATTGATCTGCTAATTTTAACCCAAAAAAAAAAATTTATATTATTTTGTAAAAGAATATAAAATATAGAATATTTGTCAAGCTCTAGCATGTTCTTTATACAATAAAAAAGTTTAGCCCTATTCCCGTGATCAATCAATATTTGTCTTTGTATTTTGATTGGCCAACAATTTCGATGATCGTGCTGTTGCCTATAGAAAAGATTCTCTCATAGTTTTTTATTTTTTGTTTTATTTGTTTTATTTTTATTTTTTTGAGAATCGAAAGATTTCAAAATCTTTTCTCTAGGCAACAGCAAAAGATTTCAAAAAAAAAAAAAAAAACACTTATGGTCATAGTGATAGATACGATCTGCTATTAATTGTATACATACTAACTAAGAATTATATTATGATACAAAATCCTTTTTATTTATTAGTATTTCATGAAATGTGATTTAAAGTATTATCATTCCTAGGCTGGGCAGAGCGTCCCAGCAGTTGGTACCCCCCGCATATGATAACCGCGCGTTTGGGAGCATCGGTGATCAGTTTTACACTTTTACTTTCGGTTTCAGAGTTTTTATATTTTTTGTCTCACCTTTTACTAAATATTATTAAGTTAATTATTTTTTAAATTAAGATTTTTTTTTTTTTTTTTTATCTCACCTTTAATGAGCGAACCAAAATTACCGGATGCCAAACTCATTCCTATTATTTAGAGATGGTGCACAACGTTTGATATGAAACTAATGAAATATTTTGTGAGTGGTGGTTAGAAGAACACAAATTTTTTTGCTACAATTTTGTTATAACTCTAATGTGGCAGACTGCGAGTAGTTGTTTATTACTATTACATAGACCCACTAATTTTATTTTATTTTTTATTCTATTTTATTTTTTTACCATTTGCACTTTATCACATTACAGTTTTGACAAAGAAATTGTGAAATAGTTTATAATACTATATTGTTTTCGTATGCTGGACTTAAGGAAAGAAAAAAGTGTTCTATCTTTTTTCATTTTTTGTCCCACTATTTGTATTTCACTTTATATTCTACTAGTCGTTTAACCCGTGCGATGCACAGGTTAAATTACTGAATGAGTTTGGAAGGGAAAAAAAAAAGCATTATATTTGAGTTTAAATGGTTACTATTAAGACTTTAAAAAGAAAAATAGTTAGCAACGTAACATAGATGCATGGAACGCTTGTGAGGAGATGGGTAGATGGCTATATCTATCCACAACAGGCATTGGAATCATTAAAAAAAAATGTAATCATAAATAGGTAATAAATAACACAGTATAACTAAAAGAAAATAAAAGGACATAAGAAAATGACTTAATATGTTAAATATATATTCATAGTTAATTGGAATATTTTTATAGAAAGTAAATTACTTGATATCAAGAACATAATAAATTTAGGCCTAAAAAACTAACTGCATAAATAAATCTTTAAATTATCATTTTTTTTATAAATATTTTGTGATTAATACTGAATCAGCAATGTACAAAAATCTATACAGTATACACGTCTAAGTATTACTCTAGTCTTTGTAGCATATTATATGCCCATACCAATTTAAAAGGAAACTGTGTAGATCTAACTGATAAGAGTCACGTTACACAAATATTCTAATGACACTATTGGGAGATAGTTGGAAACCAAAGCCCAAGTGAAAGATGAAATAAATAAATGAAACAAATTTAGTAATTTTTTTTTTTGGTATAAAATAATAAAAGTAAGGATGGAATGGTATTTTATGTGTACCTTCCAAGAAGTTGCCTTTCTTCTTAAAAGTTGCTAAAGTAGCAAAACTCAACTCCCTCACGTGACTATCATCTCCTCTTCTACAACGCCACTTTTTCTTTATCTTTTTAATTCTTTCCCTTTATTAATTCTCTTTATTCTTATCTTTTCTGTGACATTCCCTCGTCTTTTTTTTTTTTTTAATCTTGTTTTCTCTCATAGTGCTTCTGTAACTCTCTCCTATGTTTTCAATTTTTCATTTTATTTATGTTTTTTTCCCCCACAATAAGATCATCCACTGCTTTCATTCTCATCTTCTTCTTCCTCTTCTTCTGTCAAATGCTGTAAAAGTCGAAAAATGGGAAACTGTTGGGTTTAGTGGAGTTTGGCCCTGTAAAGTTGAGAAGTTATTATTTTGGCCTTTCTATTTTTTTTTTTTTTCCTCCTATGTTTTTTGTGTCTTTGTTTTACAATTGTATGGTACTTGTATCCAGTGAAACAAAATAGTTTTTTAAAGAGAAGTCAACTTCTGTTAGTGTTAGACAATTTTGAGGCTAATAAATATAAATAATGTGGTGTACCATCATCGCTACCGACGGTAATTGTTCCATTTTCTTCAACAATGATTCAAGAGTACTCCTTGAAAAACAACATAATCAGTAGCCAAAATATAAAAGAAATAGTAGAAAAACTAAGGCAGATCAGAATGAAGTGATAAATAAGGACGAAAATAGCAGACCACGAAATTGCACCTCCAGTTTACTTAGTGGTAATGGCTCGGAAGCGCCAGTGATTTTCATGAACATGTTGATCGCTTGCTGTATTGGCGTTGAGATTGTCAACTTTTTTTTCAAATACAGAGGTGTGCGGTTGGAAAAGAAAAACTGCTTGCAAATTGCAGTTTTTTTGTAGTCCGGTTATATTTATATGTACAGAGGGAAAACAACTATATGATACAGTGTAATGATTTGTTTCTTTTAGTTGTGGTTAGTTATTTAAAATTCCAGAAGAGACAATCGTTCAGTGTCTTATTTTGCAATACAAAAAGATACAATTGTTCGGTTTTAAAATGCAGTTGTGTGGCATAAATTTATGTAGTCACGTGGCGCAATGAGGTAAGATCAACAAAAGGTCAAACGTTTCGGCTATTCGTTATTATATAAATTAGTAATAACTTGTCATGTATTCATTTGTCTTTTTTTATTATTATAAAATAACCAAGTTTTCCATTAGTTTAAAATGAAAAAAAAAAAATTAAACACATAACAAGTTGTGATTGATAGAGTATAAAGTAGGACACAAGTAATGGGACATAAAATTTGTATTTGAAACCAACCACAATACAATAACTATTCCCACAACCATATATACGTTTCGCTTGTAAGCAGGTTGTGTTATTCCTTTTTAGCTCATGTGAACCTCAACAACTACTGTATGTATCATATATTTTCTCTTACAAAATATAAGTTTCACAATGTCATATGCTTTACACAATATAATGCAAGAGAAATAATATAAGAAGGTCTAGAGATACAATAAAATAACACAACATTTTAACAACATATATCCTTCTCTTTAGTTGGGGTGAATTTGGCTTAATATTTTTTTTTTTTTTTTTAACCTACAATAAACTGATACCTATTATAAAAATATTATGATATTTTGTTGCTCTAGTAAAACAACTCAAATAATACTCATATAACATATCCAATATGTAACTGTAAAAAGGTTTGTGGTGCTAAAATTTTTCATACATAAAATACTCAAAAGAATAAATGATTGCTTTTGAAAACGTGATTGCACTGAATCCCTGTCCCCCTTATTGCTTTTTTAATTTATTATTTATACTTTTCCCATGATAGACGTGAGTCGAAGTGTTCCTTTTGGAATATTAATTATATGCTCTATTTTCTTTCCACCCACCAACTTCCCAAGACCAAATCAAAATTTCTTTTTCTTTCCAACTTTTCCTTCCTTCTTCTTCATCTAATCTGTGTCTTCTATCCCTCATGCGCTGTAGGTCTCAGTTGCATGGATGCAAACTTTTCATGAAATGACTACTGCAACTGTTCTTCTTCTTATTTTTTATTTTTTATTTTTTTGGTTGAGCAACTATTATTTAATCTCTGGTTAATGTTAGTTTCGATGTACAGGGTCAACCGCCTTTTTATGGATTTCCTTTCCACTCACACGTTTAGGTGAAGAACTATTTTCTTATTGTTTTGGTTTTGGTTTCTCGTGTACAGATAAATGCATTTCTCATAGATATGTGTGCGCGTGAATCTAAGATTCTAAATACTTTATTGATGTGTGTGTTAATAGTTTCCATTGACAACTCTAGAGTTTATGAGTTTGATTGTTATTATTATTATTTTTTTGTTCTCTCTTTTTTCGTAATTTTTTACGAACACGAATCTATTATGGTTTGTTTTGTTTTTGATGAGATTGAAATTAAATTAACCTAGTGATGGAGCAGGCAATCCAACATACAGATTTGACGGTATAGCATTATCTGTGGTAATATATATGATAGGGCAAATGTGTCTCTGGTGGATAATATATATTTATAAGTTTTAGGCTTTTAGCACATACATGATGCTTTTAACTTCCTCTTCACAAACAGGGCCGGCTCAATGAATTCGGGGGCCCTAGGCGAAAGCTTTAAACGGGGCCTTTTATTATATTTAATTATAAATTCATATATTTTTTTCAATTAAAATTTATTTTTCTTACTTTTTGAGAGGCAAAATTACTAATTAAATTTTTGTATTCAAGTTCCGCTAACATTTCTTTTTCAATTGATAATATAGCTAATCCACTTAATCTTTCTTGTGACATAGTTGATCTTAAATAGGATTTTATTAATTTTAATTTTGAAAAACTTCTTTCTGCGGAAGCAACTGTAACAGGTATAGTTATCTGATTTCTTAAAAAAAAAACAAAAAACGTGTAAGACTAGACTATTCAAAGCTCAAAAGGTGTAAGACTTCCCATCAAAAAAAAAGAAAAAAAAAAAAAAAGGAAAATGGTGTAAAACTATTCAGCCTAAACGTGTCTCTTCTCTTTATCACTAATCACTTTATGGGTCTATTGAGTATTGACCATTCAGACCATTCATTTATTGAAAGAATCAAAAGGCTTCTTCTAGAGAAATCTAAAGGAACCAAACCAAAGTTCAGCTTCAGCCTTCAGCCAAAAAGCTCTGCTCTGCAGCCTCTGCTCACGCCTCTTCAGCCTTCAGCCAAAAAGCTCTGCTCTGCAGCCTTCAGCTGGCCGTTTGTAAATTTTTTTTTTTTTTTCTCAGATGGAAAAATAATATTATATACTATATTATTATTATTTGGGGGCCCTCTAAGAAGTGGGGGCCTTAGGCGGTGGCCCAGCTCGCCTATAGCTTCAGCCGGCCCTGTTCACAAACAGATTTAGTTAAAACATGTTTTGTTTTTCTTTAACTAATTTGAAGAAGGATCAGAGTGGTGCAGATCCAAAAAAAGAAGGATAGAGTGGTTAGATACTCATTAATTAAATATATCTCCCAAAAAAAAAAAAAACTTTGCATTAGTTTTTTTCTAAATATATTAAGCAAGCATTCATAGGAACTAATGGCATCACTACTTCACTAGTGTGAATCTTTAAGAAAATCATTCACTTAGAAGGGACAATTACCTTATTCTCTTGTCAACTCACAACATGCAACAAGGTTCTGGATGCTTTACTGATTTGAGCTTTGCTTTGTTCATCATCTCACTCATGCTACTTTCACAATCAATAATCTAGTTACACAACTTCCTACTACCTGCAGCTTTGTGAACACTTTGTTTGATGCTTTGGCAGAGGTGCAAGCTGTGGAACTGGCTTTAAAAGAAGGATGAAAGAGATTGTTGAAACCGATGCAAAATCAGTAATAGAAGATATTATGGATCTTCAAAGGTACGTCAGTTGGGAAATTATGCAAATAAACTCTGATATTATGAGACTTGATTAGAAGCAAGCCTCAATTTCAGTTTTCCTTTCAACGAAGTCAAAGGACCAGAAATATAAGTGAGACATTAAGAATGTAGAGTCAGGGCTCTTCCTTCAGGTAAATCTGACTGAAAGGGTGATGATAGCTCTTAGAGCAGATGGGTCACTAATTCTGTTATTTTGCTCAGGTTTGTTTGACTCTCTTTCTTTTGGTTGTATTTCGTCTTATGTTTCATTTTTGTTTGTTGGCAATGCTTGTTCTTTATTGAGGGGAAAAAACAAAAAAAGCTATGCAGATATATAAGATGTTTATTGGCAGCTAATTCTAAGAAAGTTGTGTTAGTAAAAGTACTATTGTATTATGACTAATGCATTATGAAAGGATAATATAGAATCCGATTGTATATTATACAGCAGATTAATTGAGATTAGTTGATTAATCAATAATGCATTCAATATAATTATAGGTTAATTACCATGAGCAAACAAATAACTACATGAAAAGCAATAAGTAAAAAAGAACGTGATACTGGATATGGTGATGAAGTGGAAAATTCAATAAAAACTATGTAAGAAAATAACCACAATGAGTGTTAGGTTCTAAAAGTTTAGAATAATTGGCAAATTGTGAATACAAATTTGTCTAGATATAGATCTTAGAGTCTATAGGTATTATTAAATAATGCTCAAAGTGATTCAAGTCAAAATTTAAGAATAAGTAAGCTACAGAAAGAAGATTTCAGAATTTTCCTGGTTCAACCGATCGAGAGACAGGCTCGACCGATCGAGAGTGGTATCTGCAGAATTTTAATTAAGCCTAAACAACAGTTCAAGCCCAAAAAAGATTAGGATTTTAGATCTACTTCTCCTAGTATATAAACTCTAAGCACGTTTTTATAAGGCTTTTTAGAGAGAGAAGAGTGTGTCTCTTTTGTATCTAGGGTTTTGTACCCAAAAATCTCTCTCATGTCTTCTACCAGTGTTATTTCATGAAGAATCTTAAGATCCGGTATTGTAGAAGTTGCTACCTTATCTAGTCATCAAAGGTGCTGATAATCTAAACTTTCAAGGGTAGTCTGGGAGTCACAAACATGAGAATTTGTGTTTCTTTATCACAAGTGTGGGTGTTTGTATTGCAAAGGCCTAATAGAGAAGGAATCTGTGGATTCGGAGCTTGCACGTGATCGTGTTAGTAAGTTCTACATGTTGTAGCAATAGAATGTTAGTAGTCTAAGTCTTATTGTAAATTTCGATTCTTTATAGTGGATTTGCTTTTTACCTTGAGAATAGCTATGTTAAATTCTCCATAGGTTTTTTACTGGGTTGGTTTTCCTGAATCATCAGATCATTGTGTTATTTATTTTTAGCTACTTTACATGATATGACTTTATTGTTTTAACCTAGATCTGAATAATAAACCTAAGTATTCACTTGATTAATTAATTAGGTTAAACAATCTAGTTTACAGGGGTCTAAAACCTAACAATGAGGAAAACCTTCCCCATGTCAACCATAATCAAGAGAAATTTACAATTAAGGGTAAAATCATTACCTAGACCCTAGCCTATAGATGAACTTACTGCATAAACTTTTTATAACTTCTAAACATTTAAACTCTTCAATTATCTAGATGCTCCATGAATGACTTACACGTGCTTCATGACCGAATCCTTTGATCGACTCTAAGAACTTCATGAAGATTTGAACTCGCAATAGTAGCATTAGGATGACTTATGGCTTCAACCTTGATATTTGTTAATCTTCAAGGATATTGTCTTCCAATCTACTTCTTGAACTCTAGTATGATGGTGAACTAGAGAAAATTAGGATTTGAACTTTTTATGTACAATAAAGTGCTCTCTCTCACATACATTTTAGTTTACCTAATATGTTCTTATATAGTATGATAATAAGTAGGGCGTAAATTAGAACTGAAATGACCAATTTCATGGGCCTATTGAGAATTTTGTTACATGAGTATGGATCTATCTAGAGATATGTTTAGAGGTGTTAAGCTGTGTGATGAGAAACTAGAAACTTCCATTTTATTGAACTAATTTGGGTCATCATCTTGAACTTGAATAAGTGCATTTGAACATAAAAAAATTCACAATTTGTCCTAATTTGCTAACACTTAAACTATTGAATGTGATAATCTCCCCTTTGTCAATTATTGACAAAACCCAATACCCAAAAAAAGAAAAGAAAAAAAGAATTATAACTCAAGATTACAAAATGATCAATTGGTCAATTAAAATATAAACTTATCAAACTCAACTAGCAGTCTCCAGAAGCCAAGTATTGAACTAAGATAACTGACTTCATAAAGCTCTATACGTGTTTTTCCACTACGACAAAAAATGTTTATTACAACAAAAAAATCGTTGCAATAACATCAAAGTCATTGCAATAGTTTATGCAAAGTGTTGCAATAAAATTTAAGGTAATAAGTTTGTGCTACAAAAAAATTTTGTTGCAGTAAGCCTTAAAAATTTTGATGTAATAATATATTTGCTATTGCAATAAACAATTTATTACTTTGAATATCTTGTAGCAATAGGCTATTATTTCATAAATTTTATTACAATAGATTGTAAAGAATTGACAAAAATAATTTGGGTTCAAATTATTGCAACGATATATTTATTGTAATAGTTAATTTTTTTATATTTTTTCTTACAATAGATTGTAAAATAATTTGAATTAGATCATTATAATAATATATCCATTGTAGTTTCATGTTTGTCATTGCAATAGATTGTAAAATAATTGATATTTTAGTTATTGCAATGTTAAATTTGTTACAATAAGCCATCTTTTTGAAATTTCTATTATAATATATCGCAAGATATATAATTGGTATCAAGTTATTACAATGGTTTCTTCAATGTAAGTTATTAAAAAAAATTGATTTCTTCAATTTAAGTTATTGCAAAAAAAATTTCTAAATTCAATTTAGTATTAAAATCTCTATTGCAACTGAAAATTATAAATTATTACAACTAATTATTATTAATGTAATAATTTACTATTTTTAAGTTACTATTGCAACGACTTTTAATTTTTAGATGTGGTATTATGTCTAATACCACTATACTAATTTTGTTGTATTAACACTTGATGTAATAGACTTATTTTGGTGTAGTGTTCGTAAAACACTAAACAAACACATTATGCATATCATAAGGAAATTATAACCGGTAATAATCAATTACAACTCAAGTCATGCTCACAAAAAACAAAGAACACACTTGCAAATATATTATCAATTGTAAGAATATGATCAATTAGTATAGCAATGTGTAACCAACTAAGGATATCAATTAAAGATAAAATTGTTAAATCAAGATTGATGTCAAGAACAGGCACAAAACCCAAAAGTACAGACCAAAAATATAGATGGCTACTCAAAGCAAATAGAACAATCTCCCCTGCAAAATGCTATACTACCCCTAAGCAAAGTAGATAAAACTCCCCTTACATAGATACATCTCCCCTAAGGCCAGCTCAAGGGATTTGGGGGCCTAAGATGACACTAAAATTTGGGCTTTCTATATATTTAATTTAATTAAATGATTTTTTTTTAGATGCATTTCTTGTTCATTTGTGAGTTGTTATCTAAAATTTTAACTTTTCTTTTTTTTGAAAAATTTCTTATTCATTTGTGAGATTTTCACCTGATTCTTTTTTATTATATTGTATATATTGCTAGTAAAAAATGATCTAAATAACCCTTTTGAGACTTGATTAATTTTTCACAATTTTTTTACAACCAATATATATATATATATATATATATATATATATATTATGATTTCACAACATTCCTAATTAGCATAGAGAATATTTAAATTTGTGATTGTGGTGGACCTATGTGTGAGTTGGTGTGTTAATTTAAGAATATTGTGAAATTATTGTGATATTTTGTTATGTCCATAGCATTAAAGTGTTATGAAAATGTTATGAACATAGCATTTTTTTAATCCATTAGCTAATATTTAGTGCCTAATTAATATTCTTATAGGTATAGAAATATTCTTATTTGTTAAAATTTAGGGGTCTTAGGCGACTGCCTAATTGGCCTAGTGGTAGGGCCAGCCCTGCAATCTCCCCAACATGTATACTCTCCCCTTATATCACAAAGCATTATCTCCTCCATCTTGTCATAAATGGACAAAGGGCACAAAACAATACACAGCTTAACTAGGGAACAAATATATAGTTTACCAACACAAAAATTGTCTAGGTGACAAAATGCCGAAGACATCATGAAAGACATAAATTTAAAAAATAAAATAAAATTGAATGCATACCATAGGTAAAAGATTGATGCAAAATATGAAAGATCAAGATAGCAAACATGAAATGGTATTTTGATCGATCAAGGGAAAATCAAGGATCAATTGAGAAAACAGAAACTCTAAATTTTTTTTTAAATAGCTCAATATAGCTAGAAGGAGTAGACACAATCGAGAAGGTCTTGATTGATCGAGAGGCGAGTCTAGAACAGATCAAGAAAACAGAAACATAATCAATTTACCAAGGAAAGCTTTCTATCGATTGAAGGGGTTGAGGGGTCGATCAAAATATGCGGAAATGCAATTATGCATAACAGTTACTACAAAATTGATGTATAAGGATGCATAAGACTCTTAAAATGCCCATGATTCAACTATATGTCAAACGATCAATACCAACTCATTCTACTTGACATGTACAACACCTCTCTCAGCAAAAATCGCTCATGTAATAAATTTTTAGGGCCATTAAATTAGAACAGACCATTCACCCAATCGTTGATCCATTTCACATTAATAGTGGAATGTATCATATGTAGCAAAACTTTGATTGTCATGTGTGAAGCAATTTGTGAGCAACTTACAAAGGTTTGTGAGGTAGTGTTGAGATCCAAAATGTGACAAGGAGCCGAGCCTGTGAATACAAAGAAAGTCCAACCCATGGGGACAAAATAAGGAGGGCTTGGGCCTTAAGTAGAAAGGAAGCCTAGCCCATAAAATAAGGACATAAAGGCCAAAAAGGGCCCAATAAGAAAAGGAAGAATAAGGAACAAGGAAGCCCGAGAAGGAAAAGGATCTGGGCTTAAGCCTAGGCAAGTCCTCCATCCTTGGGAAGCAGGTCTTCAGAAAAGCTTGGAGGATGCTGAGTAGGACATGGACATCTCAAAAGGGGGTCTAGGAACAAGGAATGCTTATTTCGAAAAGGGACAGAAAATGAAGAAAGTCCTGTCAAAGTCAAGCTCCTGGGATCCAGAAAGCAGTGATAGGGACAAATGGTGGCCTCAAGATCAATACATGATGAAAGAACCAAGGGACCTCAGGTAAGGCAGAGGACATGGAATAAAAAGAAGGTGGTCAGAAACCCTTCAAGCCCACTATAGAGAGGGAAAATTCCCGACATATCACAAGCTGACACATCATACTACCAAGTCCACAAAATACAGCCAATTACAAAGCCCCACGTACTGCTACTAGGTTTTACTATCACTACTTAGAAACCAACAGAAATTTGCCAAGTGTCATTGAAATAAAGGCATAAAACACATGCAAAAACCAATCACACATCAACGCGTGTAAGCGATAACATAAGTAGTCCAGCATCTGTAAGTGATGACATGAGCAATCCAGTATGTGTAAGCAATGACATAAGCGGACCAATCAGGTTGTGACATGTGTCACCAATCAGACTCTGCCACGTGTCGCTCACCCACCCCCAAACTCCTATAAATAGAAGTCGTCCTGAGGCATTTAAAAAAAGACCAAGGCATCTAGAGCACAAGCAGCATCAAAAAATATTTAGAAGTACTGAAACTCTGCTGGAATCAAGCCCTGAAGCCTCCAGGAACTTCAAGAACTTCGACCTCAAATGCAAGGAACATTTAAATCATAATCATCTAAACTACCTGCCTAGATATCAAAGGTCGCTGGAATCAAGCTCAATAGCCTCTAGAAACCTCAACAAATCATAAATCAACGAAGCTCTACGGATTTAAGCTTCTAAAGCCCCGAAGAACTTCCACCAAAAACCCGCAAATATGAAGGACGCATGAAGAACAAGAAGAACACATGAAGAACATGAAGAACGTGAAGAACAAATAATTTCTAACAAACTCATAGCCAGAGATTCATTGTAATTTTGTTTCAAAGATCTTCGATTCATTCTTCAGCCAAATTGAAGTATATTTGGTGTTCGAATCAAAATCACATTACCACAATTCCAATCAACAAATATTTCAAGGAGATCGAATCAGAGGATCACTCTTTTGTAATCATAGAGAATTGTACCACACATTCATTAATACAAATTCACATTTGTGAAGCTATTTTACTTATTTGACTCATCTCGAACTAAGAAATTTAGTCGTCTACAAATTCTGGCATGCCTAGTGGAACATCTCTACTTCTCATCTCATTCTCCTTCAAAGAAAGAAATCTTCATTATCTTGCTGCCAACTTCAATGGCCTCTAGCAAGAACATTCAAGCTTCAACAATAGCTACTTCAGTTAAACTTAATACGGCTACCACCAACAACTGCATTGGTGCAGTCAATTGTAGCCAACCTAAAGCTCATAATCAACTTCAATCTCAATCAACCAAGGAAGCCAAGGTCCAGACAATCATCTCCTTAGACCCTTTTACAAGAAACAAGGTCATTAACAAGGACATCTCTACCTTGGAACACCTCAAGTATGGGGGCACGTTTTCTCTCCCATCAAAGGGAACCCAAAAGATGAGATTTCACGTGCTCACTTCAAATCACTTTCTTCTCCATCATCTTGGGAAGTTGTGTCAGTCATGATGACTAACACCTCTACCATAGAAGACAAGATGGTTGAAATGGAACAAAGGGTTGTCCTGCTCACAAAAGCACTTGAAGATAAGGACCTCCAAATTGCAACTTTAATGAACAAACTCGAAGTACAAGATCTTGGTGAATCAAGTCATGTTCATAAATTCACATATGCGAAGGATGACGAAAGGAGAGAAATTGAAAACACTCCCCAACGAGATCTACTTCGGTGGCTTCGTTGTCAATCTAACAATTATAAGACATGATAACAAATACCATCTGAGCACAATATGGAGGTTCTTCTACAAGTTCTCTCACATATTCAAAACCCTACACAAAGCGCATCGACAACATGAGAATGCCAAATGGGCATCAACCCCCCAAGTTCTTGCAATTTAATGGCAAAGAAAATCCTAAGCAATACATTGCTCACTTTGTAGAAACTTGTGAGAATGCAGGAACTCAAGGAGGCCTCCTTATAAAGCAATTTGTCTGTTCGCTCAAGGGAAATGCCTTTAATTGGTATACAAACTTAGAACCTAAGTCAATCAACAGTTGGGAACAACTAGAAAGAGAATTTCTTGACCGATTCTATAGCATGCGTCGCACAGTGAGCATGATAGAGCTTACTAATACCAAACAATGGGAAAATGAGCCGATGGTTGATTATATCAATCGATGGCGTTCTTTGAGTTTGGATTGCAAGGATAGACTTTCTGAAATATCTGTTGTAGTGGTGTACATCCAAGGCATCCATTGGGGACTTCTTTACATCCTTCAAGGGATAAAGCCCCAAACATTTGAAGAGTTAGCAACTCGTGCCCATGACATGGAGTTGAGCATTGCTAGCCACGAAAATACAAAACCTCTCATACTTGAGGAAAGCAAAAAAGAAGTAAGGAAGAATGATAGGAATGCAAAAGTCAACCTCAAAGAACCAATGGCTGTTAACATTGCTGTAGTCAAGGTTCCAGGAAAAGGAGCAAAGGCAAATGAAAAATGGCTTGAAAGATGGCAAAAGAACGAAGTGCATCGTCTGACTTTTAAGGAACGTGAGCAAAAAGTATACCCGTTCCCCGATGAAGATGTGCCAAACATCTTAGAACAACTATTGCAATTGAAGCTGATTGAACTACCAGAATGCAAGCGACCAAAAGACATGGGAAAATTTGATGACCTTAACTACTGCAAATATCATCGCATTATTGGCCACCCAATCCAAAAATGCTTCTTCTTCAAAGAATAAATCATGAAGCTTGCCAAAGAAAACAAGATTGATCTAGACTTTGATGAAATTGTTGGGTCAAACCATGTGACCGTTGCTCGTGATGTACTTCCAACTCTCAGGCAGGGGGAAAATACCAACAAAGCTTACAAATTGATTGAGAATAATGGCATAAGGATTGGCCCCATCAATGGGAAGTTCCTTAAACACTTCTATGCTTGAAAATCGAGGATTGCTCCTTGGTAAGAGCTTAAACTGCCCACTGCAATGCTGCAAGGGTACATGATGTCTTCCCATTACCTTTAAAAGCGTATGAATAAATAAAAAAACAAACAAAAAAAAAACAAAAAAAAAAAAACAAAAAAACAAAAATCTTTTTGAACTACGTAATGACTTGATCCCTCTCCGAGGTACGTAGGCAGCTTAGTACTTTTCACTAAGTTCAATCACATGTAAAGAAGAAGGATTGCGAGTCTAGCTTGAGGAGTTTTTCAAAGGTCATCAATAAGGTTTTAAGGTCCCTTTGGTTGGCAAGGCATTGCTTAAGGACAGTCAACTTCTCAATATGATGATTAAAGGTCGTTGTAGTAGAAAATGAAGACTGTAAGGAATTGACATTGCTTAACTTTCCTTGAAATGATGGTGAACATAAGTTGATGCTTGGTTGTGGAGTAAAATAAAATCTCTAACTTCTTTTGCAAGAAATGAAGTCTGCATGGCATTGCCCATCTTCTATGGACATTCTCTCACGTTTCTGAAGTATGCTTTGCATCACTTATCACCTGGGGGCATCTTCTTGTACCTTGCAAGTCTAAGCTATGTCGTCTCTCTTCTAGGTTGTGCCACTTCATAGCTCTGAAATATGAACTACATCATCTCCCTTCTGAGTGGTGTCGTTTCACATCATGCCTCTAAAATCTGGACGACGTCAACTTCCTCTAGAATGATGAAAGATTATATATCCGAAGTCGGTGTTGCATCATCTCTCCTCTATGGGCATGTTCGTGCAATGTCAAAATTCTTGGTGGCATGTTTCGACATCTTCAAAGTCTTGGCAGCATGCTCTGGCATCTTCAAAGTATTGACGTCATTTTTTTCCCCGCATCTTCAAAGTCTTAATAGGGACTCCTTGCATCTTCAAGATTTTGTTGGCAACTCCTTGCATCTTCAACGTCTTGTTGGCATCACTGAAATCTTGATGTCTGGCTACAATGCTATGCATCCTCGATGTCTAAGCTATATTGCCTCTGAATATTAGTGCAACTTCAGTGCAAGTGCAAGTGGCAAAGATGAATGATGACACGACTTCAGTACAACTTCATTACAAAGACAAATGATGGTGCGACTTCATAGCAGATGCAAGTGCAAATATTGCTTCGGTAGACACAGTAAGGGTGATGCTTCAATACAAATTCAAGTGTTGGTGCAGCTTAATTGCCAAGACAAAGGCCAGTATAACTTCACAGTCAAGTACTAGTAATAGCATCATTGAATCATGAACACCTTTGATAACATTGTTGCCTAGATGACTATTGCTATGAGAATGTCAAGGATGGAGACAAACATCACTATAAGAACGTTGTGTTCAATGAAATGTAAAGCCACCAAATAAAGATGAACACCAGGCTAAGAATGTTGGTGTAAAGCTTGAGGTTAAAGCCCAAAGAATAAGGAAAGCCTGTTGCATAACAAAAAAAAAAAAAAGCAACAACAAAGAACTTGTCAGAAGAAAATCTCATGGCACGTCTAAAAAAAAAAGAGGGGGTTAGTACATACAAAGCATAAATTTAAAATAAAAAATAAAAAGCATAATTTCTCTACACTTAGAGTATCATGCTACCCACTAAAGACTATGCTTGTACAATTTAATGCATACCCCGGGTGGCTTTATATAGAAAACTTTTGAGATTAAAAAAAAAAAAAAAGTAGGTAAGCCATTAAATGCTGCCACCAAACAAATAATGTTTAAAGTCAGACTTTGCAACTCGAATGCACTCAAAGTCAAAGAAAACTGTACCAAACCTTAAAAAAAGGAGTAAGTGCCCATGAATGGATCATGTTGTCAGAAACAAACTATTGCACTAGACCTCAGAAAGGGCTTATAAGTTTACACAGAGTAATGTGTCATCTAGAAGAGACTATTGCACTTGGATGAAAGACAAAACAGACATCACAGAAGTCTTCTACGACCTTTGATCTACCAAACTTGAAAATTCCAGGTCCAGATGCCCGGCCATGCACTACCACGTGTTGCCAAAAGCTTCAAAGATCACGGCTTACTCCTTCACATTCATACAAGTCCAGACCTCACTTTACGAAGGTAGCATTACCACTCGATCCAGCGGCCCTCGATGTACAAAACACAGAAAGTTCATCAACAATGGAGCCACCATGCACCGCCACAAACTCGCAATGACCAACGATTTAGTCTTTCAAAATCTGCCTAAACCAGTTCACAATTTCACAAAGCCAACAACACAGAAAATCTTCTAGGGACTTTGAACTACAAAACCCAGAAAAGCCGTCCACAGTGGAGCCATAACGCGCTGCCACGTGTAGCCACAAATTCCCAACGACCCGCAGATTTCTATTTCAAATCTGCGCAAATCTGAGAAAGATTTTGTAAAGTTGTTATTTACAACTATGTAATTATTATCAATCGTTTATACCCTGTATATTGTGTGTGATTTGTTGTAAGGGTTGTGTGATAGAGAGAGAGTGTGAAAACTCAAGCATTTGGAGGCTGAAGAATTCTCGCGAGTATGTCACGACTTAGCTTCCCGCGAAGTGAAACATGTGCCCTGCACATGCTGGAATGCGATGAGTCAGGCTAGGTGGAGACAGCTGTGTCTCGCGAGTATCTCGCGGGTAAGGCCTTCCTGCGAGACACCCGCGAGGCTATCTGTTCTGCCAGCCTGTACTGAATGACTCACACTTTTTGTGCATATCCTATATATACCCTCATTACCCACAAATGTTGAGGAATGCTTCAGAGAGAAAAACCCTAGCCAAACACATTGAGAATTAGAGATTGTCATCCCCACCTTTCTCTATACACTTGCTTGTGGTATCTCCTCAACCCTTCCCTCTCCATTTCTGCACCATTGAGAGGTTGATAGCCCAAACACTTACCACACCCTTTGAGAGTGCTGTGTGACGTTTTGGTGCTGCTGGGAAGCATTGGAAGAAGCCTGGAATGGCAGATGCAACATGGAGCTTGTTGCGGGATCCGGGGTGCTAGACAAGACACGGTTCCAAGAAGCCTTGTTGGAGTAGGAGCTCGGAGGGCTTAGGTACATCGAGTAGATTAGGCTTGGAGGGTCTCTTGCTAACCCATGTATCCCAACTGATTGTCTAGTGGATCGATTTCCGCTTGGAGGGTGGCGGAGAGGTTTTTCGCCGAGTTCTTCGGTTTCCTCTTCGAGAACACGTCTCTGTTTTTTCTGTGTTTGCATCCTTCTTCCCTACTTTTGTTTATTCCATTATACTGCTGTGTTGCTTAGTTTATGGATTAGAGTAGCTTATTTGTTTATCCGCTCGCTTTTATACTATTCCGCACTTAGTCTTAAGTTAGTGTAAAATCTATCGAGCCGTAAGTTTAATTGGGGGGGTCTAAATTGCTCTTGTGTTTTCAACACATTTTCGAGCTTTCAGATTTTACAAAACCGATGCCACTACTAGATCCATCGGCCCAAGATCTACAAAACCTAAAAATTTTAGGTCAAGAATCCGAGACATGCACCTCAACGTGCTACCAGATGCTTCGGAGATCCCAACATCAAGTTCACGTGCTCCCACGTGCCACCCTCAACATTCACGCACTCATATGCGCTAGTAGAATTTTCACGCGCTTACACGCATCAAATAGGTGTGTGATGTTAGCAATGACGTCATCCTCCACTGGTTTGAACGGTTCCTTAGACCCGACCCGAATCCGTGACCGGTCCGAACCGCCTGCCAAAAAAAAAAAAAAAAAGGCTTTGACCAAGTTGGATCTTTGACTTTGACCAAAAAGTCAAAATTTTCAAAACAGACCTGTCCCACTCAGTTTTTCGAGTACATTCCAATTTTGGGATCTGTTTCTTCATTCGAAACTCGAAAATTGTGCAAACGTCCAATTTCCAAAAAATTGACTTTTGCATAAATCTTGACCAAAAAGTTAAAAATTTCAAAACGAACCTGTCCCACTCAGTTTTTCACGTACATTCCAATTTTGGAGTCTGCTCCGTCATTTGGGGCTTGGAAATTGCACAAATGACTCAATTCTGAGATAGTTGACTTTTGTGTTAAAGTCG
The DNA here is from genome assembly GCA_019022515.1 of Quercus aquifolioides. Classification (NCBI taxonomy): domain Eukaryota; kingdom Viridiplantae; phylum Streptophyta; class Magnoliopsida; order Fagales; family Fagaceae; genus Quercus; species Quercus aquifolioides. Next base: position 26,858,423 of record CM032332.1, on the reverse strand, counting down.
ACCCAAAGTCAAGATTTTCAAGATAGACTTGTCTTGCCCAGTTTTTCGTGACTTGGAAATCACCAATCTAACCCCCATCTCTGAAGTACTGATAGTGTCCAAAACTTAAGATCCCAAGATCAAAATTTGAGATTCATCCATGTAGTTTGGATCCCCTCAGGGTTATCCTTTAGACTTCATCAAGGCTTCTGTTTTAAAGAACAGATGAACTCTCACAGGTGTGTCTTAAACTTGAAATTACATTGAGTCACTACTTCAGCCTACCATTCCCGTTCGGTGCCTACCGATCTCCCACCTACCATTCTCGTTCGGTGCCTACCATTCTTACCAAAAATTCTCATCCACCATTCTCAACTACCTATCTACCGTTCTTCATCTCTCCGATATAAATAGAAGGGTCAGATTCATTGATAACTCATCAAGAAAAACACACTAAATCATGAAACGAAGATTTGTTTCTCACAGCCATTTCTCACAAATTAACAAGTCCTCTTTCTCACAGCCATTTCTCACTATAGCCTTATCATTCTCAACACCTAGCAACCAATATTGCTTCATAATCAGTTTGAAATCAACCCTCTCATGGTTCAGTAGAAACCTTCCTCACAATATCATTATAGTTTTGAGATCCAAACAAATTTTGTTTCTCCACTTAACGACCACATTTGTCCATAAAATTACTCATAACAAGGCTAGTATCGTTGTTCCATGCATCCTCGAACTTGGTTGGCAGGAAATCTAAGTCCAACAAAGACACTTATTTCTAAGCTCAGGGACCCCGTAGTCTCTCTCTAATTGCTTGGTCTTCCAACAGAAGCAATGGTTCGGAACAAACAGTAACTTGGCTGGTTTCTAAAACCAGGAGCACAAGTTAGCTCCATCTTTCACTTTCTGTGCTTTTCCAACAAGTGGCACTAGGTGAAGGTGGTAAAAAGTGTTGGGGTATCCTACAAATTTTCCCCCATCCAACACTTACGATGACCTCCAAGGTACCAGCTCATTAGAATTCAACCTTTGGTGTCGGTAAATGGTCGCCAAAGCCTCATTCCATGTTCCCACTAGCATGGGGCCCAAAGGTCATCGTTGTTCGTACCTCAGAACACACTTTTCTGGAATTACTCCAACTTAAATTCCACTTGAAGTATTTCAGAAAGTACTCTTCTGAAATTACTTCAACTAAACGTCCGTCGACATGGTCCCATCACACAGGCGCATTCAATGACTTGCCGCCAGACCTCAGTCAGCATGCAGTCAGTCCCGTATCCCAAAGAATACTCCCCAGAAACATCTACACCAGAAGGTCCCCAACGTACAGGACCAGCGCCATGGTGTCATATGTTTCACCCATTCACTTCATCTTCATCGCCATCTTCTTCACCCCCACCATCAGCATACCCAGAATCCATAAGCTTCTGAAATTACCTTAACTTAACCTGAGTGATACGATAACACATGCGCACTCAACCACTTTTCCGAAGTATATTCTTCCGAGATAACTTCACCAAGAGTTCTTAAAAGTGCGAGGCTAGCCCCATGACTCTGCATGCTGTACCCAGCCAATATCCTCGACTTTTCCCCATCTTCTACATCCTATGATCGCCGCTAACGATCTAAAATACTCTTATGAAATTACCTCAGCTTAACCTCTGCTGAAATGATTCAATCTCACAAGTACATCCAACTACTAGCAAATAACTTTTAGCCTCACTAACCCACTTCTAGTACCATGGAACATTCTTTTGAAATTACTTCAACTTAACCTCTGTTGAGAAGTCTCGGTCACACAAGTACATTCAAATACTCGCAGACCGCTTTTCAGTCTCATCAAAGCCTTTCATATGGCTGAGTCTACTCTTCAGAAATTATCTCATCCTGCTGAAAGCTTCACCACCTTCAACTACTTCACTTGAAGAGTCAAGTGTAAAAATCCATTTTCGAAACTCATTCCCGCACCACACTCCGAAACTATGTGCGTGAATGAGTCTCGAGAGGGCATTTGTAGAGAGGGAAAATTCCCGACCTATCACAAGCTAACACATCATACTACCAAGTCCACAAAATACAGACAATTACAAAGTGCCACATACTATTACTAGGTTTTGCTATCACTACTCAGAAACCAACAGAAATTTGCCAAGTGTCATTGAAATAGAGGCATAAAATGCATGCAAAAACCAATCACACATCAGCGCGTGTAAGCAATGACATAAGCAGTCCAGCACGTGTAAGCGATGACATGAGCAATCCAGCACGTGTAAGCAACGACATAAGCGGACCAATCAAGCTGTGACATGTGTCACCAATCAAACTCCGCCATGTGTCGCTCACCCACCCCCAAACTCCTATAAATAGAAGCCTTCTTGAGGCATTTAAAAGAAGACCAAGCCATCTAGAGCACAAGCAGCATCAAAGAAGATTCAGATATACTGAAACTTTGCTAGAATCAAGCCCTAAAGCCTCTAGGAACTTCAAGAACTTCGACCTCAAATGTAAGGAACATTCAAATCAGAATAATCTAAACTACCTGCCTAGATCTCAAAGGTCGCTAGAATCAAGCTTAAAAGCCTCTAGAAACCTCAACAAATCACAAATCAGCCAAACTTTACGGATTCAAGCCTCCAAAGCCCCGAAGAACTTCCACCACAAACCTTCAAATACGAAGAACATTCAAAGAGGAATCATCCAAATCATATTCTTAGATCTCAAAGTTCACTGGAATCAAGCTCAAAAGCCTCCAAAAACCTCAACAAATCATAAATTAGCGAAGCCCTATGGATTCAAGCCTTCAAAGCCCCGAAGAACTTCCACAAAAAACCCTCAAATACGAAGAACGCATGAAGAACAAGAAGAACACATGAAAAACATGAAGAATGTGAAGAACAAAGAATTTCTAACAAACTTATAGCCAGAGATTCATTGTAATTCTATTTCAAAGATCTTCGATCCATTCTTTAGCCAAATTGAAGTATATTTGGTGTTCGAATCAAAATCACATTACCACAATTCCAATCAACAAATCTTTCAAGGAGATCGAATCAGATGATCACTCTTTCATAATCACAGAAAATTGTACCACACATTCATCAATACAAATTCACATTTGTGAAACTATTTTACTTATTTGACTCATTTCGAACAAATAAATTTAGTCATCTACACCCACCATTTGCAGGAAGGAATCCATCCCATTTCTAGGAAAGATCAAATTATGAGAAGTCAACGTCAAGGTCTTAGGGCCTTTGAAGTGTCCTTTTTAGGCCTTGGAGGAAGAATAAGAAGCATTAACTTCAGAAAGGAATCTGGATTTACCCAAGAAAGGAGCTCCCACGAGTGGAAAATCAATAGATAAACTTTCAAGTATTAGTTTCTAGGAAGGCAAAAAAAGAAGAAATAAAGAAATGACTAGCCACCAATGTCTTAGACAAAGTAGTGACTCAAGTACATAGAAGGACAAAGGGAAAGAATAGTAATTTGAAGAGCCCTCCAAGAGCACTATAAAGGGGGAGCCTAAGGTGAAAGAAGGGGGCATTAAAACACAAGTGATTAGGAGAGAAAATACAAGAAAAAGAGTCTTAAGTTTCTTTAAGCTTTTAATTGATCTCATTAAGAGAAAAGAGGCATTGTAAAAGGTCCTATGGCAAAATACGTAAGGAGCCACTCGGATTCAAAGGGACTCAAGTCTGTGATCTTTGAGCTTTATTGAACCTTGTAGAGTATCCTCGTAGAGTAGGACCTAATGTACTCTAATACTTGACTTAATAAAAAGTAATACATCTTCTTTGAGGAATTCACAATCACCATCCTTTATTGTTTACTTTGCATTGTGTATTTGTTGTTCCTTATTATTTGCTCAACCAATATATATGTGTAGTGGAGTTCATTTGTCTTGTACACAGGTTGGTTCGTACAAGAGCTCAAGAGGGTCGCGGTAAGCTAAGCCCAGTCCAACCAATATCCACTCATCCCCTTTTGGTGATCCAGGATCCTCAATCAGTACTAGGCCTGGAAACTATCAATAAAACAAGAGGACCCATAGGTAGCTAAACTAAGGCCATACAAGAAACCAGGTATACGAACCTCACATCCTATATCACTACAGTTTAACAGGCACTATCATCCTTCAAGGTACATCTTATAACTCCCTTTACTATTTGTCTTCTTAAAATCCCTTTTACTTAGTTTATAAGCACTGATGCTTTCATTAAGCGTGAGGGTAATTTACCTTTCGGATACTAGTGGTAGGTAAATATTTATGTCTTTCTCATTGTTAAGAATATAAAGTGAGAAAGAAAGACTGAATAGTCTGTATATTCTGTGTAAAGAATAATGTACAATAGAGAGCCTTATATAGGCTAGGTATGTGTGCAGTACAAGTAATATGAGTAAACTACAATTACAGTATACTGGGCTAAGCCCAATGGGCTAATCTAGTCTAAGCTATACACTAACATCCCCCCTCAAACTCGAGGTGGTAAGGAGGAAGCCAACTAGAGTTTGGATATAAGATCTCGAAGACGACCAAGCAGGTGAGTCTTGATGAAGATATCAGTAGGCTGGTCAACAGAGGAGATGGAGAACAACTTGAGATTTCCTTGCTTGAGATGCTGGCGAGTGATGTGGCAATTGATCTCAATGTGCTTAGTGCGTTCATGGAAGATAGCATTATGAACAATGTAGATAACACTACAATTGTCACAATAAAGAGGAGTGGCAGTGGGTTGTGGAGCATCCATGTCAACCAAGAGCCAGCGAAGCCAGACAATCTTGCAGGTGGTGTCGACAAGGGCACGATACTCAGCCTTAGTACTAGAATGGAAAACCACATCCTGCTTCTTGCTACGCAACGAGACAAAAGAAGTACTCAATAGGAAACAGAAACATGTGATAGAGCATCAATCAGTCGGATCACCTACCCAGTCCGCATCTGAATTAGCATGAAGCTCGAGAGAAGACCGAAAGGAGTAGTGGAGACCATGATAATTGACATATCGGAGAATTCGAAAAATAGCAGCATAGTGGACAGAACGAGGGGCATCCATGAACTTACTAACCATACCCACGACATGGGAAATATTCGGACGAGTAACAATGAGATAGATCAGACTACTAACCAACTGACGATAGCGAGTAGCATCAAATATAGGTTCACCATCCAAGGGCATGAGCTTAGCATTGTATTCCAAGGGAGTGGAAACGGTCTTGTTGTCAGTGATATCGGCTTTGGAGAGAAGATCAAAAGCATATTTAGCTTGGGAAAGATAGTATCCATTAGAGGGTGAGGTAACCTCAAGCTCAAAAAAATAGCTGAGAGTGCTCAGATCTTTCATCTCAAAATGCTGACAAAGGAAGTGCTGAATAGAGAAAATACTTGCAGAATCGTCTCTAGTAATAATCATATCATCAACATAAAGAAGAATAAGAGTGATGCCAGTAGAGGATCTTCGGACAAAGAGAGCAGTGTCATGAGGACTTGAAGTGAAACCCTGCTGAGCAACAACTGAGCTAAACTTTTCAAACCAAGTTCGAGGAGCTTGCTTGAGGCCATAAAGAGCACGACAAAGGCGACAAACTTGACTGCTTGAGTATGGATAGCCAGGGGGTGGTTGCATGTACACTTCTTCTTGGAGGTCTCTATTGAGGAAAGCATTCTTCACATCCATTTGATAAAGAGGCCAACGACGAACAACAGCCACAACAATGAGACATTTAATAGATGTAAGGCGAGCAACAGAAGCAAATGTTTCCTCATAGTCAATGCCATAATTCTGAGTAAAGCCCTTGGCAACGAGGCGAGCCTTGTATCGTTCAACAGATCCATTAGCCTTGGTCTTGATCTTGTAAACCCACTTACAACCTACTACAGACTGACCAGGAGGCAAATCAACCATATCCCAAGTGTGATTCTTATGAAGGGCATCTAGTTCTTTGTTCATAGCTTGCTACCAAAGAGGGTTAGTATAGGCCTCATGATAAGTGTGGTTCATAGAGGGTGGCAAGAGGGCAAGAGCAAAAAAGCAATGATAATCATTGAGATAAAGGGGAGGAATGCTTACCCGGGTGGAATGACGAAGTTCAAGACCAACAGGAGACTCAGGAGAAGGTGGTGCCACAGGATCCAAGATAGGCAGGTCATATGCCGGGGACGAAACCGAAGATGAGTCATCTGGAGAGGCAGCCGAGGTTGAAGAATCCTCCACAAGTTCAGGATAGAGAGGGAGGAAAAGATCAGTAAAAATGGGAGACTCTGAGGAAAGGGACACAGGAAACTGCTGAAGACTCAAAACTCAACATGACAAGAGACACGAAGGTGATGAGAAATGGGATCATAGCAGCGAAACCCCTTTTGAGATACACCATAACCAAGGAAACAACAAAGACGAGCACGAGGTTGGAGCTTTGTTCGTTCATGAGGAGGAAGAGAAACAAAGCAAGCATAACCAACAACTCGAAGAGAAGAGTAGTTAAGGGTTTGACCATAGAGAAGCTCGAATGGTGATTTGTTGTGTGTAGTTGGTGAAGGAATACGATTAATAGTGTACACAGCAGTGAGTGCGGCCTCACCCCAAAAGCGCTCAGGAAGAGAGGCAGAAATTAGAAGGGTACGGACAACATCAAGAATGTGACGATGTTTTCATTCTGCATGACCATTTTGTTGAGAGGTGTAAGGACAAGACCGCTGAGGAAGGGTACCATGACTGTCTAAAAAGGATAGGAAAGATTTATCATTATATTCTTGAGCATTATCTGATCGAAAGACTTTGATGGTGCGATTAAACTGTGTTTTAATCATTTTATGAAATGTTTGGTAAATAGACACAAGTTCAGACCTAAGGTGAAGCAAATAAATCCAAGTATATCGAGAAAAATCATCCACAAATATGACAAAATATTTAGATCCCCCCTCAATGGGAACAGGTGCAGGACCCCAAATATCAGAATGTATAACATCAAAAGGTGCAGAAGAAAATGAGTCACTATTATTAAAGGGCAATTTTCTTTGTTTGCCAAAACGACAAGAAGTACAATAAAAAATTTGAAATTGAACTGAACCTAAATGACTTTGAGAAGCTAACAATTGAAGATGAGATAAGGATGGATGACCAAGACGAGCATGTCATAGATCAAGTGAAGGGGTAACAGTGGTAGCAGCTACAGAAACAACTTGTGAAGGAATCTTCAAGTCATGAACCTCAAACATGCGACCATCCTTACAGCCTATCCCAAACACTTGACCCATCTAGGGATCCTGCACATCCATACCATGATTAGTAAATAGAAGATTTATGCCTAATTTACAAAGTTGACCAACAAAAAGCAAATTGAGGGATAACTTTGGGATATGAAAAGTGTCACTAAGGGATAAAGAAGGAGAAGAGATTGTTCCTTTATGAATAACAGGCATAAGAGTTCCATCAGCAGTGTAAATGGTGATTGGATGTTCTAAGGGTGTCTTATCAAAAAATTGGGATTCATCAGGAGTCATATGGTTACAACATGCAGTATCAAAAAACCAAGGTTGTTTACCTGAGGTGATAGAAAGGGCAGTGAAAGTGCGGGATAAAACCTGTTGAACTACTGCCTCAATATCAGCCGTAGTAAGTGAGGAAGCCAAAGATGGACCTGTAGGAACCAATGGATCTGAAGGACACACAACAGCTGCCCGAGGAAGAGAAGCTTTATTCTGCTCTTGCATAAATTTCTGCAGTTTGCGACAAACTGAAATGTCATGACCTTTGGCACAGTAAAACTCGCAGTGAGTACCTTTGGAAGACTAAGAGGTGGGACGCCCAGAGTTAATTCGTAGAGGAGTAGTGAATGCAACAATGGGAGGCTGTGGAGATAGTGTAGCCAATACATGATCAGATGATGACATGTGATGAGTAGGCCGACGGTTCTCCTCAGAAATGAGCTCCTTGACTGCAGCATCAAGAGAAGGAGTAGGAGACCGGCTAAGCAGGGAAACCCTAGTAGGCTCGAAATCCTCACGTAAACCCATCATGAAGTGCATAAATTTATGGCGATCTTGATATTTGACAAAGATCTCAATGTCTTTAGAACACACTAGTGGAGGATCTACAGCAGAGAGTTGTTTCCACATAGTAGAAGTCTAAGAATAAAAATAAAAAAATAGACTGACCTGTTTATTAGCACATTTGATAAAGCTTTGATTCAATGTGGAACTCCAGGCTTGAATCATTAGTACAATTATAACAATCGGCCATAAATTTCCAAGCAGCCTCAATAGTCTCAAATGGGGAAGAAGATTATGAATGGAGGGAATAGAAGTATTGATAAATCAAGACAAGATCTTACTCTGAATACTCTCCCATTCCTCTAGGCATTCTTCATAATCATCTGTTGTAACAGCAGTCTTGGAGGCATCTTCAGTAGCTGTGGCTTTGGACTTAGGGTTTGGTACTTTCTTAGGAATTGAACCAGTCACATAGTTTATGAAACTTGAGAAAGACAGTCATATTCTGATACCATGCATGATAGATAGCAGGATCATCCAACATAATGGTGATAGGACGAATGATATCTCGTTTGTTTTGTTGAGCCATAATGAGAAAAATGACCAAAAATTGGGATTTAGAAACCTCAAATGAAGAAACAGAGCTTAAAATCGAAATCTACACGAAAAACTAAGCAAGACAGGCCCTATTGAAAAATTTTGACTTTGGCTAAAAGTCAACACAAAAGTCAATAGTCAACAGTGCTGTCAATGGTCAAAGTCAACTGCTGATGTCACTAGGGCTGACATGGCGAAGCGGTAGTGAATAGCGCGTGGGCGTGGGAGCACATGAGATTGGGCGGTGGCGCATGTAGGCGGGTGGGCGCGTGTTACTACGAGACCGAACCTTCTGATGGCGCGTGTAGTTCCAAATGGAGGTGATTCGTGTTGGGTTTTTCTCTGAATTGTGCGATCTATCAATCTGTGCTCTCAGTTTGGTAAGCTAATGGATAGAAAGACTGGATCTGAGAGTTTTTGGTGTTGTGGGTTTGACGGCAATAACTTGCTTCTGATAGTGGGCACTTGACAAAGGCAAGGGCAGCAGAAAGACGTCGAAGAAGACCACAGGTGCCAGAAAGTCAGAGCATTGGCTCTGATACCATATTAAGAATATAAAGTGAGAGAGAAAGACTGAATAGTCTGTATATTCTGTGTAAAGAATAATGTACAATAGAGCTGTAAGGCTAGGTATGTGTGCAATATAAGTAATATGAGTAAACTACAAGTACAGTATACTGGGCTAAGCCCAATAAGCTAATCTAGTCTAAGTTATACACTAACACTCATAAAATATTTTTAGTGTTCCGTCAAAGCAAGTGATATGGAAACAAACCTAACATGATCGATTACTGGCAAACATGCACACAAGTCCACCAAACTAGGCTCAACTAAGCATTAAGATTCAAAGCTACAAGTGGTACACAGACATAGACACAATGTTTTATGGTCCGCCAAGGGGTATAAAAACACAACACATTGTTTTTTGTTTTTTATTTTATTATTATTATTTATTTTGACCAAGAACCAAAAGAAACAAGCACAATACTAAATTAAAGAAATGCAAACGTAATGCATAAAGAAAAACATGCAGTAGTGTACGCAAATGATTCCTAAACTGATTATGCATGAAGTGCAGTCAAGGAATCAAGAAGGAATGTCCTAGTTTAAATTGGAAGAATTCAAAAGATGCTCAATTCTTGGAATCATTCTTCACTCACAGAGCTCCAGTTAGATGAAAATTAAGCATTCAAGAATCAATGGAGCAACCAGTTTTGAGGAAGGATCCCTTACAATTGAATCCTCTAACTCTCTCCCATTTATAGTTGGGTGTATGACATATGACATTTATTTCATTTTTATATGCCACATATCTTACATTTAAATAAAAATTGAACAATATTAGAGGATTCAATGGGAAGATCTTATCCCATCGAACACTGTTTGTTTTTATATTAACATTTTCTGAAAAATAAATCATTTTTCAAAAAGTATTTTCTAGAAAACCATCTTATTTTTCTATGCTTGGTAGTAATCTTAAAATGAACTGAAAAATTATCTTTAAACTTCTCTTATTTAGCTACATGTGAGATAGATTATAAAGTTGTTTTTCAAAAAATTTTAACGGAATTTTTTTTTTTTTTTTTTTTTATCTCATGTCAAGCTAAATAAGAGAAGTTAAAAGGTAATCTTTTTTTAACCTTTTCTTTTAAATTTTTTTATAAATTACCAAACACAAAAAAATACAAAAACCATCTTCACATAAAAATTTTCATTGAAACAAGCAAAACATAAATAATAACAACAATGACCGGGTTTCATATAAAGTCTAAATATTTATAATTGCTTAAGTTGAAAGGTGTAGGAGGAAAAGGATTAAAAATCCTAATCCTAGAGTATGCGGCTACATACGGAAGAACAAACAAAATTTAAAACAAGTCTACAACAGCTTCATTACGGACAATGTATGTTTAACATATGACTTCTGTAGTTAACATATGACTTCTGTAGTGGACCTAAACAGCGAAAGATGGATGCAGCAGGGAATCTTCATAAAATCTCAAAGGTCAGAATTTTAGCCCATTATTCAGTTATTCTTGATTGTAGTTGCAACATTACTAATTAATTTTTTGTATTTAAATTTTATTACATATATTTTGATTTTTTTTTGAATAAATAGTAATTAGAATACACGAAAATAGTAATATTAGTGTTTTAAATCAGATTTATAATACATTACATAATCAAAGTACAATTGTAGCTAATCTATTTAGCTGTAGCTAATTCATTTAATTTTATTTTATTGTAACACAATTAATCTTATTTGACATACTCATAACAATTTTTATTTTTTTAAGACAATCTAAAGTTTCAATTGGGCTATTCACTAAATATTTCATGGGCCTTTTGGAGGTATGCAAAAAAGGAGGCCATGGCACCCCTTGACTTAGTCCTAAATCAATCGTACTTTAAAAAATAAAAAAAAAGTTTCAACCTATTATGTCCGCTCCTGATGATAGCTCTTTATGTAATTGATTAATACATTTTTGTTCCCTTTAATTACTCTTATATCATATGTGGGGGCATATTTTGCTTCAAGGAAACTTTAACCAAACTAGTGGTACTCTAATGCCATTGGTTCATGCCTTATAAGGTAGAAAGAGGAAAGAAATTCTTCCAATGTGGGACAAAAGCAAAATTTGCCTAAGGAGTACTCATAAGTTTCCTTGAAGCAAAAAATGCCCCCACATCATACATAAATCCATTAAATTAAAGTGTATTTAATGTATACTATACGTTGGACAAAATTTAGGTACAGTACCTTAGGTGTTATTCCTTAGGTTCCTCTTTTAAAATTCAGTTATGTGTGTAGGCACAAGGGAAAGAGGTGTCGGAGTCGCCACCTAGTTATATAGTCTAGGAACCATGAATATAGCGTCCTTTTAAAGAAGAACCTTTGGTCTTATACTACCAAAGTATGAGTTTGGAGTTTAGGTACGCTCTTGGGAAAGTGTTAGGCACTCAAGATCGCCCAACACTAAGGTTGGCCTTCCATCATTGTGTCTTACGTCCTAACCTTATTAAAAACATGTTCAACACTTGCATCTATACTCGCACACACACACTAGCATACATCTAAGCATACAATCATGGCATCATTCACCCCAAAACACATATCCATCCTTAAAGCAAAAGAGAGCCAAACAGTAAGGAAACCCTAGCATTCATCTAACATATGAAAAACCCTATCCTGCATCTACAACAAGGCAGCAAGCATATCATCATTGCAAGGCAAACATATTACAAACCCTAATCATACATCTAAGCATGTTCCATCATATTATCAAAGTGAAACCCTAACACAAATGCATGGACATTGTTAATGCATGACTTACCCTTTATTTACCTCTCAGTAGCACAACACCTATGGTATCAATGCATGAACATGTGAATGAATGACATTAAAACTAAGAAACCCTAATCTAAACATGTGATAAGAAACAAACATGTTAAAAGATAAACAACAATTATGGGTTTAAAACATATGAAAAAGAGGCTACACAAAACAAACATGTGAATGCAGAAACAAAACAAACAAAAAATTAAGGTTTCTGGGTAACGGCATCACGCATGCTAGAACAGGTTTGCGTATGCATGAGTTCAGCCTGCGGGCGCATGCTAGATCATGCGTACGCAGATCTTTACCCAAAAAACCTAATTAGCACAAATACAAAGCAGAAGCCAAACAAAATAGAAAAATGTAAATCTAGAAACCTAACATGCTTAAAAACATGAAGAAAACCTAAAACTAACCTAGACAAACATATATAAACATAAACTAAACGAAAAAACAGATTAAAGAAAAGATTAAAGGTTGAAAAGAAAAAGAAAAGTTCAAAAGAATACCTTAAAGCAAAAGCTCCTAGGCTTATTTTTTACCGTTTCCCTCAGTCAAATCTATCACAATTCAATAAAATAGTGATTAGTAATCTTAAACTCAAAGGATTGGGACAAGAAAATGTCTCAATCTAATAAAAAAGACTTGAAGGTGTTTTGTGAAAAACTCCCTTTTGATTTACTATTTTCTAGTGAATCTTAGGTTTTTCCCTTTGGGATTTCTATGTGTTTTAAAAATGTATCATGTAAGACTTTTTATAGTTGAAAAAATAGGGTTTGGAACGGCTCCCAGACAATATGAGACTCATTCCAAACCTTAGCCATTATTTCAGAAAACTTGTCTTTCATGTGCTTTTGAAAGCCTAGCTGTGTACGCAAGAATGTGCCTGCGTACGCAAGAATGTGCATGCGTACGCATGCTTTAGCTAGTGCACGCAAGCTACGACTCACATACACAGGCCGAGGGCCACTCTAGTCTTTTAATTTTCCAAAAATAGATTTTTGCTCATTTAAAAGGTTATATTTTCCATTTTAACACTCTTCAAATCATTTTAAGATCTAATTGGTCTCTCAACTGGCCTTGAGCCTTAGAGTTCGAGCATCATTGGGGAATGGGGGCCCAAGTCGTAAGAGGTACAAAATGCGGTGTCTACAATGTAACTCTTTTCTCATGAGATGAAACTGTATTTTTTGTTAAATAGTCACATAGCTGAATTTTAAAAAGAGAACTTAAGAAACAACACCTAAGTTTTTTTTTTTTTTTAAGAAACAAACACATATACACACAAGGGAGAGGGAAGGAGGTTTTAACATAAAAGTACACCATAACCTAAATAATAACACCTAAGTACTATACATAAGTTTTGCCCATTTAATTATATATATATATATTTTTTAAATTGACTTGTATATTTTTAGACATATTAAGACTTACTTTTTTTTATGCAAAGATGTAAAGACTTACTTCATGTAAATATTTTTATTTACGTAAGAAAATATCATATATTAAATCAAAACTACAAACATTTTTCGTGTATAAGCAATAAATAAATATAATATATATTAACACGTGTGTGTTATTCTTTGCTATAGAGGCCTAGAGTCGACGGTCCATACATTAGTGGTTTGGGCTAAAAAAATCTCAAAGATAGCTTAGCTACTACGACAGATTTTTGTTCACCGCAAATTAGAAGAGAATTATATAATCTTCAGAGAGTGTGTGTATATATATGCATTGCTTTTTGCCACTCTTGGTAAGGAGGATTTAGATAAGACAGTGATGGGTGTCCTTTAAATTCATTGGCAGTGAGTTTCAGATTTATTGGTCTTCATGTTATCAATTTACAATCTCGAGGTGTTTTCATCGTAATTATATATACCTTTGAGTTGATAATTACTATGGCGGATCCAAGGAGATAGATGATGAACAATAGGGCAAGATTGAAATTAGGCGCACACTGCACACCTATCTACATCATGCAGTTGATGAGATTATATATCCTGGCCTGAAAGCTGAAGCCAACTAGGGTTTGTGCTTGCTGTACAATTGATTTTTGTTTTTGCCTGTTTGCCTTTTGCTCCCGAAGTAGTTTTAGTCAATTGATTGTGTCTATTGCATATTTTTATGACGCATATATATGCTGTATTTGTTGCATATTTTTCATTTGTACGTACCTAAGTGTAATTGAATATGGATTTAGTCAGATAGTCTAAAGTATGTTAGAGGAACTTACAATTGTTTACTAAAATAAATGACAGATATAAGAAAGCTAGAACTACTAATTATCTAACACAACTTTCTTGATTGTTGGTACATAAGTAGATGATAATTTTTCCATTGTGCTATGCAAGTGCCTTTTTGTTTGAATTGGTGACATATCCTTGCATGCTTATGTGCCTAGCCATTTGTGTTACCACATTGATCAGTTTACACAAATAAAGTAGGATCTTTATCTGTACATTTTAGAATTTTTGTTACCAGTCATTCTGTTAAGATTGTGTTAATGCTTTGCTCGTTTTGTCTTTCTCTGTTGTTTACCTCTTTCGATATTCCAATAAAAATAAGTTAAGAGTTGTATTATTAAGACAAAATTTTGTTGGCAGTCAGAAGTTTTTCTTGTTAGAGATCCAACTGTTTAACTAATTTCATGCAACAAATTTTGATAACACTACTAGCCGTAGTCAATTTGTGATTAATCATTAATCATAACAGTTCTCAGCAGTTGGCAAATCACCGAGTGCTTGCCAGTAGACATTTACATATAGATAGGATCATTTTAAGCAAATTTTTAAGTATCCTTCGTAGAATGTTCCATAATGTAAATATTTAGCCGAATGCATTTTACAAGTAGCTGAGACATTATATCTCAACGGTAGAACTAATTAATTTCCCTGTGTGTGGCAATTTGTTGTTAGGATAATGATGGATAGCCACCCACAGTTATTGACCAGCTTCACTAATGCAGTTGTAATCTGTGGCAAAATTTGACAAGGTATTAATAGGATTAGTAATAATAGGATGCATCAATACTCATGAAGTAGTTTATAGTATGTCATAAGATTGATGACATACCCCAATTTCATTGCTTTTGCTTGTGCTTCATTGTTTTGAGCCTGAGTTGTGCTTAGCTGGAGATGGATGGGTGCTTGAAATCCATGTCCATTGCTGACAGTGTGTGGAGCATTTGTAGTTGTGTTTGCTTCATTTACATCTTTTTCTCCGTAAACCTGAGAGCCAAAGCTTTTGTTTAAACTTTGTTGGAGAAAAAATCTATCTACTTTCAAGATGGTTACCATTACTTTATTGCATATAAAAGGAGGGAGAGACAGAGAGAGATTACAATCGAATTTATCTTTATTTTATACATTCACAGGTTTCTTTCAAATACCTTCTTTTTCAACTCCTCATTTTCTTTACGGAACAGGTCCAACTCATTATGCAGTTCTGTGTTTTGTTGATGAACAAGATGTCCCTGCAATGAAACCTATGACTGTCAGCTGATGAATATGGAATTAGTCCTAAATGAAAATTGAAGTAATTGAGTCAATCCTCTTTTTAAACCTTCCGATTTACTTCTTTTATTTCTTCAGTGTAAATTTGCTCCTGCAAGGAAAAAAAATGTAAGGATTCATGTGAATGCTGTACATAGGTAGGATCATGAATGTTACTGGATGAAATTTCAATTAGGGATAAAGGAGTTCATACCTTTTTCATGCGGATACCCTTCAAACTCATTTCCAGTGTGTTTTCCAAATTTTGTAGATCTTTGATGTTCAAATTAGCAAGTTCATGTCCCAGTAATTGCCTGCACCATCCATCATGCATTCAATTAATTGCATCTTTCAAGTGGACTGACATAATTTGGCAGTAATGACCTCTGCAAATATGCCTTACGAGAACTAAAAAGGATATTGGTTTTAGCTGGACTGAAGTATCAGAAGCCACTTTCAAATTACTCAAGTTCTCATTCTGACTGTAACTTTTATTATGTCAAGTTTTTGGTGATTCAAGGTTTAGATATTAGGCCTTGTAATATAAGTTTTCAGGCACATAAAAGCATGCACATGACAGATACAGTAGTTAACTAATCTGCATGATAATATTTGACCATAATCAACAAGAAGTTAGGAGCTATCACATGTTTAGAATGAGTTATGAGTGAAGTTGCAGGAAGGCCAAAGTGAGTGTCGGGTTGAGATTGTAAAAGGCAAGGCATGATGTCGACTGTCCTTATTTTTCGGATATGGTCCCAAATAGAATAGAATACATAAAAGGTTCAGTGAAATTGGTATGAAATTGATGTCAAGCTTTCAAAAGTTGAGTTGAATGAACCATAGCCATCATGGCAGGATATGTATATGATAAACCTGACTAATTAGCAACATCGTATAGTCTTTGGCTTTTGAGTAATGCGTTTCTGAACTTTCAATTCCAGGCATCTATATATATGGTATTATTTAACTCATTATCAAATGATTCTACCTGTTGCATTCTTGCACGTACAGCAGTTGTTGCCTCAAACTCGCTGCTTCCCTTTGCCAAAACTGGTAAGTTAAAGACAAAGGATTATTATTATTATTAGTTATTATCTTTAACAAATGGACTATGATGTAAGTTATGAAGGAATAAAATGACTAATTTGAATTTGATGGCACACAATACTGCGCACTTTTAGCAGTGTGACATCAAGGTTGCAAAACAAATTTCAAAGTATTAGAAATGATTCATTGCAATTAGCAGTGAAATTTATAAATATCTAAATTAAGGATTAACATTGGGAAATTTCATTGCAGATTAAGTTACGAGCTACAGTTTTGTATTATCTTTGACTCATTAACCTCTGTATTTTAGCGAATCAAAGATCTGATATAGCAACTTTTGTATGTTCATTTTGCATGTATCCTGAATCTGGATGCAATTTGATATTACTAAGAAAGAATGCTCCTAATTCTGACATAAAATAAAAGTAACGTGAAGAGATTCGGTAAATGAAATGAATTGTTGGAGAAAATGGGCCATTTTACATTGATACAATTACAAGAATACATGTGGTAATGAACATTGATATATTTGTCACTGAGACAATGACATTGCGGTTACTAATTAATGCATATTGGCGAAAATAGTCACAAACTGATACATGTTTTAATGATCACTAGACTTTTGGTATTAGATATGGTGTAGGAAGAAAGATGGTTTACTATGGGATGGGTGTGTATATATTGCTTAGAGAATTTGACATGCTAAAAACGAATTTTCCTAATTGAAATTTCGATACCTCTATACATCTTGATATTTTCTTTCAACTTTATTTTCGTATCAGAGTTGCTAATCGATGCTCCTACTTAATGACATTCTCACAAGTTTCTAAGCAACTTCTATGGTTGAGGTCCTATCTTGCATGGACTCAGGTATTCTAGTACATGAACGTGTCAAGGACTGTATGGAATGTTCGAAACTGATGTAGCTATATTCTTTCCGATATGCTAGGGTGAAACCTAGGGTCAAGGTAACATAGGTAAAGGGTAAGAGTAATATTACATCTATATTATTTTCTCAACAATTTCACAAAAGTATTATATAATAAAATTTGTGTGTTACAGCTATATATAGTTTTGTTAAGTAGATGTCCTCACTTTTTATTCTTATATTTCTTTTTCATTTTTTCACTTTTTTTTTTTCATAGAGTACAATCTAAGTACATTAAATTTATGAACATGATTTACCAAAATATATGTTTTCTATTATCAAAATGTTTTAAAAAGTTTAAAAATATTAGTTTGATTAAGATTCTATTAATAAAATTTTTTAAAAAAATTTAAAGGAAATTTCATTGTTTATTTTAAATTATTTGATCAACACCATTTTTTTAATAAATAAATGTTAGGTCTCATATGTCATGCTTGTGCTATGTGGTTCAACAGAAGTACTCCATGTCATTTGACATGCTTTATTTATGTGGTGAACTATAACTATATTAAAAATTATAAATTTAAAGTTTCAAGGGACTTAAAATGTTTCATTATTTATTTTAAAATATTTTAATAAATTTATTATATTTCTTTGTTTTGTTAAAAACTCCATCTTACATGATCTACTTTGGCCACACAATTTAAATAAATATTGGTTCCTTTAATTTTCCTATGAAGGACAAAATTTAGTTACAAAATTAGTTGTAACTTAAGGCTACAACCTTACTCAATAAAATAAATATTACTACATATTTTAAAAATTTAACCGTTGAATTGTATGTTCTTAATACACATGTAAAATTTTGTATCAATCATATTATTTACTATATAATCTATAAGTTTATATTTTATACATAATTGAAAATTACAAAAACTTGCAATTTTTGCAATTTAAACAATTTATTGATGACATAACTATTGATCTTTAATTTTCTATAAATTTTGCAAACATTATGGATATAAGAAGAAAATATAATCTAATAGTGGATTTGTCAAAATTCACCTCTAATAAAAAGATATTGAGTAACATTATAGTTTTAGACTACAACTAACTTTGTAGCTAAACTTTGTCATTTTAGTTTTCAATATTAATTATATTTTCGAAATATTTTCTTTAGTGTGTGCATAGATATTTTATTAGGTCTCGACTATGTTTAGAGTAATATAAGCCAAGAATAGAAGAATAGCCTACTCAATTACAGTTAGGCTATAAATTTGGAGTCATGACAATCAAAATACCAATCCTGATCTTAAAATTTTACAATTTTATGGTCTCAAGAAGCCAAAGCTTTTATGATCCTACTTAAATCTTGAATTATGAAGATACCTAGCTATAAACGTCCATTTTAGATTTGGAATCTAATAAAAGCTAATCCAATTTCTTATGATCTTAACAGTCCAAAGATTGAATGGTTTGTCATTTGAGAGAGAGAGAAGATTTGAAGGTATAATGGCTATTTAAATGGTTTATAACTTTTGGGTGAGCCAAAATTAGTTGGAAGAGTTAGAGTAACTATCTTCAGCAATATTGGGGGCCAATATAAATTGGAAGAGATATAGTTGATGCATAATGTTGTAAAACTTAATTAGTAGTTTTAAGTATTCTATAGAGTTAGCTACATTGTAATAGTTTATAAATTTATACGAACCATATGATTGTCTTATGATATAAATTTAAAGAACCTCACATGCAGATGGGATCTCATTTTGACAACTTTGATTTAAGTGAGGAAAAAAAGTAAGCATAAGAACCAGTACTGTGCAACCAAGATGAGGAACAATTTCTATGTAAAAAAAAAAAAATTGCAAAATGAGCAAGTTGAGGAGACTTTGGCGAATAAAGATTTTAATTTTCAAGTCTTACTTTTCTAATTATTTGTCTATTGGAGAAATCATTGGCACATAAGTAATATAAATAGATGAACAGTCAGATGAGCAAGACTTTAAACACCGTAAGCAGTTGGTAGCTAGTGAAAATTTTAATAATTTAATATTTATTTATTATAACAATTTCATAGGTGTTTTGAGAATAAGAGAAATTCCAGAAAAAATTTACTTCAATTAGTTATGAACTTGCATGGTTGCTACGTACGTTGTCAAGCCATGCATATCACACTGATTAACCTATAGTACGTAACTTTGGCACATAGAGCATGCAATCGATGGATAGGCATGTTGATGCTACAACATGGTAATTTATACCTCAGTCGTTACACTTGATACCATCACAAAGAGTAATGTTACATATACAAAAAAATTTACAATATTTTTTTTTAAGTCGGCAAGTTTTTGTTAGTTTTCATTTAAGTTCACTATCAACATCACATTTTTACTTATTATTAATGATCTACCGCATTAGTAGTTGTGAAAAATTCTATCAAATTTTTTGAGTCTATAGCCTCCAATCATAAATAACCGTATCAATTTAAAATTGGATGATAGTAGAATTTATAATACCTCCTAGTATCAATCAGTGAAATAAATTATCAAATATCGATTTCATATGCCTCTATTGATACAGGAAAATTATAGAGAAGATTAGTGAGTGGTTCATGAACGTTTACCTTAACTTCGGAAGCAGGATTCATCAGCTGATGATGTTCCTCTTTTAGTTTCTTGTATCTTTCAATAACAGACTTCATGCTGATGAAATAATTAGTCATTAGATCATCATCATCATCATCATCATTAACTTACTTAGCACAAAAGAAGCTGTGTTGCAAAATTATTAATGGAGAGAGAGAGAGAGAGAGAGAGAATATTAGAAAGAGAAATAAGGTGTGTTTTTCCATCACTTTAGCTTTTGGTTGTATCTCTGTGCAACACCATCACCATCACCATCATTATAATTTTATTTATTTTTATTACAATTTAAAAATAAAAATAAAAAGTGATAAAAGGTGTACATGAGCTAAACAATCATAAATTCAAACCAATTCCATCTAATTTCCATATATTAAAAAAACAATTATTGGATTACGCCTAAAGACATCGCAATTGAGCAAACTTTATCGATCGATGGTGATATGAAGAGTTAAAAAGGAATTCTTGTAATATAAGCATTTACCGTAGGGTGCACAAAATAAAGTGCATACATTGCATTGATAAAATCAATCAACCTCAAATGAGAAATCACGAAAATGTTACAATTAATCAACCACAATTGGTGTAAAGTTGTAATTTACAACTATGTGTTTTCTTGGCTTTTATTCCGTACCAAATTTGATTGTAATTTTATTCAATCTTTTGTATTCTGTATTTATTATGAGATTTATTTGTAAGGATTGTGTGATAGAGAGAGAGTGTGTGAAGATTCAAGCAATTGAAGACTGAAGAGTTTTTCGCGGGTAGCTCGTGACTTAGCATCCCGCGAAGTGATCTATGTGACCTGCACATGCTGGAATGCGAAGAGTCAGGACAGAATGGAGGCAGCTGTGTTTCGCGAGTAGCTCGCGGGTAAGGTCTTTCCACGAGACACCCACGAAACATTCTGTTTTGCTAGACTGTCATTTCTGATACACACTTTCTGTGCCTACACTATTTATATCCACATTACTCACAAATGTTGATGAGTGCTTCTGAGAGAAAACCCTAGCCACAAACCTTGAGAGTTAGAGATTGTTATATCTACATTTCTCTACACAATTGCTTGTGGATTTTTCTCAACTCCTACCTCTTCATTTTCATACCATTGAGAGGTTGATAGGCCAAACACTTACCACACCCTTTCAGAGTGTCAAGTGAGGTTTTGGTGCTACTATGAAGTATTGGAAGAAGCCAAGGATGACAAATGCAACATGAAACTTGTTGCGGAATCTAGAGAGCTAGACAAGACACAGTTCCGAGAAGCTTTGTTGGAGTAGGAGCTTGGAGGGTTTAGATACATTGGGTAGATTAGGCTTAGAGGGTCTCTTGCTAACCCATGTATCCCAACTGATTATCTAGTGGATCGATTACTGCTTGGAGGGCGGTGGAGAGGTTTTTCGCCGAGTTCTTCGGTTTACTCTTCGATAACACATCGGCGTGTTATCTTGTGTTTGCATCTCTCTTCTCTAATCTTTTACATTCCATTTTATTGCTGTGTTGTTATGATTATGAATTAGAGTAGCTTGTTTGTTTATCCGCTCACATTTACACTATTCCGCACTTAGTATTAAGTTAGTATAAAATCAATCGAGCCGTAACTTTAATTTGAGAGTCTACACAACTCTTGTGTTTTCAACACATTTTCGAGCTTTCAATTGGTAAATCATAATCTAATAGTCAATCAAAATAGATATTGGAAGAAATGACTCATAAAATATGAAACTCATAAAAATCTTTATAGAAATGTGGTCATATTTTGCATAAAAGACATTTAACATGCTAATAACATGATTAATATTTCATAATTTTAGCATGATTATAATGCTATTAGTACAAAGAAACCAATTTAATCAAGGCTAAAGTTGTTAAAAAATACAAATATTAAATTAATAACTTTGCAAAAAAACATTCAACAAGTACCACCATTAGAATATTTGAAGAAACTAATTTAAATTATCACCATAGGCTACAAGATACATTGGGCCAGCCTTGATTACATTGGTTACGTGGTGGCTCATCACCATAACCATATGCCAAATACAATTACATAAAATTTTCATAAAAGTTCATAACCATATGTAGACATAATTACACAAAAATTTTATAAAGGTTCCCGAACACATTCATTCACCTCACGAGGGTAGATGCATTGCTCAAACCACAGGTCAAATAGCTTATGACAATGTTTTTCACAACTGATACAACAATACAAGTTTTCAGTGCACCGATACATATTTTAATGAGTAGCTACACTTTCATCTACTAATAAATTTTTCAACAATTGATGTCAGCAATCATCACCAACCATTGTCGTCTACTATTACTAACATCTTGTGTGTTGTAGCTTGTTTATGTTTTACATTCAAAATTTGGAGGATGTTAAAGATATTATGACCTAAGAGGACTAAATTCGATATAAGCTCATACAGTTGTAGAGCAAGTAAAGTAATTATAATCTTACTTATAATGTATGAACAACAGTCCAAAGTTATCTTAGGGTAGCTACTGTATGCACTCTATATTGTTGTGGACAATAGTTTCATTATAACACAACAATTCACGTGGGAAAGATGTACCCACCGATTTTTTTTTTTACCATGAACATATATAGACCATCAAACTGAACTATGATAACTCTATTTTTTTTTTCCTTCTCTTTTTCTTTTTTTCTTTTTATTTTTCTTTCTATTACTATGTATTACAACAACAATTCTATCAGGATATTAGAGACAAGTATCAGCTTTTCTTTTTTAACAAAGTATTTCAACTTGAATATGGAAACAATAATTCTTCCCTCCTTTTTTCTTTTCCATTAATATACGGTGGTTGAGTTCACTTTTGCATTTTTACTATTGTTTTCTAACTCCATTTTGTATATGTACTACTAGATAATAATACCACAACTTAAATTTTGTTTCCTACCATATCCCAGAATTTTACTCTACAAAGGTTCACAATCTATTAAAACTACTTTTTTTTTTTTTTATATATCGCACTATGTCTTATAAATGTTAGAAGGCCTAGCCAAAAGATAATTAATATTCATCTCCAAAATAAAAATATGTACCATTGGTTAAAATCCTAACGTTGGATAATTACAAAACCTAAAGGAATTACAGTTACACAGTTGGTTAGGCATCACGCCTCATAAAGAGAAGGTCACTAATTCAAATCTATCATTTTCTCTTTGTAAAATCAAAATGAAGCGAGTTCAAAATGATCTTTTATATAAGTCCTGAAATTATTTTCGAAGTTTTTTGGAACTGTTAGTACTGAAGGGTGATCAGTTCAAAATAGACACATGCATGTTTTGTTAGGTTTTAATGCGATGGTGTTTGTGTCACACTACTGAAAATGATACCAAGGAATTCTAGCAAATCTGACGTAAACCTGTCTAGCCTTGACTGAAAGGCCATGCTTACACTACGTTTAGCTAGCGTTGCAAAACGACCAAAATGAATCTTTTAGTTGACGTTAGGGCATCAGTAATATGAAATAGTTTGTGTGCATGCAGTGTTATTCGGTAAGCAAACACACCATTGATAGCTATCCTTATCCCTGCTATGGCGATCCCAAACAATATTCTAAAACTTCCATACATGTATCAATGGACCATCAATATAAGTCGAAATATGTATCTTCAACTGGATACTACTGATAATTACTTCCTTAATCAGTAGAATGAATGAAACTTCTAACCATGCATGTTGATGCTATTTTCCAAACAACTAATTAGATATTCCATGCTTGAGTGAAAGGTAGTGAGAACTTTAAATAATTCTACCTTTACACATGATAGTTGATCATTCTTACTATAACTAGTTATTTGGTTTTCTACTAGCGATTTTAACCATAATCTCAGCTCTATTTATTGGGTTGAACAAGATATGACTCATTTGAAATTAATTAAACAAACGATTCACAAAACTAATAAAAGTTTTTATATATATTACCCGAGCAACAAAGGAGAGAGAGGGATTCGAACCTTCGATAGTTCTTTGTTTTGAACTATGCCAATTTTCAAGACCGGAGCTATCAACCACTCAGCCAAATCTTATGATTAAATTAAATTATCTTTACAAGTTTACCACTATCCTCTGTACTCATTGCTGACAAGCATTGCTTCGTCTCTTTTTCATGGTCAGACTAATACTGTTCTTCCAAATGGATACTAGAGAAAATATTCTATCGTTTGTTTGAAACTAATGGAAATTTGGTTGAGGAAAATGAAACAAAATTGATGTAAGACAAATATATGTGAATTATTGATATATATTTCTAAAATTTTATGGAATAGTGTTTTATTTTCTTGTTTTATAGAGTTTTAGAAGTATTTTAGTCAAAACTTTCGTTCTAAAATGGTAGAGAATATTTTTTGAATTATGATTTTTTTTTTTGAAGAGTTTTTAATATTTTTGCTATTTTTAAGCCAAATCTTGCCCCTACCATAAATCAGGGTTCCTTTAGGGTTTTCTAACTTCTCTAGGGTTTTTGTCAAGTTTTTCTATGTAAATTTATGGTTGTAGCCCCTAGACATGAAAACTACTTATTTTCAGAGAAGATTTATCGAAAAAAGAAATTTATTGATTTTAGTGTTCTCATTATATATATTCTAAATTTTCTTTAGGGATTTAAATAATTCTCTTAAAGAATTTAGGGTTTTTTAGACGTGTTCTATTTCATGTAACCATCCCATTGCATCACTTGGTAGAGCCTTGTCCTTTTTCTAATATGATGGTTAACGGATGAGACAGTAGCAATTCTAATTATAGCAAACTCGTACAAGAAGTTTTTACAATGGGCAAATCCTTCATTTTCAATGTGGCGCCAACAATTCAAATATGACACCCGACAAGCCATGCATACGTGACGTGTGCCAAGCCATGCATACAACAAAATTTTAATCTTTGATAGAATAATGTATAAGTGGGATTTCATTTATTGGATTCTTGATTTGGATGATTATTTTAATTTTTGAGAAATCATTATTGAAGTAAATTAGTGAGTCAATTTGGCACTAGAGGCCAATTTGGTACCAGTTTATATAAATATGAATTTGATAAATTTTATGTACAAGCTGGTATAACTTGATTTTTCTACAATACATTTTAGAAGAATATCAGTGTTGGTTTAATGGCTAGTATGTTATATTTCCCCGATATAGCTGATACTAGTACGGTGTTAACTTTCCTAAACCAAACCATTTCTCTTTCTTGCGCAAAAGAGAAAAAAAATTGAACCCACAAATCCTGGCTCTAGTTGTCTAGCAAGACTGCGATCAGTTTGATTGGAGGTTGGACCATGAACTCCAGCTTTGGTGAGACCACGAATGGTGCCATCTAGTCCGTTTTTCTCTCCCCTAGTTCTCTCTTCCTCTCTCCTCTAAAACGTTTGCAATTGTCTTTAGCAATTGTTTTGGCCCATGTCACATGACTATAACATTATTTCAACAAATAGCTAACTAACAAAAGTACCAATTTGGCACACGTGTAAATTTTAGGTACTGAATTGCCTAAAATAAACTTTTAAGAGGTGTTATGGCCACTACCTCAAAGTTCAAAGGGTGTTAAAGCATTCTTTTCAAGAAAAATATTTTGATGAGATTGGGAGGCCACTAAGGAAGATCAATTCAATTAGAAGGTTCCTGTCCCACAATCCATATAATGCAATTTATGATTCTTTACAAGAATGGGAAGTGTGGAAAGATGAATTTAAGATCTTATAGAGAAGGAAAATTCACATCAAATGAATTTATAGAATTTTGTGAAACAAATAAGAGTCTTCGCTCTCTAGAACAATCCCTAGGTCACAAAAAATTGACATAACAAAAAGAAAGTGTTGCTCCATTCTTACCATGTCTAGAAGCATGCATGTTAAAGTGCAAGGAAATGCCTAAAGAACTTTGGGCTAAAGTTGTTGACTATGCAATCCATTTGTCCAACTATTGTCTCACAATGAGTAGTGTACAAAGAAAAACCACACAACAACTTTGGAGCAAAAAGAAGCTCACAATTTCCCACTTATGTGTATTTGGAAGTATTATATATGTACATGAACTAGATAAAGAGAGGTCCAAACTAATTAACGAAAGTGAGAAGTATGTGTTCATTGGATATAATTCAATCTCTAAGGGCTAAAAGCTCTATAATCTCTATGATCCAAGCACTGGAATAGTCATTTTCAGTTGCAATGTGAGAATTGATGAAAAAATTTATATCAAATTGGAGTACCTAAGAAGAAGATAAGTATGAATTCTTTCTTCCACTTGAAAAAGAAGAACATGTGGAGAAAGTTTCAAAAATAGTTTGTCACACCACCTTCATGACCAACACCTCCCGTTCATGAAAGCCCATCCTAATAATCATCACTACATGGTGTTCTAGTGAAAGACAATAAGGATTAAGAAGTCTCCAATATCTCTTTGATTCAACAGAGAATATAGATAATCTAGTCCTCTCCGATCTGTTTAGTGATAGGGAACCTACAATCTTTAAAGAAGCAATGCAAAACAAGAAATAGAGAAACGTTATGGACGAGCAGGTCAAGGTAATAAAGAAAGATGAAGGTTGAGATCTAGAAACTCTTCTATATGGAAAACTGGCAATTGCAATGAAATGTGTGTACAAGATGTAGAAGAATAAAACAAAAGAGGCGAATATATAGAATAAGATTGGTAGTTGAAGGATATAACTGGATCTAAATTGTTGAATATGATGAGGTATTCACTCCAGTTACTCGTTAGGAAACTATACAAACAATAATTTGTGGGCTATAGCGATAGCGATTGGGCTGAAGATATAGACGAAAGAAAGAGTACAATTAGCTTCGTATTCTACATAAACAAAATTGACACTTTTCACTAGCAAAGTTGGGTATGTTTCAACTAATTCTCATGTTTTTGACATGTTATTTGACTTAGAATTTTATTAAAGGAGATGCATATACTGCAAGTAGAAGCTATAAATATATTTGTGGACACTAAAAATCACTAACTCTTGGAAAGAATCCTATCTTTCATGACCAAACACTTTGATGCGGGCTATCATTTTGTTCGAGAGTGCATCACTGGGATGGAAGTTCAACTTGAGTTCATAAAGTCACATAATCATCCATAAGAGAGAAGCTCAACTAGAATTCGTGAAGTCACATAATCAAGTGTCAAATATATTCACCAATCCACTCAAGTACAATGCTTTTTACAAGTTACGAGCCTTACTTAGAGTGATAAAATAAAATGAAAAAAGTTTAAGGAGGATGTTAGAAGTTAACTTATTTTATTTAAACTTTCATTTATTGCATGAGTTTTGTATATTAAATAAAATTTTAACGAATAGAACTTTTTTTTTTTTTTTTTTTTTTATATACAAGATAGAATTATATTCTAGCCTAATCTAAGTGTATATGTATGTAAAGCTCCCCCCTAGAGACTTGAATCCTGGCCCTTGCCCTCCATACTCACAAACACTTATACTTGTGAAGTGACCATCACACCAATAGTATGCGGTGATTAACGAAGTTATGTGTAGAAATTACAAAGTGACATGTTTATATAATAAATGTAGTTGAAGTTAAAGATTGCATGTATATATACCTATACATTCGTTCATTTAAAACCAAGAAAAAAAAAAAAAGAGGGAGAGAAAGAGAAATAAAAGAAAGTTCTCTTCCTCTTCCCACTCCTCTCTATCTTCTTTTAAGTGTGTGAGTCTCATTTGCAACAAAAGTGTGAGTCTCTTCTATTGTGAGTGGTGTATGAGTGTTTGAGAGTATACGAGTGTGTGAAGGTCCACAAACTTTCAACATGCAATTTTAATTATAGTGCAGTCACTAAGCTGGAATCTGATCCAGAGTTGTATGGTTTCTTGTTCCAACTTCCAACAACTGAAAATTTAGCATCATACTACATGTTGAACCCGAAATCAAACCTAAGATGCTCATCAATGTCAATAAGGGTCTGAATAGGGTTTTTATATATAGGGGATTAGTCATTTCCATCTATAGCCAAAAGTAGTGAAGCCGCTCAAATGAGGAAAAACAAAATTGGTTTTAAAAGGTGACCATGGATGCTTTAACAAGCAACCTGCGCAATAAACTAAATACAATAAGCATGCACGTTCCCAAATGCGCGTGCATGGCTGCACCAGCAAACCTTGGTCCGGCGACTCCGGTGTGTATATATATAAAGATGTCAAGTTATGGCCCACAAAAATTTTAAAGCTCCTAAACTTTTAAATACATGAGACTTCTCGTACAGATACAAAGAATCAGAGACATTTTCAAATGAAATATTCAACTAATAATAGATTTTGGTATGACTAATTTTTTTTTTCCTGAGATGGAATCCACTTATTGCTCTAGCAAGTGTAACGAATATATAAATATATGATAACTATTAAATAAGAGATAGAGAGGAATGAATGGGAGGAGAAAAGGTATTGAGAATTTAGTCAAATGAATAATTGTCTATGCTAATATGGCAAGGAGTAAAAGGAATTTCTTAAAAAAGATCCTATACTTAGTTTCTAAACAAAGTTAATTGAATCTAGAAATTCATAATACATATTTAAAAATAAGTGTAATATTTCATTCTCATGATTCGTATTCTTAAGAACATATCGGGAATATTCTTATTATGGGGTATCAAAATTATTGTTTATATGACTTGAAATAGACTTCATTTATTGGAAAATGATTAACTAAGACTTAAAAAAAAAAAAAAAACCTTCTAAAAAAAAAGACTTAAAAAAAAAAAAAAAATAGTGTCAATTATAAGGTCATACATAATAATACTAGTAAACATGGAACCTCTTCTCTGCCCTTGATTCCTTTCTTCCTTCTTTTTTTATTTTTGGGTAAAAATTGAACTCTTTTTTTTAGGGGAATCCATCATGTTTTGGAGGAATATTTATATAGTATTTTCATTGACCATAAAGTTAAGAAACTTGAGTACCATCTTCTTTGGCTAGCTAGGAACTTTATACCTGAAACAGTACATTCTTCACCAAATCAATGACTCATGAAATCTAATCATAAGTTTCTTCACCAAAAAAGATGTAAACATGTGTAATTTCATTGACGAGCACTTTAGTCACATCCACTCCAATAGACGGTGACATATTAGTACTGCTAAACAGTACACCACCCCCCATCATTAGCAATCATTGCCAATAGTACTGAAGCGATTTGTGTAGGTTACAAAAAGCCTAAAACATGCCGGGTTGACTAAGACTCTGAGACTAGGAGGGAGGTCAATAATGTTAGAGGGACCAGGGGCTCGTATCATAAATGAGTCAATGACTTGAATCTTCAAAAACAAAGTCATTTCTCGAAATTTGTTCTTCACATAGAACGATTTTCTTATATTTTTTTCACCAAACGCTGTAGAACTCGAAACATATTTCAGGTTTTCTTCAAGATTTAAATGGCCACAAACACATTACATATGGTTCAAAGTGGTTTTCCAGAAAATGTTAGCATAGATACGTGTAGTCTTTTTACGAAGTGTAAGGAGTTAGGCAGGCAACAATATTTTATGTCAGTATAGTGCAATACAGATTGTAATCGAGGTCCTTATTCAGATATATATATATATATATATATATAAACGTAAATAAAAAATTTATCTAGTACTGAAATTCATCCAAAAGCTATAGAGAACAGCACATATAATCCAATAGAAAATATATTTTCAATGAGGGAGAGATAATTAAGAGAGATTATCAAACCTAGTACTTGAATAATCATAGAGCCTGCCGGTGCTGGAGAAGATGATAAGCCCAACTTCAGCTTCGCAAAGGATAGAGAGCTCCTTGGCCTTCTTGAGCAAGCCATTTCTTCTCTTGGCGAAAGTCACTTGCCTGCTAGTTGAATTGTCGATCCTTTTAATGACAATCTTTCCTCTCCCCATTATCTCTTTGATTATCCCTTGCTCCTTTTCTGCTAGCTAGATTGACAAACACAATTACTCGTAAAATCACTGTGAAATTACTCAAAGCTAGCTAGATCCACCACAAATTCAATTACTAAATTTTTTTTTTTTTTCTAATTTTCTTTTTGTTTAAAACAAGAGAAAAAAAAAAAGGGTACTTCGTAATTACACCTAGAAGAAGTATAAGAACAATAACAATATCCAAAGGGGGGGAAAAAAGGCAGAAAGGGTACAACCAAAAATAGAAGAACAACAAGGAACAAATTAGATCAAATTAAAATCCTATAGTATTCTCAAAAATAAAAATAATAATAATAATAATAAAAAATAAAAAAAGGGTTAAAATCCTATAAAAAGTAAGTGTGTAGAAATGAAAAAAGCTAGCAAAGAGAAGTGCAAGTAAAGCAAATTAAAGCATGAATGCATGTAGGAAAAAGCTTACTTGATTGAGGTATATGCTATAGTGATAGAGAGGGAGAAAGTAGAGAGGTTCGGGATGAAGAAATAGATAGATAGATGGTTTCTGTTTAGAGTGATAGATAGCTTTTTTCTAGGGGAATGCCAAACCAATGTTATTTTTTGGATTGAAATGGCAAGCACGGGGCTGATACTATGACAAAGAAAAGAGTTATTTAAAGCAGACTCATTGGGTGGTCCTGTACGTGGTGTGCAATGTGCAGCACAACCCAAAACCGCCTTAGTGGGTTCCAAGGTGTGGGGCCATATTTCCCCCCAAGCCCCAGGACCACTGACCTCATTACCATAATTAACACCAAAAATGTTTACCCGCTCCGTGTCCCTCGTCATGGTCCCTGTTTTTTTTTGTAATTGTTACCCATCCGTTGCGGGCCGGGTGGGGGTGCCCTTTAACCGTCATAGTCCCTATTAATCCAACTTATATTTATGAGAAAGTTTCGAAAAATTTGTATCCTTTTAACTAAGAGACATTGATGTTTCTTTAAAGAGTTGGATTTTTATTAAAGTTTTCGGTTAACGACAAGTAGAGACTATGTTTTTGAGTATATGAAAATTTGGAAAGCAATAGAAACAAATAAACAAATACTTCTTTTAACTAATTCTTGCACGGCTCTTCAAAAAAAGTCTAATTAATTTTAATAAAAGATTCGTCCTAAACCATTGCCCAATGGCGGCTCTAAATTTTTTTTCTAGGGTAGTTATTAATTAATAAGCTTAAATTATACAAAATCTATTACCAGTAGAATTTGAAATCATTGACATCATTGTAAAATAAAAAATAAAAAATGCAAATACAAAAGTAAAAAAGGACCGGTGAGAAATAAAGTGACAATTAAGAATGTTGATGTGAGTGCAATAAAGTGAAAGAGAGTCTGGACCATTGATAAAACAAGAAAAAAAATGGAGAAAGAGAGAGGGAGAGAGAGGGAGAGAGGGGTAGAGAGCAATGGATGATTCATGTTGCAACTACAAGCCAAGTTGTCGAGGAGAGTAGAATTGCTACGATCGCAAAGCTAAGGAAAGCAAAGCTGCTGACGTTGTTAAGGAGAACTCAAAATTACCGTATTTCTTTTGGAACTTTTTTCTTTTCTTTTTGGCAAAATGAAATTAGAGGTTATTTTTATGCAATGGGTTGAACAAGTTATGAATTTGAATTATTAAGGGTAGTTATTTTTTTATTCTTTGAACGGACTTTTTGTTTTTGGTACTTTCTTTTTTAGGGAAATGAAATTAGAGATTATTTTAATGTAATGGGTTGAACAAGTTACGAATTGAATTATTAAGGGTTTTTATTTTTTGTTTTTGAATGGACTTTTTGTTGAATATTTTGTTCGTTTGTTGTTGTTTGGCCTAACCTTGTTGTTGTTTGGCCTAACCTTGTTGTTGTTTGGGCTATATTTATTGTTATTTGAGTTGATTTTTATTGTTGATATTTAAATTTTTAATTTTTAATTTTTTTATTGTTTAAGGGGATAAGGGTTATGTTGGGGGCCAAGCTTATTTTTTGAGAAATGTTACGTTCACAATAATTTCACAACAAAATCTTGATAGCAAGCTATTGTTAATGGATAAAAAATTAAAATCAATGGTGACCCCAATTTAAATCTAATAATAATTTACTACATAAGATTTGTTATAAATTTATAATGAAAATGTTATGGACATAACATTACTCTACTTTTGTCAAACGCAAATTATTAAGATTCTCAAGTTATAAGGGTGTTCAGTTTTTTTTTTTTTTTTTTTTTTTTTTTTTTTTTAAGGGTGGACAAAAGAAGTTTTAAAAATGATTATGTATATAAACTCCTTTTTTTTGCAAGTATATTTATTTATTTATTTATTTATTTTGGAGCAAGTGAGGGGGACACATGTAATTAAAACCGCCACTGCCACTAAGAACCATTTTTTCAATATGGGAGGTATTAATTAAGAATTTAAGACCCTTTATTTTTAACTTAGTCTTTTAAGTTTGAGTAATATTAGATGCACAACAGTTTTCACAATAATTAAATTACAGTCATATTCATGTTGGTTTTTAACCTGAGCCCATCATTGACAAGTCTATCATCACTTTATTATCTACTATTAATGACTTACTATTTAAAAATTTATGAAGATTTTTTGTAAAATTTGTAGTGTGAGTCATTGTGTGAGAGATTCAGAGTAGGGAGAGCGAGTGTCCAAAAAAAAAGGAAGAAAGCGAATGGGGGAGAGTTGATTCCTTGTACTTTTCATGGGCGCGTGCTTGTTGCGTGTCACTATCCAATAAATTGTCCACACGTTTGTTTCGATGAATTGGAGGGCTTTCTTTTCCTGTTTTTGGGGAACTATCTTTTAGTTCTGTATCTTTTTTTCTTTTTGGCTCAATAGTTTTGAGACCTAGCCTTTCTATAATTAGCAATTTGACACAAATATATGCAACCTTGCTAGGAGCCTAATTGAGCTAAACCAAAAAAAAAAAAAAAAAAAAAAAAAACAGCAGCTAACCAAAGACAGCTATGAGCCTTCGGTAACTAAGAGCATCTCCAGCAGAATAGCCAAATTTTTGTACTGTTTGACTAATGAACAGTGACATTTAGCTTTTACCTACTCACTTTTTTAAATACACTTCCAACAGATTCTCTATCACATTCTCTATCTCATTTAAATATTATTTCTTCATTCATTCTTTATTCATTCTTTATCATCATTTATTATTCCTATATTTATTCCCAACCATTATATTTTTTAATGAAAAGTGTTATATTTACAACATTTTTCGCAATACTTTCACAACAAAATTTATGTTTAAATTTGTTACTAGTTCTAATTTGAACTCACTGCTAGATTTTTTTTTCCCACCAATATTAACTAATAACAATTTGTTACTTAAAATTTACTATGAAAATATTGTGAAAATATTATAGTAAAATTTCTTAATTAGGATTTTTTATTTTATATATTATTTTTCTACCTTTCCTTTCATTTTCATCCACGTTTTTTTTCTTTTTTTCCTTTTTTCTTTTTCTTCTTTTGCTCCTCCACACAAGACACACAGACCCTTTCTTTTTATTTTCTTTTTCACCTCACAAGAACATTCCAGCTCTTCACATCAGAGAAGAGAGAGAGAGAGAGAGCTTGGGCCTCCACCGCATGCCGCTCCAACACTTCACCGCCGCTCCAGTTGCCGTGACAGCATCTCCACCGCCGCACCAGCCACCGCTCGTCGTCCTCCCCAACGATCGGCTTGGGTCAGATCGGCTTTTTTTTTCTTTTTTTTTTCATATTTTCTTGTTCTGATTCAATTTTATTTTAAGAATTGGATTTTGTTTTGTGTTTTGTGTTTGGATTAATTGTTTTGCTCATGAACAGGTCTCTTTTTTTTTTTTTTTTTTTTTTTTTTTTTCTTTTCTTTTTTTCTGATTTCGTTTTGTTTATGAGAAAAAAAGAGGCAACGGCTTGGGTTGTGGGCGTTGCTTCTTGGGTTGTGGGCGGAGAAGAACGGAGAGAAAAAAAGAAGTAACGGCAACAGAGTGAACGAGAGAATGAGAGAAAAAAAAAAAAAAAAGCAACGGAAAGAATGAGAAAGAAAAAGAAACTTGGAGGAGAGAGAAATAATTAATATAAAAAGGAGTGGGTGTAATATTTCATTCAAGAAATTTAATGGCTAATGAACAGTAGCCCATCAGATTTGTTGGGCTAAAAGCCAAAAAAAAAAACTGGGAATGCCTAATCTATTGGAGCTTGTTTTTTTGCTCACATTCTCTATTATGGCTAACATTTGGGAGATGCCTCTACTGCTGGAGATGCTCTAAGCTTGGGTCCTTTGCTCATAATGATGGTCTAACTTTCAAGCTTGAAATTGACAAGTCTAAAAGTTTGTTTCTACTCAACTTGGCTTAATAATTTGTTTTCATTCAATTTAGTTTGTTTACTAAATAAAATCAACTTGAGTTATATTATTTGTTTTTATCAATTTGATTTGGTCTAACACTAAATCCAAAAATAGGCTAGGTAGCTTAGGTTTATTTAGGTGTTACATTCTTTTTTCTTTTTCTCTCTAAAAAAATAATTTTTTCTCAACTCAAAACAAAAATAAGTGGTTTAAGATGGGGCCCATTTACAAAAGGACAATAATAGTAAATTTATTAAATAATCAGATTCTCACAATGTGTATAAACTTACATTTTAAGACAACTACTTATGAACTGTTCATTAAATAACACTCATATGTGACACATCTTAAATTAAAGAAATATATATTTATTAGACCATAATCGATCTTGTACATCTTTTTAGAAAAGGATATTCTTTTCCCAATGCCGTCATAAGGTTTTCATTTCCAATCAATTAGGAAACACTTGTAAATCAAATCTTTATCTCTTGTAGGCCTTTTCTTTTTCTCCTTTAAATCCATTTTCCTTGGTCGAATTTAAAGAGGTATATTGCCTTGCTAAACTATTTTTAATTGATCTAGGGAACTTTGAGCAATCAATGCTTTTTTCTCTTGCAATCTTAATCGATGGGTTTTGGTTTGGTTGCTAGTCAAAAAATTTGGTTGCCTTGCAAGTTGCAACCAAGAACACTCACAGATACACCATTGAATGAGTCCACTACTTAGTCGAAGATCTTGCTGGTAGGGGCTATCGTGATTAAACCATTATGAGAAAAAAAGTTTAATTCTTAATTATAAGGAGAACTTGTTTCATTAATAATAATAATAATAATAAAGTAGAGCATGATAGGAAGGTCTTGTTCATAGTACATAATAATAAATATTAATCAAAGATGTGATGGCCTGAAGTGCTAATTTTCTTAACTCAGTGGAGGGCAAAGCTGAATGAGACAATCGTATAGAGCATAACTGTAAGATTTATGGTGAGCATAACTGTATAAGATGACTTTCTTTACTTTGAACATGATGTTCGTTAAGTTGGCTTTCTTCCTACATCCTTGTTTTTTTTTTTTTTTTTGAGAGGAAGGTAAGAAATTTTTATTAATACCGTATAAGGTCATTTTGGAATACATACTTCAAATTATGTGGAAGAGATTCCATCAATACATCTAAATCAGCAGATAGAACTACTCTTCTAGCAAGAGAACCGGCAAGATGCTATATATGTACTAATGTACTATATCATTTTGGCAGAGATGCTTTTGCTTTCCTAGAACAATGCAAATGAAGAAACACTATCTTAAGATGAAAGTATTTGAGAAAGCACAATAATCATTAATGTATCTTAAGATAATATAAGTTAAATTATTCATTTGATTCAATATTAGACTAAAGTATACTTTTAATTGTTAAAGTTTTGGGTTGTTTTTATTTTATTTATTTACTTTTCAAATTTTTTATTTTGACTATTTATGTTTGATTTTGTTTCATATATTAGCCCTTACCGTAAACTTTTTTAGTAATTTGACCATTAAATGCCCTTTATAGTTAACATGTCATAAAAATACTAGTTTTAAAATGCTATGAAATGCAAAAATAATATATAAATATTGTGGTAAAAAAAACATATTAAAAACGGTCAAATTAGTAAAGGAAATGAACAACATGGCTATTTATATGAAAATGGATCGATCAAGTGTAAATGATCAAAATGAAAGTTTTAACCACAAATTTTAAGGATTTAAGGACAAAAAACGTACTTTAGTCTCAATATTGCAATTGTGATAACCCGCTAGGTTTGAATTGGCCATCATTTTGTTCCATTGTAGCCAATTGTAGGTTGTTACTTGTAAGCATATAAGGACTGCATGAAAATGGTGGCCAACTTCAGATACGCATATATCTCAGACAAAAGCTACATATCAAGAAAGAAAGCAAAGAATCAAGCACTTCTGTTTCCCTCAATTTAATGGAGTCTAAGAATTCTCTCCTCTTGACAGAGAAAGCAATACGCGGAAAAGCCGATTACGTCATTGTCGTTGAATAATCAATGAAATGCATAACATATATCACTGCCCTCATTGTTTATTTTATTAATACGCTGGAGTTGAAAAAACCTACTGTGCCCCTATGATTTTATTGAAAGAAATGTAAAAATAAAAATCTTCTGATCGTGCTTCCACTAGACAATACTGTTCTATATATAATATACCATTTGTAGGATGTGGGTTGTTGAAGAAACACATATGAAGCAGAAGGATTCCATGTGAAGAGGGTAAAAATTAGAGGTGATGGATCCATGTAGAAGGATTTGACGGTGCTGGACAGATTTGCTCATATTAGATGGATCCTGTGAGAACGGACATAGGGTGGACGGATCAAAGGACCATGTGGCGCTTAACTGATCATTATGTGGTCTCCAAGAAACCCTAAATGGAAACGAATTGCATCTCACGATAAACGTTAGTCTACAAAGTCCCAATCTGAATAGAATTCTAACATTATGAGGATTTTGGGAAATACGCGCATCAATGGAGATCTTCCCTCTAAGGAAAAGACTTGTTACGCAAGTCTTAGGAGTTTGGCTCTACACTACTATAAAAGCCCAAAGACCCTCAGAAAACAGGTACGCATAATTCCCCTAGTTCTGGCACTCTAGAGTTGTAGAAAGGTTTTTCTGACTTAACCTTCAGAGGGTCTTCGGCCGGTACCACACCGATACTCTCCTAGGGTTTTCTCTTTGTGTTGTGCAGGGATTGTTTCGAGCGTACGAGAATTGTGTGGCTTACTGTTGATTTTTCGGCATCATCAGTTAACGCCATCTGTGGAAATTTCGTGCAATTCGTAGGCCACACTATCGTTTCCTGGACAAAGAGTTGCATGGTGCTCACTCGCTCGATGGCAACCACCAACGACATTCAAGGAGATGAACCACCCACGACTGCCCTTGAGAGACAGGTTCAGACTCTCACCACTGTCGTGGAACGCCTCACCAAACAAAACCGCGACCTAGAGGAGCAGCTGCGCCAGAAAAACGCAGTATTGAATACCCAAAAGGAAGATCAAGAAGGAACTAGTGCTGAAAGAAGGAACTAGTACTGAAAGAAGGAACCAAGAGAAGCCGGAAGGCAGCAACGCACCAAGTAGGCAAGAACGACAAGATACTAGCCGTCCTTTCGACTTGGATACGGCTCCTCCTTAAATAGTCGTAGAGATGCAAATGATGAAGGAGCGGATGGAACTTATGATGAACACCCTTAGGAGATGAGTATCTAGTGACCTCGACGACCTGGTCCACCGAACCGACTCACCCTTCACCGCATCCGTCTCATCCTTTCCCCTCTCGCCAAAGTTTCGCATGCCGCAGGTGGAAAGCTATGACGAAACCAAGGACCCCTTAGATCACCTAGAATCTTTCAAGACCCTTATGCACCTTCAAGGGGTGCCCGACGAGATCATGTGCCGAGCCTTCCCAACCACGCTGAAGGGACCCGCAAGGATCTGGTTCAGCAGGTTAATGCCTAACTCCATCAGTACCTTCAAAGAATTGAGCGCCCAGTTTGCCTCACACTTCATCAGGGGACACAGGTACAAGAAGTCCACTACGTGCCTAATGAACATTAAGCAGCGAGAGGACGAGACGCTGAAGTCCTACATCACCCACTTCAATAAAGAAGCTCTCTCGATCGATGAAGCAGATGATAAGATCCTCGTAGCCACCTTAACGAACGGACTACGAAAGGGTAAGTTCTCGTTCTCCCTATATAAGAACGACCCAAAAACTATGTCAGATGCTGTACAGGACAACCAAGTATATGAATGCAGAAGATGCATTACTAGCCCGAGAGGAGAAGCCCAAGAGAGAGAAAGACAGGAAGACATATGGCAGGACAGGGGACCGAAGAGGGCAAGGACTGGAAAACAACAGGGGAAAGCCCAAAACCTCACACGGGGAAATTCACGAGTTTCACCCCGCTTACCACCCCAATCGACCAAGTCTTAATACAGATCAAGGACGAAGGAGCCTTCACCTTTCCCGGCATGCTGAAGGGAGATCCTAATAAGAGGTCTAGGGACAAGTATTGTCAGTTCCACCACAATCACGGCCATGACACATCTAACTATTACGACCTAAAGCAACAAATAGAAGCCCTTATCCGACAAGGGAAGCTGTAGAGGTTCATCAGCAAGGAGAGGACGGATTAGCCACAGGAGCAAGCTCCTCGACTGGCGACCACTACAGCCACTGGGTCATCCAAAAAGGCCAGGAAAACTTACCTAAGGACGGTCCAGAGCATCCAGTTGATAGGCTCCATACCAAAGATGACACAGATGGATAATCCCATTATCGGGTTCTCAAAAGAAGATGCCTGGCATCTCCACCACCCGTATGACAATGCACTCGTAGTCAGCATATGAGTAGGAGATTACAATATGCACCGAATTCTGGTTGACAATGGTAGCTCGGCTGACATCCTTTACTATCCAGCATTCCAACAGATGATGATTGATAGAGAACGATTGATTCCAACAAACGCCCCGCTCATTGGATTCAAAGGAACATGGGTCTTCCCACTTGATGCAGTCACACTATCCGTGACGGTAGGCGACTACCCCCAATAGATCACTAAGGACGTAACCTTCCTTGTGGTCAACTGCTCATCCGCATACAATGCCATCATAGGGCGGCCTACCCTCAACTCATGGAAGGCTATAACCTTAACCTACCATTTGATGATCAAATTCCCTTCAGATTACAATGTAGGGGAACTGCTCAGAAATCAGGTGGTTGCACACAAATGCTACATAGCAATGATGGAGATGGATGACCACTTCTAGATCACCAACATAGAAGAACATCGGATGGCCACAGAACTTGTGGAAGAGCTCGAAGAGATACCCCTCGACGACTCTAGAAATGATCGAATAACAAGGATCAGTACCCTCGCCAGCCCAATAGTTCGCCAAGCGCTGACAACCTTCCTCAGGGATAACCGGGACATATTTGCTTGGAGTCATGAAGACATGCCGGGGATATATCCTGCCATTATGGTGCACAGACTGAACGTGTCGCCCACCTTCACACCCATCAATCAGAAGAAAAGGGAATTCGCCCCCGAACGAGACCAAGCTATAACGGAGGAAGTTCGCAAGCTACAAGAGGCGGACTTCATTAGGGAAGTCTACTACCCCGACTGACTGGTAAATGTAGTAATGGTCAAGAAAGCCAGCGAAAAGTGGAGGATGTGCATTGATTTCACCGACCTAAATAAGGCATGTCCAAAAGATAGTTACCCCCTCCCACAGGTTGATATCCTGGTTGACTATATGGCGCAACACCAGTTGCTTAGCTTCATGGACGCTTTTTCAGGCTACAATCAGATCAGGATGGACAAAGCCAATCAGGAAAAGACTTCGTTCGTCGCCAGCCAAGGCCTCTTCTGCTATAAGGTAATGTCATTCGGCCTCAAAAATGCAAGGGCGATGTATCAAAGGCTTATGTGGACAACATGCTGGTAAAAAGTAGAAGGGAGGAAGATCACTTGGAGGACCTCAGAGAAACATTCAACACCCTTCGCTCCTACAACATGAAACTTAATCCAGGCAAATGTGCCTTCGGAGTGACAGCAGGAAAGTTCTTGGGGTTCATGGTGTCTCAAAGGGGTATCGAGGCCAACCCAGACAAGATCTGAGCTATAATGGAGATGGCACCTCCAAGGAATGTCAAAGAAGTCCAAAGCCTCAACGGCAAGATAGCGGCACTCAACAGATTCATATCAAAGGCAATGGATAAGTGTCTACCATTCTTTCGCACGCTGAAGAAGTCTTTTGAATGGACGACCGAGTTTCAGCAAGCATTTGAGGATCTGAAGGCCTACCTCTCATCTCCTCCGTTGCTAAGTCCTTCCCAACCTGGGGAAGAACTATTCCTTTACTTAGTAGTATCCCCAGTGGCCGTCAGTGCAATGTTAGTCAGGGAAGAAGATAGGGTACAGAAGCCCGTGTACTACACAAGTCGTGCGCTCCAAAGTGCAGAAGAGAGATACCCACCAATGGAGAAGCTCGCCTTCGCTCTTGTTACCGCGGCTCACAAGCTCAAGCCCTACTTTCAGGCTCACACAGTGATCGTCCTAACGGACAAACCCATAAGGAGAGCGATGAGTAATCCTGAAGCTGCCGGACGAGTGGCGCTATGGGCAATCAAATTGAGTGAATTCGACATACAATATCGCCCTCGCACTGCCATTAAAGGACAGGTGGTCGCCAACTTCATTGCAGAATTCACCAACGTAAAAGGACAAGGGGCAGAAGAGGTCCCACAATGGAGTATCCACATAGACGGGTCCTCCAATAAGCAAGCAGGCGGAGCTGGCGTGATACTCCATAGCCCAAAAGGGGATAAGATCGAATGCATGGTCCGCCTGGATTTCCCTACGACCAACAATGAAACGGAGTATGAAGCCCTAGTAGCAGGACTGGACCTCACGAAGGTTGCGGGAGCTGAAAATCTAGTCCTCTACTGCGATTCCTAAGTGGTGATAAGTCAAGTCAACGGAAAATACAACTGTAGGAATGAAAGGATGAAAAAGTACCTGGAACAGGTGAAGGACTGGGTCCACAATCTCCGAGCAAAGTTCATTCAAATCCCAAGGGAGGAGAACGAGCACGCCGACCGACTCGCTAAAGCTGCATCAACAGAACATATAGTCGTTCCCAGTCAGGCACTGTCCTTCGTTAAGATTTCACCATTAATAGATAGCATCAGCGTGCAAGAGGTAGGATTTGAGAACTAGTGGACAATACCAATAACCTCTTACCTAAAGGAGGGCGTGCTGCCGGAAGGAAAGGAGGCTGCAAGAAAACTGAAGGTCGAAGCTACCCATTTCGTCCTGATCAAAGACATTCTTTACGAAAGAGATTTCTCTCGACCCTACCTAAGGTGTCTTGGCCCCGAAGAAGCAAACTATGTTATGAGAGAAGTTCATGAGGGAATTTGCGGGAACCACTCGGGGTCATGTTCATTGGTGCATAAGCTAATTAGGGCAGGATACTATTGGCCAATCATGCAAAAGGATTCCCATGCATATGTCAAGACTTGCGACAAATGTCAGAGAATTGGCAACCTTATTAGACAACCAACAGAGGAGCTTACCCCTATGACAGCACCCTGGCCATTCGCTTAATGGGGGCTAGATATAATGGGTCTGTTCCCAACAGCAGCTAGACAATTGAAGTTCTTAATAGTTAGTATATACTATTTCACAAAGTGGGTAGAAGCGGAAGCCCTGACTACCATCACCGAAAAGAGTGTCCGAAGCTTTGTATGGAAGAACATCATCTACAGGTATGGCATACCAAGGGTGTTGGTCTCTGACAACGAGAAGCAATTCGACAACGACGCATTCCCAGACCTCTGCTCACAACTAGAGATCAAGAACCATTACTCATCACTTGCCCACACCCACAGGCCAACGGGCAAGTTGAGGTGACGAACCGATCCTTACTCAAAATCATCAAGACTCGGCTTTAGGGGGTAAAGGGTATATGGCCAGAAGAGTTGCCAAGTGTTTTGTGGGCATACAAGACAACAGTGCAGACACCTACAGGAGAGACCCCGTTTCGATTAACATACGGAAGCAAGGCGGTCATCCTGGCGGAAGTAGGACTTACAAGCTACAGGGTGGAAAACCATGACAAAGGCAAAAATGAGGAGGCAATGCACCTGCAGCTTGATCTGGTGGATGAAGTCAAAGCAACAGCGGAACAAAGACTAGCACGGTATCAGAATCTCATGGCCAAGCACTACAACTCCAAGGTCAGACCCAGGGACTTCTAGGTAGGGGATCTTGTCCAAAGAAAGGTGATGGGCACCACAAAAGACGCCTCCTAAGGGAAGCTGGGACCCAACTGGGAAGGACCGTACAGAATTGCATCGTGGCATAGAAAGGGGACCTACCACCTGGAAACGCTAGACGGATGGAAGCTACATCACCCATGGAATATGGAGCACCTGAAAAAGTACTATCAGCAGGCTACTAACAGTAGACGAACAGCAACACCTCCTCATTGCCAATCTTTTCTTTCTAGTTTTATAGTTTTTATTATCTACCTTTTAAGCCCGAGGGCAAGTTTCTTTTTATTTTCCAAGAAAAAATTTCTACATGCATTTACCACATAATAAGAGGAGGATTATTCAGATTCATATCGTATTTATCAATTTCTACATACTCTACAAGTCTACAGGTGGACGGGTCCACAACAAAATGGACGGATCTATTATTAAAATAGATTGATTTATTAAAGTTCACTATGTGGACGGTACAAAGTCCACAACAAAGTAGACGAATCTATTATTAAAATATATTAATTTATTAAAGTTCACCATGTGGATGGTACAAAGTCCATAAAGTGGACGGGTCTATTACTAAGTAAACTACTATTACAAAGTCCATAAAGTGGACAGGTATATTATTAAGTAGACTACTATTACGAAGTCCATAGAGTGGATGGGTCTATTACTAAGTAGACTACTATTACAAAAAGTGGACGGGTTTGTTACTAAGTAGACTACTATTATAAAGTCCATAAAGTGGACAGGTATATTATTAAGTAGGCTACTATTGCAAAGTCTATAAAATGAATCGGTCTATTATTAATAGACGTTTATTACAAGTCCATAAGTGAACAGTAACCATAAAGTCCATATGATGGACGGGTTCACAGGTCCATAAGTGGACGGATCCAACAATTCATTGAATCAACATTATAGGACGGGCTCATCAAGAGAACGATAACCCCTCATATAGGACGGGGTCAATAATACGATGGAACCAACATTACAAGCCCTCAGTATGAACAGAAAGATGATTACGACGGTTGTATTCATTCATAGCCATAAACTAAACAGATATGTTCATAAAAAATAAATAGACAGAATAAAGTAATTAAGCTAAAACCCATGAAGGGGAGAAGTTTAAATATAGAAGATGTTGGTTAAGTTAAGCACTTAATGTTCTCCAAAACCATTAAAAAAAAAAAAAAAAAACTACACAACTTGAGCGGGAGTTTCATCCTTCTCTTCATCCAATAAATCCTCAAGGTGACGAGCCTGATCATCATTTGGTTTAGCTTGGCTTTCAACATTAACTTCGTCACCATGAGTGTTGTTGAAGGGGGCATCCTCGGCGAAAAGTTCATCCGTACTCTTGGAATGGA
Organism: Quercus aquifolioides; assembly: GCA_019022515.1. Lineage (NCBI taxonomy): Eukaryota > Viridiplantae > Streptophyta > Magnoliopsida > Fagales > Fagaceae > Quercus > Quercus aquifolioides. Next base: position 26,814,965 of record CM032332.1, on the reverse strand, counting down.
CGGGTTGAACTAATGTTTGCTCCTGGACATTGATGTTGACACTGGACACGTCCAGGTCGGGATAGAAAGTCTTCACTTGACGAAGGGCGTCGTCAAAGCCTTCACTATATGAGACTCCAAGCTCTACCAAAAGGGCGTCGGAGTCACAGTACTCTTGTACAACAACTTCCTTTGCCATACATAGCTGGTCCTTGGCATCACGGATCTCCTTCTCCTTGTCTTCCAAGACCTGCTTCAGTTGCTCCGTCTGCTTTTCAAACTCATCCCTAGCTCGCTCGGCCATGACGAGCTTCTTTTCCTGGACCACCTTCCAGGCCTTCAGCTCATTCAATTCATCCTCCGTCAACCTCATCTTATCCCGAATACGGTTCAACGACATCTCATAGTTGAGGCAACAGCCCATCAACCCCTTTATCATTACCATTGCCTAAAGACGAAAAAATTAGTAACTAAGCAAGATTGACAGAAATGAAGTGAGAGGGTAGACGGGAATAGTTACCTGAGCGATGCAAAAGAGGCCTATCTCCCCCATGGTCTCTATTGCATGATTGCTCAAGTACTTATAATCATCAGCCATGATGATGGACGAGAGCTGCTTTAATGCATATTTGGAGTCTTCATGGAGGAGGACAAGCGCTTTTTCGCTAGAGGGATCAGAACCCGTCATAAGTCACTTTCCCCTTCCTTGGCCAAGTTTTGTGATCGTCTTCTTGGTCTCGGCCTTTAAACCCACGACGGGTTCAAGAACTATTTTTGGCTTCTTGATGGATTGACGATCAAGTTTCTCTGGTTGTTTTTCTTGATGGACGGGTTGGATGAGCCCAGCCCCTTAGAGGATTGACCCCCTGTCGTTTTTGCAAAGCAGCTTGCTGCTTTATGTGGGCTTTCCTCTTGGCAGCGTCCATTTCTGCACAAAGTAGACGTATATTTTAGAGTAAAATCAGAGACAAAAACCACGTGTGGATAACGGACTTACATTGATGAACTTGGGCGTCGTATCGACGGGCGGCTGGAGTTGGCTTGGGACTGTCGCAATACCAATGAAGGGTGTCTAGAGTGACCAACTCTGCCCACATCCTCTCCTCTAACTTAGTTTTGCTAAAAATCCTCTCCAAAAAACTCCACTGTTCTAAAGAGACCTGAGGACAGTCTTGAACTGCAAAAAAGAATGAGGACGGTCATAGAAACGATGAAAGGAAACAATTGATAGTTTGAATATAGACGGATGCATACTAGACGAGGGCGTTATTCCCCATGTTGTGTTGACGAGCATAAACTCGTGGTCGCCAGGACGACACATCCACTCGTCGCCCTCCAAGAAAAAATACTAACTCTTCCAGTTTCTGTTAGAGTTGGGGGTCTCACACACAAGCCTAGTGTGGGGGTTCCTAGGCACAAAGCTATACATGCCCTTTGATAGCCAGACGGTAACAATTAAAGATCTCTTCTAGCGTCAACCTCCTGGCTCCGTCGGACATTGCCCCATACAAGACCTCAACGCCGAGGAAGACCCTCCAGGCGTTTGGGGAGATCTGGTTGACAGACACACCTAGATACTGAAGGAATTGACGGTGAAGGGAACTTAGAGGGAATCTGAGCCTTGCCTTCAACATCTGCTCATAGACCCCGACACCCTCAACACCCTCATAGTAACATTTTTCCGACATATAGGGAAGACGGATGGGAATATTGGCAGGTATTTGGTACTTTTCCCTCAGTGTCTTGAAGTGAGATTCTTTGATTGTGGAGACAAAAGCATTAACCGTCCATATAGGTAGCATTATGAACTCCCTCATTCCATCAGGACCAATGACAGATTGAATTTGGGGTTCTACACCTTCTATATCGTCATTAGAATCACCCTCTGACCCATCCATCTCCATATCCTCATCCGTTAAGGGAGAGGTGGCTGACAGAATCCTATCTTCATTTGATACGTCTGGGTCTTTGTGACCTGACAGGCACATTTCATTGTAGCCTGCCCTGTTGCGGACAAACAACTGGTTACTCGACGTACTAGACATGACCTACAAGTGATGGTAAATCCTAAGACTCTGACGGGTCTATAATGGATGACGGTAGTACCAAGTCTAGAAATGAAGTGCATAAAACTTAAAGGGAAAGAATGCTTACTAGGTTAAGACTAGACGGTAAGAGGCTTTGATGATGGATGCAACAATTGAACGGTATGATCATCTGACAATGATGACGGGTGCGCTCTAATCGTAGATTTCAGTAGAAGTTAAGAAATGAGAGGAAGAGAGTTTGGTTTATATAGAGAGAACGGCAAGGAAGACGAAGGGACGCTTCGATCTAAGTGAACAACCATTCAGTAAACGCCACGTGTCCTTCGTCATTAATGATCTTAAGCCAGCTTGTCAGGACCAGGAGTGTTCCCCAATAGACCAGATTAAACTGTCACCCCACGTGTCCTTCCACTAAGAGATCACGGACCCATGGGGTGAGGGGGCAACTAAAGAGGGTGAAAATTAGAGGTGACAGATCCATGTAGAAGGACTTGACGGTGCTGGACAGATTTGCTCATATTGGACGGATCCTATGAGAACGAACATAGGGTGGACGGATTAAAGGGTCATGTGGTGCTTAACTGATCATTATGTGGTCTCCAAGAAACCCTAAATGGAAATGTCTTGCATCTCACGATAAACGCTAGTCTACAGAGTCCCAATATGAATAGAATTCTAACATTATGAGGATTCTGGGATATACACGCATCAATGGAGATCTTCCTTCTAAGGAAAAGACTTGTTACGCAAGTCTTAGGAGTTTGGCTCTACACTACTATAAAAGCCCAAAGACCCTCAGAAAACAGGTATGCATAATTCTCCCAGCTCTAGCACTCTAGAGTTGTAGAAAGGTTTTTCTGACTTAACCTTCGGAGGGTTTTCGGCTGGTACCACACCGGTACTTTCCTAAGGTTTTCTCTTTGTGTTGTGCAGGGATTGTTTCGAGCGTACGAAGACCGTGTGGCTTACTGTTGATTTTTCGGCATCATCACCATGGTTGATGGTCCCCTAGTTTTTGTGAACATTTAAGAGATGTAAAAAGATGGTTGGTTTTTGAATTTATTGGCAATTCCTTTTCTCTAGCGTGGGAACTTGGATTTTAGTGCAAAAGGGACAAAACTAGTTAAGAAATTTGAAAATAAAACTAAATAAGAATATATATATCAAATTGTAACGAGTAAAACCTAAACAAACAAGTAAAGAAAGACTTAGTTGTCAAAAAGAAAACAATGTAAATATAAATTACAATTTATTTATTCCTAGTATAAATTTATTCAATTGCCTTTAACCATTTTTCCATATTTTTTCAAACAGTATGTAGTGTATATATATATTTTTAAAACCAGTAGATATACTCTATGAAAAATTATACTGAACAAGCTGATGATATGTCTATTGATATACTCTTTGACTTTAATCTGTCATTCGGATGACAGTAGAAAGCTTACTTCTTAAGCAATGATTTCTATAGAGATTCATTGAGTCAGCCTTAATATGAGATTTTACCTATTATTCTCTTAAAACTCAATATAATCATTATTATGTTCAATTTATTTTTACAATCTCAACTCATAAACTTGAAAGATATAATCGAAAACGGTCAATGTATATAATAACTAACAAAAAGAATGATACTTATTTGAAATTTTAGATTATGTTTGGAAACAGTTTTTGTTTTCAATTTTCAAAAACTTGTTTTTGGGAATATAAAGAAAAAACAATTTTCTTCTATTTTTGAAATCAAAAACATGTTTGGTTAGTTGAAATTAAGAAGATAGTTTTTTGAAGAAAAAAAATAGAAAATATTAAAATATGTTGTTACTAAGATTTAAAATTTAATGTTAACTCATTAAATGAGACAAATTCATTAAATTAAATGCGTGTTTTCATTGACGTTTGAAAATTAGAAACAGAAAATAGTCTTTTGCATGTTTTCAGTTTCTTTCACAAATTGAGTTTTGAAAACAGTTTTTGTTTTCTGCTAATTTTGAGTTGCCAAATAAGTTTTTCAGTCTCAAAAATAGAAAAATTGTTTTTGAAAATAGAAAATAAGGGGAAAAAACAGTTACCAAACATACCCTTACTTTTGCTTCCCATTACTCAAAATCTTGCTTTATCACTAAAAGAATTAATAATAATAATAATAATAATAATAATAATAATTATTATTATTATTATTATTATTATTATGCTTAATATTTATAAGTTCCTTAATTATGGTTGTAATTGTCCTTCAATTAGGTTAATTACTCACTAATTTGCTGATTTTGAGGCACAAGCAAGTCTTGATAATTGAGCTAAAAATCGGAAAATTTAAAGTATTTATTGTTGGAAAAATAATAGTGAATAAACAAGTTTGATACAACAAACAATATTCCAAATAATTAGCAAGAATGTAAATAAGCAATAATAATATAAATTTAAGTAAAATTAGGAACAATCTCACAGTGCTATAGAATCACGCAAAGAGTGTTGTCCTTAAAGGTTGATTTGTGCCACCCAAAGTAAAACTTGGTGCGATTGGTTCTCTTGGCCAAACAACCCCCTAGGATTAGACTATAGCGTCGACCTTTGTGATGTATGCACTTCCACTCACAAAAGGTTTAAGAACAACCCTCTATTGCCTTTCCTTAGAACAAATATTCTTGTAGAAAAAAATATGTGGAAGAGAAAAATAGTAGACTTGTGTATATCTAAAATATAGAGTAGTAAAAAGATCCTTTAGAAAATGTGTTATGATGAGTATTATATAGGCTACTTATGAAGATAATAGTCTATAGTTATTGGTTACTAATAACCCTTAAAAACCAAACGGCTATATTATCAATTATTGTCTAACGGCTATTTTTCTCGTAATTGTCCAACGGCTATTTTACTCATAAATTTCCAATGGCTAGAAAATAAATAAGAATAAAAGTGTTTAGTACACACACCTACACCAACATTTATATGAAAATCAAGCAAAAAAATGAGAGATCACAGTTGGACCTATAGATCCAAGTGTCAATCAACGCTTGGACCTAGTCTTCAGTTACCAATCAGCAGACAGAGAGGCAATCCAATTGTTCTTCTTCCTAGTCAGATCATGCGAGGCAAAACACCAGTCTTCCTAGTCTCAGGTTTGTAAGATCTAAGCATGTTGTTTGAATGCTCTTCATGTGTTCATACTTATGTTCTTCCCGTGTCAAAACATATTTGTTTTTAGTTTTTGTCACTTCATACAAAACCATGGTTTAGCTTTAGCTTTCAATCCATCTAATATGATCACATGCAAGAATTATGGTTTACACCAATCATGCACAAACACCTATTTCAATCTTTTTCTAAGAAGAATGATATGCTCTTGAGTGGTTATAACGTGTTGGTTGTTTGGATGATGTGACATAACTATTGATTACCATAGTCTAGAAAACTGGTTTCATCAAGTAAGGAGGGTGTCTAACCCCTTCCTACCATGTAATTTAGCTTCCGAATTTAGATAAAGGGTTTGTAGATTTGTACATATCCATGTACTTTTCAATTTTTAGATGTCACTAGGACCAAAATCCATGTAACCTTTGTTCTTAAATTGTATCATGGTCTAAAGCCATGTTATGCCCTAGTTATATTGATGCACACTTTTTTTTTATCAAATCGATAAAATAAAGTACCTTTTTCTATAGTTTTTTTCATTTAATAAAATAAGTGACAACTCTATGAAAAACGTTTAGTCTAGGAGGAAATATAATAAGTTGAATCCCCATGCTTGAATTTATTATAAACAAAAACAAAAAGACAGGTTGGGGTCACTATCTCTCACATGCTTGAATTTTCATGTCAATAAGGGCTTGATTAATTTTCTTAGGACCATACATCATTTTGCTTTAACTTTTCCCCTATCTTGCCCTTGCAGATTCCAAACCTAGTGAGCATTCTTTTTTTCTACTGGCCCTAACTTGCCTAAGTTCACTTTTTAGGTTTCAACCTAGTGAGCAATTTTTTCTTTCTACTCCAAGGGAGAATATTGCAACAGCTGAATGTGTGCTTCAAACAATAATAACCTCAAGGAGGACTTTGTTTATGATTTATAATGCATGCTGGGTTGAGGTTAAGAAACGAATAAGTATATAGAAGGAAAAAATTCTCTAGTTAGTATTTCCCATGTGTGCACCAAATTTGAAAATGAAACACTGATCCCACTTTTTTTGCCCTCATTCCATTTATTTTGTTGTTGGCAATTTAATGGTGTTAACAGTTTCTTGTTGTTTGGCATGCGAGTACCAACACTGGAAGAGGTAGTAGATTCATCCTCTATAAAGTAGGATATAGTAATATAATAAATTACAAGCTATAAATTATAGGAACTTGATTGAGAAAAAATAATCTAAGCACATTATTTATCAGTGATCCTAAGGCATATGCTTCCTTTTTATGAGGTTTAGAAATCCAAGATCGATTCTTCTTATCAACACTTACCAAAAAATAAACAAAAGGTCTAATCACTTTAGTTCCAAATTGTTGGCCACATAACAACAGCGGCTTGAGATATTTTGCAGAACTTTAATAAAGAGAAATACTTTTGGAAAGAGATCAAATCTATTAGAAGATTTCTTCAGCCACAAATCTGTCTGAATGTGTCACGTTTGTCCTGGTATGCAAGTAGTAGCTGGATGGAATATCAGCTTCTTTAGTAAATGAATAGAAAATGTAAAGTTATTATTTACGACTATAAGTTTTTGTTGGCTTATATTTCGTGCCAAATTTGATTGTAATTATATTCAATCTGTTGTACCCTGTATTTGTTGTGGGATTTCATTGTAAGGGTTGTGTGTTAGAGAGAGAGTGTGTGAAGACTCAAACATTTGAAGACTGAAGATTTCTCGCGGGTATCTCGTGACTTAGCTTCCCGCGAAGTGATACATGTGCCCTGCACATGCTGGAATGCGAAGAGTCAGGCCAGGTGGAGACGGCTGTGTCTCGTGAGTATCTCGCAGGTAAGACCTTCCCGCGAGACACCCACGAGGCATTCTGTTCTGCCAGCCTGTCAAGTTTGAATCACACTTTCTGTACCCACACTATATATACCCATATTACCCACAATTGAGAGGAGAGCCTCTAAGAGAAAACCCTAGCCAAACACCTTGAGAGTTAGAGATTGTTATACCCACAATCCTCTACACATTTGTTTTCGGAATTTCCTCATCTCCTACCTCTCTATTTCCATACCATTGAGAGGTTGATAGCAAACACTTACCACACCCTTTGAGAGTGTCAAGTGACGTTTTGGTGCCACTGGGAAGCATTGGAAGAAGCCGATGATGGCAGATGCAACATGAAGCTTGTTGCGGGATCCGGAGAACTAAGACAAGACATGGTTCCGAGAAGCCTTGTTGGAGTAGGAGCTTGGAGGGCTTAGGTACATCGGGTAGATTAGGCTTGGAAGGTCTCTTGCTAACCCATGTATCCCAACTGATTGTCTAGTGGATCGATTTCTGCTTGGAGGGCGGCGGAGAGGTTTTTCGCCGAGTTCTTCGGTTTCCTCTTCGATAACACGTTTCGGTGTTATCTGTGTTTGCATCTCTCTTCCCTACTCTTGTTCATTTCATTTTTATTGCTGTGTTTCTTTAAATATGGATTAGAATAGTTGTC